>OX638259.1:10796575-11121575 GCA_951806755.1 Brenthis hecate | reverse complement strand
ATATTGCTGCAGATCTACTTAGATGGTTTACCTACATTGAAATAAAAAGAAACTGTGTAAAGCTTATGAATGTCGCAAAATACTGCTGCAAACTTGTCACTTTAATTTTTTCATTTCTTAAATTTTCATATCGATGTACAAAGTTTCTTTCGCATTCGTTTTTAGGTACGCGTTAAATATGTGGAGACGGATGTAATGAACGGGAATCGCGAAAGTTGCAAATCCTCCCCGCGCGTGTCGTCGGCATGAAATTGACGACTCGTGTTTTACAAAGTTTATTTTATGATGTTTTTAGCTAAATGTATTTTATATCCTTAGCGATTTATTATAATACATAAGTGTGTTTTTGTCTATCTTTCCTTTACATAGTAACGCGTTAGATCGAGTTAATTTTTTTACCGAATTTATATTTGAAAAAACAAGGAGGGTAGGTGGTATGTTTTTCTACTCGTACGTTTACTGATTTCTCAGAGACCCTTGCACGCATCTTGACGTTATTTTATTTATCGTAAATTGTAATTTATTAAGTAGACCCTGATGTGGTTCCTTTTAATTTTTTCTGACATAAGGTGTACAATTTTTACTGAAACGAAATAGTATGCATTTAAAGTTTATTACATGTTCATACAGTATATTTGATAATAACACTAAAGTTTGTATTTTAGAGCTGATCTGACGAGATGGATAAAAAACTCTTCACAAGTTCAATGCGTTAGATTTGGTGTTGAAAGTTAAAAAGTGAATTACTAACAAAAACATATAGCGTGTACGCGTGAAAAAAAAAAAATAGTTTTGCATTTGTATATTAAAAACAATGGTTCAATTATTTGTTTCTACTAGTAACTGAAAGTTGCTTTACATTTTTAAAGAGCCTCTTATGTCACAAAAATAGTTATAGATTGTGAGCGACAGTGGCTTGCTTTCAATATGGCATCTTAAATGATTCTGATGGGTTATTATCTGTAGTCTGGTGCAAAAAGTAATTGTTTACTGAAATAATATTAATCTTAAAAAAGGATTTAAATCTTATACTCAAAGTAATTTCACTAGTGTACACTAATTTTCATTTGACGAGAAGCAACTGAAAAAGGCGACGGTACTCGACGATGAATGGCGGTAAAAAAAATATGTGAGGCATGTGTATTGTTCAAAACTTGGTTAAAAAAACATAATTTTTCAAATATAGGAAAGCAAAATTAATTTCTAAGTTATATTAATAATGTATGGTAACACATATTAGAATGTATACTTATTCAAAATATTTAAATATATGGAAAAGAATAAGGTAAAAAACAGTATTCTTCTTGCTGCTCATGGATATTGAATATAATATATGTAAGAGGAATACTCACGTCAAAGTAATAAATAGAGGGCGGCGCATCGCTGGGAAGCTTAGATGTCACATGTTTGGGCGCTCCGTGCATTAGCGCCCCATCCATCACGGGCAACTTGCGGCGACGACGCAGTCCTCATACTCCGGCTTATTTAATATCAGATAACTTGCTGAAAGTGATAATTTTAATAAATTTTTTATCATCAAAACGACATGGATTCACTTTTAAATTACAGTCCCAACTATTTATATAATTGAACATTACGAAAAGTAGAAATATTCCGTTATTCGTGTTAAGGGTAAAATGTAAGGGTTAAAGTCATATCATATTCAAAATATTATGTGTAATTAATCCAAGCATGAGTTAGCAGAAACATGGAGAGAATGAGAATTATTTCAACAAAGCAGGCCATATTCATTGTTTAAATAGCTTTGCTTTGATCCTGCAAAAGTCAATGTAATTTCGTCGTGAATTCAGGTATGGTCACCGGGCAAACATAAAACAGTAAGTAGTGTCTATTATATTTTTGCACGCAAATGTCTCTTTAGATCCCTTTATGACACATGACGAGGGTTGAAATGAGGGCCGACGACGTTTTAAGTAAATTATGCGCTCGAATATCCTTTAGGCTTCCGTCGACTGATGCTGGATCATACGACGAGTAATAAAGACTTATTAAAAGGATTTCTAGTGTAGAAAATGTAAAAAATCTGGATATATGTCCACTGCCTGTATTTTCTTTTAATTATTTATTCTAAAAACTATTAAAAAACTCAAATATATACACTATCTTTTAGATGTGTTAAATAAAGTAAATGAGTGGCGCGTACGTAAAGGAAATATTAATTAATACTGAAACATTAAATAAAAAGGTCAATGTTCTTCAGGTGCATCATGCATTCTTATATTAATTTTAACCAGACATTTTCAATCTTATTAACTACTATAATGACATCTTTCAGAAAATACTCGAGATGTTTTACTTTCAAGCGTCCAAATTAGCCTGAAGGGTCCTCGCTTTGACTTCAAACAGCCTAGGACTTGATTCAATTTAGTCTACTGAAAACTTTTGATTTGAAGCTTAAGTAAGATTTATTGTGGTCTAAAGTAAATTTGGAGAACCGTTTTATACTTTGTTTTCGCTCCTTATGATTTTATCAAGAGTAATTAATTGGTTGTTTCGAACTTTTAAATATTTAATATCGAACTAAATTGATATTAAATAAATCTATACTTATAATAAAACTATAGAGGTCGGATGTCTGCACATAGAAAAAAAATGCTAAAAACCGAGTCATGGGGATTTTAGAAGAGAAATAAAACAAATACAGATTTTTTTCAATAATTTTGTTTCTCTGTCTGTTTGTCCGTTTGTACGGGCTAATCTCCGAAACTCTTGGATCGATTTATATGAAATTTTAAACGTCGGGAACCAAAAATCAAAATGGAGAAAAGATAGTTTGATTTAGATGAACTCGTAATAATAAAATAGACGTAATGTATGACGCGTGTACTAATTGTTGTGCATCCAAAAATAATTATCTCTAGGTGATTTTCACAAAAACTATCTATACATATAATAAAATTCTAACTGATTTGAATCTGTACAATAAATATTTTTTGGAAAATATTATTGTAACCGTCATTATTATCGATACAGAGGCCAAATCTATAGTTTTTAGATTTTTTGTCTGTCCGTCTTTCTGTCTGTTTGTGACCGCATTACGGAAACACCACTGGAGGGATTTTGATGAAATTTGGTATGATGATAGCTGGTTATGCGGATCAACATATAGGATACTTTTTACTGCGGAAAAATATCTCATCTCTCAAAAATCTTTACTAAACGTTAACATGTACATATGTAGGGACAAACCCGAGTGGAGCGAGGGTGAATCGCTAGTATTATATAATATTATTTCCGTTTTGCTTCCATGTTAATCAAAGCTACTTACCATGTATAGTTAGTGTAATGACAACCTCGTTACAGGGATATCGCCATCAAATCAGCAATCCACTCGCACACAGCGGTAATCTTGTAGGCTCAATTAGTCACTATCTTCGACGTCGGTGATCCATCCCGACTTACTGGGATTACAACTATATGTAGTAGCGCTAGTTCTAGATGAAATCTTACTGGTAGGGCAATGACTTTTTCATTAGTCATATTATTATGAAGTGAGGCTATCATTAATCATATGAGGTCTAATACATTATCTTTAAAATATTTCTTATGAATAATTTATTTATATTTTAAATAAAACTATCTTTTCGGATTTTTTCGCGGATTTATTTGGATTTTTGGTTCCCGATGTTTCGAATGCTTTACAGCAATCATGGTCACGGGAGAGACTGAGGTGTTAGATCTCTCGAAGGTGTAGTTGTTACAGACAGCTTACCCACAAATAACAAATTGAAAATTGCACCGATTACCTTACAATATTTTTTAACTTTAAACATTTTTATAATTTTAATTAGTTTTAAAATTGAATATGGAATATTATTTATTTAAGTTTTGCTGTTATTATTACAATTATTACAATTTTAAAAATATTAATTATTATAATAAATCAAAGTTATTAATTCATTTTTTATTTATAATTCTATTTAAATAAAATTGCGAAATATACTATCTCAATTTCTGGTAATAAAACAAACAAACAAGCTCATCCTCGCAATTATTATATTTATAATTAAAATAGCATTGCCCGCGGCTCCGCCCGCGTTCAGATGACCAAAAACCAAATTCTTAGGTTTTACATATTAGTATACTCTTACATTGCAGTTTTTGTATTTTTTCTCAGAAATTAGACATTTTCCTGTGGTGAAAAGTATCCTATATTTTGATCTGGATAATCAGCTATCACCATACCAAATTTCATCAAAATCCCTCTAGTAGTTTTTCTGTGATGCGGTAACAGACAGACAGACACAAAAATTCTAATAAGTATAGATTCGGCCTCTGTATCGATAATAATGTTTATTTCAATAAGATTTTCCAAAAAATATCTAATGTACAGATTCCGCTTAGTTACAGTTCTATTATATGTATAGATTGGTGTTGAAACATGTTAAGTATTTTAATTTTCAAGTACAGTACAGTAAGTAGATCTACTAGTCCAGTCATTATAGTAAGTTCACCTCGGAATTCGAGATACCCAGCGGTAAGTCTGTAAATAGTTGTATATTGACACCCTAAAAGTTGTCTCAAAACCTACATATGGTAGGGTGTAAGCAACTATTAAATTTCAAGGTCAAAGGTCACAAAAATCGGTTTCTTGCGCATTTTTTGGAAATATCTCATTTCCTATGGGTTTTTTGCTATTTGTATTTATTATCAATATTGTAGAATACAAAATTCTCTACAAATTTTGTTTAAAAATTTTTTTTATACGGTGAACCGTTTTCGAGATAGAGGGCGGAGAGCGCGCGGTCACCGCATCACTTCAGGTCAACCGGTGCCTCCGGTCGAAAACGCGCCATATATAGTTGATGAACTATCAATAAATCAATGACTATAAATATTTGTCAATTTTTATTAACTATTATATTATATTTTATCATTTTTTTCCTAACTTATCCACTTTTTATTCAGTATTAATTTATTTAACAACACTTACCTGCCCATGTAATTGCAGAATTGTTAATGAAAATATAAGAATTATATTTGAATTTTAACCTAATTAATATTAATAACTTCTTACATGATGAAAAAAAACAAATAAATTACGAATTAATCTTTTTATTAAAAAATATCATTCATAAATTTTTTTATTGAAAGTAAAAAAATGGAATAAAGGGTACAAAAACTACAATTTATAATTTTAATCATCTTCTTCCTCTTCATCGTCGTCTTCTGGCAGCTGGTAAATTTCAAACTGGTCTTCATTATCGTCTTCAACGACATTTGTCTCAAGTTCTTCCATGATTTCGGGATCAAAGGTTCCATCTTCGTTAATGTCGCTCTGATATGGTAGAGCATTGAGACAAGCTTGCCCATTATATTGGCCACAAGCTAAAGAGCATTGCAAGCCCGCTTTCCTGCATCCGCATCGCGAACCACAACCACTTTTGCAGTTGCAGAAAATTGTATTTAGCAAATCTTCTGGAGCAGGTGGTAAAATTGTCATAATAGGCTCCAGAAAATCATTTCGCATTGCCCAACCCCATACCTGGGGTTCCAAATCATGTCCTAACCAAGTTTGAACTTGATAATATACACGGTTGAAATGTTGATGAGCAGCTGCACTTGTTGGTGGAATATTTGAAAGCTGCACAGGTTTATTAAGTTTTGTAGACTTGACGTAATGCGTATAGTAAACGGTTATCAGTATTATTGAATAGATATAGATTTAATGCATGAAGAAAATGATAAAATATAATATTATAGTTAATAAAAATTGACAAATATTTATAATCATTGATTTATTGATAGTTCATCAACTATATATGGCGCGTTTTCGACCGGAGGCACCGGTTGACCTGAAGTGATGCGGTGACCGCGCGCTCTCCGCCCTCTATCTCGAAAACGGTTTACCGTATAAAAAATTTTTTAAACAAAATTTGTAGACAATTTTGTATTCTACAATATTGATAATAAATACAAATAGCAAAAAACCCATAGGAAATGAGATATTTCCAAAAAATGCGCCAAAAACCGGTTTTTGTGACCTTTGACCTTGAAATTTAATAGTTGCTTACACCCTACCATATGTAGGTTTTGAGACAACTTTTAGGGTGTCAATATACAACTATTTATAGACTTACAGCTGGGTATCTCGAATTCCGAGATTCTTACCTAATTTAAGCTTAAATGACTGGACTATACGGTAGATATCGAAAAACTATCTTTTTATCATAACTTTGCTTTTTATGAAAAAAAGCTATGGAAAATTCATGAAAACTTTTTTCATTTACATGATTTGATGTAGATTTTGTTCTTCATACTCGTACATGTGTTTCACACGTTCTTTCTATTAAAATAAAATCCGATATGAAAAATGGTGTAGATACTTCAATAATTCTACCCTTTAGTCGACTCGTACAATATTGATATTTTTTGGATATTGAAATATTCATAGTGCCGCCCATATTCATGTCGGTTTGTTGGCTTGAGTTATTTATGAACAACTGAAAGCTTTTTGCTCGGATGTCGAAAGATTATTTTCCTTCATCTCTCGACGCCGTGTAATAGATGCCAGATATTTGTAATATCATTTTCTTTAAGTTTTTATATTTATCTATCTATACATATAATAAAATTGTAACTAAGTCGAATCTATACATTAAATATTTTTTGGAAAATCTTATTCAAATAGACATTATTATCGAGGCAGAGACCGAATCTAAAGTTTTTAGAATTTTTGTCTGTCTGTTACCGCATCACAAGATAATCACTGGACAGATTTTGATGAAATTTGGTATGATGATAGCTGGTTATCCTGGTCAACATATAGGACACTTTTTACCGCGGGAAAATATCTCATTTCTGAGAAAAAATACAAAAACTGCATTGTAAGAGTATACTAATATATAAAACCTAAGAATTTGTTTTTTGGTTATCTGAACGTGGGCGGAGCCGCGGGCAATGCTAGTTATTTATAAAAATCTTTGTATTGATTGTAAAATAATTTTTTAATTTCTTTCTCGGGCCTCGGGTGTATATATGAAATAATGAACCCATTTTATTTGAATATGTAAATTATTTCATTAATTTAATCAATTCTGATAAATCTTTTTCTCCTTCTAACGACAGAATGCAGATGCCTCTGTATAATCTACGTCTCATTTGAAGACATAAAATTTTGATTGGATTAATAAATTAATCTATCTCTAGCACTCAATCTTCTGTCCTTTCACTTAGATTAATTTATATAATAAAATGAATATTTGACTAAGCGAACTCTTCTTTACCTAAACATTAGCGATATATTTATTATAAAATTTATTTACGGACTCTGAAGTTAGTTCACAAAATTGAATATCTTTAGTCTATACTAATATTATAAAGAGCAGAGTTTGTTTGTTTGAACTCACTAATCTCAGGAAATATAAATATATATATACCTTTGCTTTGCTGGGCTTGCTAGTTATGTAGGTATAAACTAGCGAATCTTTAGCGCTTTAAACAGATAGTCCCTAGCTGCCTAACAGTGTTTTACTTCAAGTCATAATCTGTATACTAAAGTACTGTTTACTACAGCAGTTTTAGCCTGAAGGAGTAACAAATAAAAACATAAATAAATAAAGCTTTGCATTTTAATAGTAATCCGATATATTACATTTAACAGCTACTTGAATGAATGCTTACTTAGGACGGTACATACATATGTAGTATTGGACAGCAAACACCAATATAGTATTAATTTTTGACGAATAGGTTAAGAGATGGAGAGCCTTTGAGAATATATATCTTAATTTTGTGTTATGAATATTTTTAAAATATTTGAATAGAATTACACATTATTGTTTAGTTAAGTGATACACGTACCTATAACTTAAAGTTTTCTAGCACACGACTGAAATTCAGATTTATTTTAGCAATCGATTCTAAATATTGCAATAAAAATAATCGATTCTATATAAAACAAAAAATATTCTAATAAATTAATGATGGCAAATACAAAGTAAACAATTAAAATAATATTATCATTTTAAGGCGCGGGAAAATTACGAATAACGCTCGTTGTTCTTTAGTCGATTCATTTAATGCCGATTAAAATACAGGGTGGAAGAAAAGTACCTTAAATATTGAAGTTATCAAGTTTTTCTCAAAGGAAACTAGTGATAAAATGTTTCATTTAAAATTTAAATGAAACTTGATATTTTCAGTACCTACTTAAGATGCTTTTCTTTCATGTCCTGTGCGTTTGTTCCACGATATTAATTAGAGTCGATGTGTTTAAATTATAATTTAAAAGTATCGATCGAATCTTATACGATTTCATGGTTTTCTTTAATTGTAAGATACACATAATGTTCGTTCGAGAGATTTTATCCTTACTCTATAGTATTCGTATCTATCAATCCGTACTCTATCGGTTACTTCGATAAAATAATAACGGTATATTTTTAGTTGGTTCGATTACCGGTGTATGTAAGTTTTTTAAATGCAGTTCTTATTAATTTTAAAAATAAAGCAATGAATGGTACTTTTCTTCCACGTCCCATATCCTGTATTGTATAATCATCTGTTAAGTCTTCAATTAAAATATGTATCCATCCGGGCGTACAGTAATATTAGACAAACGTTTTGTGAGAGGACTTGTAACGCTTAGGCATTCAGTATTTTAAAAGGGTTTTTTTTGAGACTGGTGTAAGCGGATAAAAGAAGATCCTCTTATCGTCTTTCAATGTCTAGGAAGAATTGTTCTCATTATTCGACTAATTAAATGAAAAATATAAAAATAACTTATTTATCAAAGTAGATAATATATTTTTCTAGTTTTATATAAGCTTTTATTAAAATAATACAGCTGTGTTGATACAATAGATTACACGCTAAAAAAATTCCTGCGCTGGATTGTGTAGTACATCTGTATTACATATAGTACACTGATGTGTCCGCAGGCACATCCCATACAAACTTTCATCCCCATTTTCACCCCCTTAAGGGATGACCCTATGTCCTTCCCAGGGTCTCAAACTATCTTCTTAACAAATTTCATCTAAATCGGTTCAGTAGATCCAGAGATTACCCCCTACAACGTCACAAACTCACAATTCACAAACTTTACCTCTTTATAATATTAGTATAGATCTATATTATTGTTGTTTCTTACATTAGAAGTGATTTTTTAAAAAACTATATGAAATTGTTTTTTTTTTTGTTGGGTACTAGTCCTCAACAAAAGACCATTATTTAGATTTCACGGGCAGTTTGCAGCTCCAACGATAACGCGCGAAATGTTGCGTACTTGCTACGTACCGGTGACCCTGTAGTATTCTGATGTTGCTTTTTATTTTCTTTGTAACTAATGACATATCGGTTTATATATAAATATTTTTTCTTATTATGATATATAAATAGTTATGTTTAAAAAGACTGTCCTCTACCTACCATTACCTAGAAACTATTATTAAACCTACGCCGTCTTTTCAATTTTGTCATCTGTGTGTATTGCAATATAATTAATTGTATAAAAGCAGTTACTTTTTAAGAACTGTAAAGTTTTATAGAATATGTATGTATTCATGGTGGTGGTGGTGGTGGTTTACGATAGTACAATATTTTTATTTCAATTTTCAGTAGCGATTGAGTGAATAAGTTTCTTAACTTATTCATTTTATCTATTTGACTTTTCAACCGTTCAACATCGTTAGCTTTTATCCTGTCACAATGTAAGCTCAAGCGTGCATGTTTTCATGCCACTAACTAGGAAATGTTGTAAAACTTTCTCTGAATAACTGTTTCTTAGCTCTTTGTCAGCATGAACCCCTTTTTCTTCAACCGTTATGAAAAGGAGCTATTTATAAAGGATTTATTCATTCATACAAATAATTTACATTACTTGCTTAATTTTAAAATGTATAAAATTGTTCAAATATAGGATTGCTAATTCTAAATTAATTATTATCATATTAATGCTACATATTATGGTTTGTATAATTAATAGCTTTATTTACTTGCGGTTATTTAACTGGCTAAAGTTTCACGTCATAAGGTTGTTATGTTCGCGTCTTAGTGAAAATTAATGTTGTTTTCCTTAAATTATGCGAAAGTACGCTAGTAAAAGGTTAGCGCGAACTTCACTAGCGCGAGATGCTTTGTGTGTCAAATTCATTCGCGATACTTTGTTGCACAGAATTTCAAATTTAAATTAATAATTGTATGTTTTTAGTGGAATCTTATTATATTACAAATATGTGAATACAGATAATAAACTATTTATGACTTCTTTATTGATAAGAGCAATTCTATCCATTCTCAAGTGTTCTATGTTGTTGGCACATAAAAAGAATGAAATAAAATGAATGACAAAAAATGAAAAAAAATTTTTAACAAAAAAATAAAAACCGACTTCAAACAAAAGCACTAAAAAGTAAAAAATAACTGATTGGTAGTATTCATTTACTATACATACCTAATCAAATATTGTCGAAGTCGGTGTGCTTTGCTTTGTATGGACTGACACCGATTTCGAAAATATTTGATTAGGTAAGTATTTAATAGGTAGGCTTTAGTTACTTAGCCAAAGCACACCGACCACAAGCGTGTATGCAGAGTGGAACTTGAGTAAAAGAAGTAGGTACGTGTCTGACTATTCCGCAATTATTTTGATTATTATGATTATGAAGGTATATGTGTAATTAAGTTAATAAAACTACACGAATCATTCGTATAATATTTAGTGATACAAATGCTGAAGTCCTGCGAGAATTTCTTACGAGTTTTTGTGCTCACTTTACAAGTAATAAAGTTCTGATGAAGTTTTTCTTTGATAAGTTAAAAAGTTGTACTATGGGTTCATTCTGCTCGAGTTTCACTGTAACTCGAGATGGCTCGATCGGAAAATTACAAATTATTGTGTTATTGTTTACTTGCGACTCACCTTCGCTACGCTCGGGTTGGTTCCTAGATAAGTTTTAACAAGATTTCTCAAAGATGAGATATTTTCCCGCAGTAAAGAATATCCTATATGTTGACCCGGATAACCAGCTATTATCATACCAAATTTCATCAAAATCTGTCCAGTGGTTTTACTGAAGATACATTTATAAATAAAATTCATTTGAAGTTATACTTTATGAATAATAGCACTTGCTCTAATAACCTAAGATATACTCGTAGTAATAGAAGAAATTAATGAAAAAACAAACTTACAAGAGCTCTGCAAAACGGTAAGTAAGAAAAAAACGAAGCGAAATATTAAACAAACCATAATTTCCGTTGCAAGATAAATGTGCTTCATTAGCGTAGCGGCGCGTCGTGTAAATCAAACCCTTGGAATATTATTGTATTTGGTGGCGCAGTAATTCGCCAACATAATTTGCTCATTGTTTGACCAAAGCTCAAATCAATTTAGGAAGGGACGCAATAGAAATAAATGTCCCAATATTTGTTTTGTACCTTAACCTGTTCTTATAATAAATACTAATCCCTTTATACGAACCTTTTGTATTGTAATAGAACGATATATTTTCAATAACAAATTATTGCGTTAATAATCTATATATATAAAAGAAAGTCGTGTTAGTTACACTATTTATAACTCAATAACTTTATGATATTTGAATTTTTGGATTTCTCTTAGTCCGGAATAGGATAATATGTGTTAAAACATCAGAAAAATTAACGAAAAATAATTATATGGCTAGCGTTGGCTAATAACTATTTATCTCTATTTAAAACGTACCTAGCGACGAACCCGAGCGAAGCAAGGGTGAGCCGCTAGTATATTATAGATTTGCGTGGGATTCAGACAGAGAAGCTATTTTTATATTGATCGAATCCCATTGAGACTAGACAGTGGGTATGATGTTTTGTATTGGTATAAAACATGTTATATTGGAACTATATAACAGCAAATTGTAAATACATTTATGACGGCTTCATTTTAACTTCAGTGAAATGTAAAAATTTTATTGTACCACTGTATAAGGAGACAAGTTCCTTCTAGGTTCCAATAATCAAGTTTGCACGCGAAGTGGTAAAGATATTTTCGAAGTCACGCCCCACGTTGTTGATAATTTATAATTTGTAAGACGGTTTATTTATTCATTTTTACAAATAAAATTAGATGATTTTGTTCTTTTTTCCACAAAACGGTTCTTGTCTGGCGCTCGGTGTCTTTTTATTTTTTCTTTTTCATCCGACATTTCTTTATTATAATGTAAATTTTTCTCCTAAAATGGCGCCTATATACCAAATATCATTTGTTGTCAGTAATTGCTTCATTAAGATTTTGATTTTATTTTAGGTTTTTATTAAATTATATGACTTTTGTTGTTCATTATTATAACTTAATAAAAGATGCTACGTCAATCTAGACGTCTACTACTACATATTATATTATAATATACAGCTATAGCCTTCCTAAATAAACGGGCTATCTAATGCAAAAAGATTTTTTCAAATCGGCTTAGTAGTTCCTGAGATTAGCGCGTTCAAATAAACAAACTCTGCTTGTAATATTAGTATAGAGTTAGTCTTCATTAAGCTGTCTCAATTAAAAGAGTTTATACAGAATAGCGGAAATGGCATGATAATAAAATTTATATGTGACTGCTGCCAAGGATTGAGTGTTTAAAGTTATTTTAATTTAACACTATTACAACTTTATTAAATTAATCTTTTTGTTGTTTGCTGTAAATATTGTTTTCTTTTTGTTTGATCTACCTGTTTTATCAGAAACATGGATATCTTATATTTGAATTTCTTGAAATCGTCTATTTTGTATAAAACAATATATGTATGTACCTATGTGACGTTAGAACTAGTTTCGTTTGAAATATTTCTGTATCTAGCCGCCATCAACTCAACGCTCGCCGGCAAAAGATCAAAGCGATTTAATTATATATTTATATGGATGTATAAGACAGATAGTCGGGGACTACTTTATAGGTATCTGAGAGAAGCTATTTATTATTTACCGTTTGCATTTGACTACTTTAGACTTTAGGGGAATCTATCGACTATTGAAATTTTCACATAACCTTATTTAAAAAATACTTTAATAAATAAAACATGAAAATGATAAATATTTGTGTGTCCATATACTTGAAGTGGAAAATATGAACGTATCTTAATACATACATACGTATCATAATATATGAACATCAGAAAAACTGAACATTTTGCGCAGATATGACGAGTATATTGAACTTTAATAATAATACACATGACTGAACGCGAACATTTTATTTTTAATTTCTCCTCTTTTTAATACTTTCTTAGATTTACGCGAATACTTGACATTTTAAATAAAACTATCTTTTTGGATTTTTTCGCGAATTTATTTGGATTTTTTGTTCCCGACGTTTCGAATGCAACTAAATAACAACTATATAATACCTTAGAGACATGTAACACCTCAGTATCTCCCGTGACCATGATTGCTGTAAAGCATTCGAAACGTCGGGAACCAAAAATCAAAATAAATTCGCGAAAAAATCCGAAAAGGTAATTTTATTTAAAATTCTCCTCTTTTTATAGATTTTAATTTATTCACACAAAAATATTCCACCTAAAGTAGCTGAAACAATTTTGTTAAAAATAAATTTTACCTACTGTTTTTTTTTTGTAAATATGACTACTGAATATTTATAAAGTTTATTGAAATGTGATGCCGTCGTCGTAAATATGAAGTGAAATAATTTTCTACTTAGGTGTTTAATGTTTATAGCGGCAGTATCTGTAATCCCCTCGGCGTTTGAGGATTATTGATCGTTACTTAAGCTTTTGATTATTCAACGTTAATCTTCTTAAAAGACGAGTTTGAACTTCACGTTTTTACTATTTCAATGTTTATTTATATATTTATTTATATAGTTCAGATTAAGTTCAAATGTAACATTTGAACTTCCTCTGAACTATATAAACTAAGTTCGAATTCGATAAAAATTCAGTAAGTACTGTTAAGCTAGTACAACGTTGAAGATAAGATGTAAGCATCACATATTTTATTTGAGATAATTTTTATTTTAAATTCATCATAGATTTTATTTTAAATGATATTAAGGATAAGGATAATTAAAAACGTTTAAATTTAGATGAAGGAGATAAGCTTCTATATGGGTGGTCGGTGTGATTGTCAAAACTCATACATTAAAAGGAAGGTAAATTGCAATAGAAACATAATAAATGTTTTTATGATAAAAGATGATTCTATAATAATAACATCGTTATGCTATAAATATAGTCATTAGGGAATGAGTGATGCGATTAGTACACAAGACCTTAATTCTTGCGTGCAGCATTCAAAGTAATCTAAGTAAATCATGTTAAGCAGTAAGATCTTTACATAAATGGTAAGTCAAAGTCGAATATAGTATACCTATTTAACAATGTATTTCTCGTTGTAAGAATTTCAAGAAAATATATCCGAAATCAGCACAATTCGTCTTTTCGCAGTGACATAACGCGCAGCTCATTAGGCGTACTTGGCTGGCCAGCACGTCTCAAACTGTCGCCTCAGCGCTTACGGAATAGGTTTTTGTATTTGACAGAATCAAAGTAACTTTAAGTGTATGTTTTCCTTATAAATTCGAAAGAATTAAATATTTGACAGGAAATGGAATTTAATATTAGTTACTAATCCAAATATATTATAAATAGTCTAGTAGTATATTATAAAGAGTGTAGTAGTATATTATAAAGAGTATGTTTGTTTGTTTGGTTGAACGCGCTAAGCTCAGAAACTATTAATCAAATTTAAACATTATTTTTGCGTTAGATAGCTGGTTTATTAACGACGGCTATAGGCTATATATTATTCCGGAAAATGTCTGGTTCCTGTGGATAGATTTGCTTTTGTCTAGGGACTAACACGAAGGGAAGCGAGGGTGAGACGCTAGTTTTAAATAAAAGAACAATGTTAATTTCTTATTAGTAGGACTATTATGTAAATCAATAAAATAAATAACCCTTCGTTTGTATAAACTTATATATTTTACGTTTATATAAACTTATATACTGATTTCTAGATAGTCGTTGATACTTCATAAATTTATGTATCACCAGCTATCATTATACCAAATCAAAATATGTCCAGTAGTTTTCTCGTGATGCGTTCCCAGACAGACAGACAACTTTTTAAAAAAATATGGATTCGGCCTCTGTATTGATTTTAAATAAATAACTATGTTAAGACATTAACACACAGCACCATCTAGTTCCATGGTAAGTTCGAGGCTTGTGTTATGGATACCAGATAGTTGATACACTACACATATATAACTTTAATGCATACATACTATAAATATAAACACCCATGACTGAAGCACAAACGCTCGTGCTCATGCTACAAATGAATGCCCCCAGCGGGAATCAAACCCGCGACCGCTGATACATCAAGTTGGGTCACTACAAACGTGTCGTTATAATAATGAGTATTCCAATAAGATTTTCCAAAAAAATTTAATGGAAATACTCGACTCTGTTAGAGTTTTATTATACGTATAGACCTCAAGAGGAAAAGGAAATAGATAATGTTGAAACAACGCAAAGTGGGCTCCCGGATACGTGTAAGACAAGTGTGTTCTGCTTGCTCGCTGAAACCAGGATTAAATAGACTGAGCCGAGCGTGCTTCTTCTATACTCATTGAAGTTTCAGCGTCAGCAACGGAAAATAGGTGGAAGTATTCGGGTTTTCCAATTTTCCTCAATTTGGAGTGTTCGTGAAAACTAGTGAAAACTAAAATCTCGACTTCGTTAGCGCCACGCGCGGCGCTGTTCGGTTGGTTTTTTAGTTTTTTCTAAACTGAAAATCAACGATAAATAAGTTTGCTCAATTGGGTTGGGTGATGGTGGATTGAATGCGGTGCGAGTCTGTTTCTATCGTTAAGTATTCATAGGCTATGCGGCAGGTAACTATGTACGTTCTACTACTAACTAACTCAAATTCGTTGAGTCTTTTTTTTTATAAATATTCTTACATACATATATACACATTAAATAGTTACGGTGTCAATGTTGTATTGATATTATTTTTCTTTAAGGTATAAAATATATTTGAAGCAATAGGTAGTTTTTAAAATTTCCATCCGCAGCGCATCGCAACTGGGCAAATTCCAATAGGAATTGAGAGTTTGTTATTGGACAAGCGATAATAATTTGAAACAAATTGATAGCTAATTTTCATTTTTTGTAGAGCAGAATCAAAAATACAGAATGTTAACAGCGCCCAATAAAGGGAATACGGTCATGCTCTGTGATCATGGACTAAATAGAAAAGAGCGTGTACAACAGCTACAATGATAGCTTGTTGTATATAAGTGATTTTTTCTTCGGACTTTTGCCTTTTATGCTTTCCTAAAGCTTAGGGACGCACCCGAGCGAAGCGACGGAAAGTGGCTAGTTTAAAATAAAAATAAACATTGTAGAATAAGATGTTGTATCATTGAATGCTCAGCTATCCGCAGCCATTTATTTCTGTAGTAACAAGGTAATCTAATTGCAAATTGTAAATTTAAAGCTAATAATAGCGTTTAATAATGTTCTCTAAAGTCGAATGAATTCGATACATTGCGAACGGTTCCACGGCGTCTCGGTAATCCCGTAATGGGAATATCCCGGGACGGCCAATTCCGATAAGGCTATGTTACTATCTCCCTTTTTTGTTTCACCGCTCGTTTTTGATACAAATAAGGCTGCTTACACATATTGCACTAATTACCTATATGTAAAGTTTATGAGTGAATGAGTGTTGTGGGTACGAGTATCTTGGTTACTTGTGCACGCCGCTGTAAGGTTCAACGGCTATAAATGAAATTCGGAATGGGTTCTCTTTATAAAATACACATATGATTATAAAAGTTTGTTTAAAATCATTACCTGTATTCTTGTATTTAGTTCTTTTTAACGTCTCACAGCTGGGCACGGGCCTCCCATTACGAGTGGGATCAGGTCATAGTCCACCATGCTGGCCAAGGCTTGGCGGACTTCGCATATCTTTCCAAAAAAAATTGCTATATTTTTCTTTCAATTATATTGTTATTCAACTGCAAAGTAAAAATAAACATTATAACAATTAAATTGCATCTGTATCACAATCTTTAAAGCAAATTAGACGTTAGATGAAAAAAAAGACGTACGTGTGTACTTATGTACGCACGTAAGAAGTTATACTTCTACAAGTATAGCGTAATAGAACAAAAAAAGCTAAAGATTTCATCCCGTATATCACAACTCTCTGTTGTCTCAATGTCGTGCGTGTAGCTTGTTACCTCGTTAATGAACACGTGAAACTAAATACGTATCTATGTAACAATTAATTAGTTAAACTTTGATACGACACGAACATACGCGTATACTAGTTGCGACTGTTAGGAATGGTTTAATAATAATAATCTTAACGTATTAACTAAACATTATACATCGATTAAATGATAATCAAGCATACATTTAGGATTGATATCACTTACCATATATAATCATTAAATCGGAAAGTCTAAGGTTGCAAAATGTATCGCATTAGTAATGAAACAGACAATTTGAATAAATTATATAATAATTATACTACGGGACTTAAACGCGTGAATTCGTTAGTGGCTATATTTATATTATATTAACCTTACTCCCGACTTTTCGACTGGGTTGCACCAGCCGTGGCCACGGGCGGATACATCATGAATTCACTGAATTCACTAGTTTAAGTCCCGTAGTGTAATTATTTTATAATTATAAAACGCGAAAATTTAAAAAGTTAAATTTGATTAAAATCAATTACAATTTCATATGGGGAGTATTTGGTATAACCTGTCCAGTTCAGTTATCAACAAAAGGCAGTATAATGAAAAAAAAACTCTCTGTTCTTGTTTAACTAAGTCATGTGAGGCCAGCTTTATAAAAGCGACTAGGCTTGCAATGATGCTATGCAAATGTAGTAGTCGTCGAACATGTGCTCCATTATTGTGATAGAATTTTCTCTTTATGTCCCCTCTGCCTTTGTAAGGTACAATATAATAGAACATCGGATTTCTACTTTCGTATAAATTGAGTAATTCTTTTTCATCCTACTATTATTACGCAGGTGAACACTTTCATGCAAGCTATCAGTGAGGTTCTACAAATTGTATATAGATGTTGACTGCATGAATGTTTTCTAAAGGAATATGTAAATAAACGTATATCTAAACAACTTAGCTTAATTTAGTAAATGATGGTTATTTGATGTAAAATTCCAATCTGATTGGTTTCGGTTTGTTTATGAAGTAAACAGAATTTGTATACAAGAGCCTAAAACAAAATATTAACGTTATCGGCTTTCATTCAGTTTTTCTAGCTCGATGTCTTCAGGAAATTTCCTCTTACAGTATCAAGTTTTTTTGTGGAAATTGGAAAAGTTTTATCATCGAGTGGGAACCGAGGCGGCGCTTATCGCGATTTGCCGTCGCTTGATAAAGAAATCGTCTAACGGTTATTGATGTTTGGATTGTTAAAAGATCTTTTGTTTTGAAAAGTAATTAATTTTACATAATTTTATATTTCATTGTGTAGATTGTAAATTACTCTTATTTGACGATAAAGTCACTAAGCAGTATTCGTTAAGTTTGCGCTACACAATAGTGTAGCGCAAACGTTTCGTGAGTGCTACAGTGTTTCTTTATTCAAGTCTACGGTTTTAATACTATTCAAAAAGTTTTACAAAATTAAACATTATGCTTCATTTGCTTTCGCCGGTGTGATTCGTTTATTTCATTTTTTCAACTTAATATTAACTCATTTTGTTTTATTGTTGGAGAGTTTTCAAATAAGAGAACTAAATAGTCCCTGCACAAACATTGTAAACCAAAAGTCAACCATGTAATTGCCATATAAACAGTGATTCGAGCGAATGCGAATAACATGTATTGTCATGATGAACTTTGTTTAGAGGAACAACTAGCCAGCTAACATTCGAATATTAACTCTACATATGACAAAATGCGATAGAGTTCAGACTATATCTATTGATAGAGTCTCAACTTTAGCGCACTGCCATAGTTGTTGCAGTCGTAAAGTTAAATAACTATTTGAAACTAGTTATTTGCGCAAGTGCATGATACATTTTGTCATAACTTGTATTTTGTTTGAAACTTGTTTCATACGTTTGACGTCAGGGACGCGCGACTGGTAGTAGGTTGTTTCGTCACATTATTACTATTACATTTATTTCTAGAAAAATGGAAGCTTTCTTTATTTAAGATAAAAATGTGGATATGACTTCTATCTAACGTGTGTTCTGTCTATATTTCTTATCATTTTTATGTACCTAATACTATCATATATTTATACTTCTGAATAAATCAATTTAAAGTTGTATTTATTTATTTGTAAAATTACATTTCACTATAAGAAAGTTAGCAATATAATAAAGAATTACGAGTCTGTGAAATTATTATCTCATTACATATATTAGCATTTTAAATAAACGTATCAACGTATATGTTAACATAAACTATAGATAGCAAGAACTAGATAAATATGTATATTGCTTTTTGAAGTTAACCTGATATAATATAAGTTTGAAATAAAATATTTTACAATTTTTCTGGTGCCAGTTTTTGATGTTATCGACGGATGCGGCTTTGAAGTGCCTCTGCAAATAAAACGCTCTCATAACGATATTGAAACTGATAGATACTGTCAGCTGCAATGCAGTGCCTTGCGGGCGCGCTGGCACTGTGCAGTGTGCGATATCACTTATGTCTATTTCATTTGTATTCAGCATATGACTACGGTCTCCGAAAATGTATTGTAAATATTTGTGCTTTTTTAGGCATTATATATGCAAAATATTTCCGTTTTTTTTTGGAATTTTTCGATTTAATATTAACCGAAATAATTTTTTCGGTAGCGATTTTTTCTCACTAAACCTGTCTTCTTAATCTTTTCATTGTTCCTTCATTTTTCATTAGACGCAAACACATAACATCTGAATCACTAGTATTTATGCAGTTTTACATCCAATAAGAATATTTTTCTAATAAAGCTGTTATAATTGTTTTACTTACTTGAAATGATTATATGCATAATTTGAATACTCCTCCGACGAGCCGGTACGTGTTTTGAAGTCACGTGCAGCGCTCAGATGTGCGAGGAGTATCTCCGCATTGAATTGACGAATTTTCCAGTTGCCCGCTCTGGTGGGACCAAGTTAGATGAGTTTTTCGTCGCGCGTCGACTCGGCATAATTGGAATCTCGGCGTCGCTCACGTGCTTTTGCCGGCACCTTGTTTCATTAGACTTGTCATTTTATTTCGTGATATGCAATAATCTGTTACTTTTGTGTTTGTTTTTATGTTTTGTGGTTTTGTTTCCTTTTTAAGACGATTTATGTACATATGTATTCAGCCCTTTTTTAAGTCCCACTGGGGGGCACGGGCCTTTCTTTAATACGAGGGGGATACGCCATAGTCCACCACGCAGGCCAAGTACGGGTTGGCGGACTTCACATGTCTTTCGAAAACTTGCTAGGTTTTCTCAGACATGCAGGTTTCCTCATGATGTTTTCCTTCATCGTAAGGCAAGCGGTAATCATGTTAGAAACTTTTCGCAGATGAAAATATCAAAGGTGTGAGACCCGGGATTTGAACCCGCTTCACTCGGTTTCCCAAGCGAGCGCACTACCACTGGGCTACCACTGCCTTTATGTTCATTTCACATACATTATTTTTTTTTTACATTAACACACAGCGCCATCTAGTTCCATGGTAAGCTACGAGGCTTGTGTTATGGATACCAGATAGCTGATACACTACGTTTATATAACTTTAATTACATACATATTAAAAATATATTAATATATTTATAATATGTAATACATGCATGCATATTGGGTTAACACAATAACTAGCGTTCTTACAAATAATTGTAAATGTACATAATTATTATTTTGTATTTTCCCTTGTTTCAAAATGCTGCCAGACTGTATCTACTAAGTGATGTACTTCGCTAAAACTGGTAGACTCGACTTCTAAACGGAGCGGATTTGTTTCTATTTACCAAATAAATGTGTATTTTCTGAGCCTGATTAAGAAAAAGTGGGACGCTGGGTATAGGTATAGGGAAAAGCGGCAGGGCGAGGTCGTTCCACAAAGGAAGGCTCGTAGAGATGTTTTCTATCGGATTAAGTTTTTTTGTCAGGATTGTGTTTACTTTAGATTATACTAAGAATTCTGCAACTGAATATATTTTACAAGAAATACAATATTTATGTAGCAAGCAAATTGGAAGCACAGAGAACAGCTTTATGTCCATAACTTTATGAATAAAGATTATTTCCACAAGTACGGATTTTTTTATATGCTATATACCTACCTACTTTGTTTATTATTTTGAAAACATAATTAAAAAAAGCAAGTACTTAGTAAACTACACAATATCTATTTGACGTCATTTCGGGGCGACTATTTCGTTTACAATTTCAGTATTGCAGCTCCGTGCGGTCCCGGGAGGGCGATGTCCAAACAGTAATAAAAGCTGTGAACCTCTCGAGGGGAATGAAAAAGAATTTCAACGCCGTAAACTCGCGCCTTATTAATTTGGAGATCGTAAAATAAAGGCGTTCCGCTTATTAATCTATCTAATCAAGGGGGGAGCAGTCCGCAGCAATAAACTGCCAATATACGGAACCGTCGGAGCGACAAAGTGCTCGTTTTTTCTTTGACTCATTATATTATCTTCGATGTAAAAGTAGGTCTGCCTTCAATTTACTTCGCTATTAAGTACCTACTTGTTTACAGTAAATCGTTTTTTTAGCTATAACGTTAAGGAGATTTATTCTAATTCAAAGCTTCTATTTAAAAGAAGTGCCGTATAATCTACTTTATTTTCGATCAGTGAAGCAAATAAATTGCTTAAAATATATATTTACAAATAATTATGTTAACTAAATTTATATTCCTATTTGTATCTTTCGTTTGTCATTTATAGCAAGAAATGCTTTTCGAAAAATAATGAGGACATTGACGATTTACTCGCTACTGGCTAATTCATTGCCTAGCAAACATTAATTTTTTTACTAAAACCCGGTTATCTTCTTTATATTAAACAGATGTTAGCATTTGATGTAAATTTGAGGTGTTGGATGCAAAACGGATCCAAAATGAAAAAGTAGGTTGCTCCACTCGGCGCAGTGCATGTGCGGTCTGCACTGCGGCACGGTTACGTGACGATACCCGGCAATATAGAGTAGGTACGCCACGACGATAATAACAATGCTTTGTTGTATCTACCTCCAATATATTAGTATCCTAAGTGAAACCTACCTAGGTATCTCTATCTATTTGGACTATATTTAGAAATGAAATCAAATCTACATACAAACATCGGTTTAGTAAGGAAATGAACAAATTTCAACACAATATAATTGACCATACGTAATAAACATGGTGAATTCCGCACACGAATTATATTTTATTTCGTAAGCGCTATTCCCAATTAAAATCCATTTTAAATTTATTTATTGTATAAATGAAATAATTAATTTATTTAAATTCATTCGACTGAAAAATAGCGCGGCTGGCGTGTGTGGAACCGTTTAATATTCGGCAATTTTCACTTACAATTTGTGTATTTTTTTTGGCACAATGTGGAGTTTAGTGATTTTGAAGTTATGGCGAAAGTATAGAGAAATTTATTATTTAAAACGTATACATATTGATGTATGTGTATATTATTACAGTAAAACGTTCATGACAGTATTATAATATGTAAATTTTCGTCACCGACTCCGTCCCCGTCGAAAATTGTGTAAATGAAACGAGTTTTAGTATTGGTTCAGTAGTGCTGGAGATTATTTCCCATGTAAAATTAAACTATTATTAACTAAACCTTAAATGTAAAACTAATAACCTGCCAATGTCTGTAAGGCGAGCCATAACGGCACCTCGCACTTTTTTACTAAAAGTTTTCTTTAGTTTTTCTATACAATAAGGTTTTTTAATTTCACGCACAGTTTACCATATTTAAAAGCATATAGTCAGTAACAATTACGCATATTTAAAAATTTATGAATATTTTTTATTAATATATAATTTCTATTAATATATATATATATATATATATATATATATATATATATATATATATATATATATATATATATATATATATATATATATATATATATATATATATATATATATATATATATATATATGGGGCATTCCACACCAAAATTATTTAAATTAAAACTCACTTAAAAAACGCACAAAAATCGCTACAAAGGCCGTTATCAATAATTGTTTTTATTATTTTATTTCCAGGTAAGTGTCTCCTAGAAGAATAATGGCGAGTCACTATTTGTGCAATAAAAGGACCAGGAGAGCATAGATGGTAAGCAGTTGTGTTGTGTTTTCGCAATCGCCCCTCGCGCCAGGGGGCTGACGAGGGTGCGTCGGAGTGTACCGAATGGCCGCGTGATTGAATTGCCGCATCTTCTCTGCTCCGCCACCCCTAGTATTGAGTAAATTTATTTGCCCGGATATCGTATTAGTTTTTTAAAGCGATATCTCACAATTTTTTATCTTTCCATAGAAGTTTTTATCCTTTTGAAGTAAAACTAAATGTTTAAGTATTCTTTCTGCTCCTTACCTCAATTCATGTAACGGTTTTTATTACAGATAAACCATAACCGTATGTAATGAAAGATCAAGTAACTTTAAACTAGACGGCGATAAAGCAGGACGTCTATAATGCCATTCACAACGGTGTACCGTTGCTGTACATACATTTGCTGGCATTCATCTGCGAAGTCGGGAGGTTGTATCTTATTAAACCAGTAGTAGGGCCCCAGACAGCGCGATGCCAAAGAAGCTATTTATTTAGAGGTATTCCCATTGCATGATGTAATTACCTGTCACATAAGAACGAAGAGGCTGGTATTAGAGTACTTATGCTAAAAGTTCGCAGTGAATCTTACGATTTAAGCCATGAAAATGTTTATAATGAAAAGTAATTGTATTTACTTAAGTATTTTCTGTTGTCTCCGCCTCTCGCGCGAGTGCTTACATGTTTGAGCCTCTCATTTCCTAAGAGAATACGAGAGCAGCTGGGGTACGCTGCTCACTTAACCTAATTATTAGGCTTACTATATAATGTTATATTTTATATATAAATATAAATCAGAAAGGTTATATAAAGTAGGAGAAAACGTGTAATTAGCAATATTAATTATCTCTACAATACAAAGTTAAAGCAAATATATGTATGTAATATTCGTTAAGCAACAGTACAACAAACAAAGGTTACCAAAAATCTGCTCCCTTTGTTCAAGTCGGCCACAATGACCGCAGTGTCCTTTGTTATGAATTCATTATTCCCGATACCGTGATTGCAGCGTGCAATTAAAAATCTTTTCATTTGATGAAGAATCGCTGTGTAACATCCATTACTCTCGGACACCTCGATGACGTAATAATGCAGATGAATCCGTAAGATTGAAGCGTTTCAGGACAGACACCGGCGACAATGTCATTATATTCAATGTGGGACGATATTTAAAATGAATGGCTGGGCCAATGGGAGATAATGTAGCAATAAAATTATGAATAACGTCATCTACATTTCCATTGAGACGGAGGGAGGCATGGTGTTGGTTTTACATTATAGCTGTTATTACAATATCAGTATAATTTTCATCCCTGAACATTAATGTAATTTTACATTAAATCTGTAATTATTAAAGTATTATGTGTGTGTATAATGTATATGTAATATGTATAATGTTACGTTTTTTCGTGTTTTATGTAATACAATATTAAATCCAGGAGTCGTAGATTTTGAGTGGAGTATTATAGTTTAGATTTTATTAGGTTCCGTGTAGGCTCGACAGCGAGAGCGATATTAACTCCATTACTCATTCAGTCGTGATCCTTTTAAGTCGCCTGAAAAGAAACTTGCATCGTATCGCTCTTTATTAAACCTATATCTATTTTCAACTCATTTATATTCGCTGCTTTTTACTTTAACTGGAAGTTTGTTTCTTGTTATGGTACAGTGCATTCGTATTTGTTCAAGTTTTTGTGCAAGATTTTAAATTATTTACAAATAAAATTTTCACAACTCGTTCCCATTAACTTGCTCTTTATTGGTATAGTTTACTTGATTCTTTATATAACAAATACTATTGAACATCGATTTTGCTGGAACATTAAAATTTGCAAACTTATTCTGCATTTTACACTGTGCTATAAAGCAGAACGTTAAACGCTCTATGTGGGTTGATCATAAACTAGATGTTAAATTCAAAATGGTACATCTTGTTGGCTGTGATGCTGAAGCGTAAGCTCATCGTAAACCGTAGAGCATACAGTGAAGTGCTATCGTAAACTGCTTCTTGCGGTGATATCCTGGAACGCTACCTGTGTCTAAATAAATTGTTTAGTTATGCTATTTTTATTTACGTTTAGTATTAAATTAAGGGATTGTAGTTGTAAATTATTTATAACTAGTTGTACCTAGTTGTATATTAATTAGCTTCCTAATGGGTATAGTTATAGTTACTTGCTTGGTATAGTTTACATGTCCTTCCCAGGGTCTCAAACTATCTCCTTACCAAATTTCAATTAAATCGGTTCAGTAAATCCAGAGATTACCCATTATTTCGTCAGAAACTCACAAACTTTACCTCTTTATAATATTAGTATAGAAATACAATTGATCGTCGATTTTGCTGGAATATTAAAATTCGTTATGTTCAAGTATTCTTTATTTGATTTTTATCGTCTCTTTTGCCACTTTTAACATGAAGTCACATATGCCTCGGACATTTTACTATATTTTATTAAACTAGAATTAATCAATTATGTCCTCGACGTTAGTATTTTAACATTTGATGGATTCTGGCAATATACAAGCACATACTGTTCAGTCTTGATACACGTTTCCGATCTGAGGATTAATATTTGAACGTAATATAAATATTAATTTAAATTAATTTTTGTTCTTGTGAGGTGTTCCTTATCCTTTTGGTAATGAAAATTAACTTATAATGTTCTTATTCGATTCGACGGACTCCCTCCCTGACTTTTCTTTCCCCGAAAACCGAAACTTAGAAGACGATGAATACTCTCAATATGCTACGACTACACTTTACCTAAAGATCTATGTTATGTTGACAAGACCAATCCGGATGAGTTGTTTCTATTGAGTTGCGCTTCAACATTAAAACGATTGAATTCCAAGCAAAAGTTTGTCGCTCGACTCAAAATACACTCCACAAATCAAATAAGAAAATAACCTAAAGTAAAATATAACTATTACTTAGAAAAGCAAAAAATACAAGCCATTGTAAATCACTTATCAATAGATATCTCCATAAACATTTTTGATATGTATCAGGTAATGAAACTTTATTCACGTTGTTGAATTATAATTTAGTTAGTGAACGTGTATTGATTTTGACGATTCATGTGTATTGTGTAGACATTGTTTGGGCATTGCGGCTTATCAGAGTGGAGTTATTATTTATACAAATCATATTGTACACTTAATTATCTGCTTGCAGCTTTGTTTGGTTTCAATCCACTAGAGTATTTAATTTATTTGCAAATTGCTAAAGTGCTTAGAATGTAATATAGTAACATTTTTTAATCATTTTTTGAACATTTAAAATTTGTTTTATTGAGTTAATTTCACTTCTCTTTAATAAATGTCATATTTTAGTGTTTTAATGTTATTTAAATTACTTGTAATTAGTATGTAATTAATAAATATTATCTAATTTAAAATATTTTAAACTAAAAGTCCGAATAAGCTTTCGAAAATGCAAATAAATTGTGGAATAAAGGTGCTATTTATTTTCTTAAAATGATATAAGAGAGATATATTTATTAAAACGAATAATAAGCTGGATTATTTATGCGCAACATTAAAAAAATAATTATCAAATAAAAACATTCTTAACAAAAAACAATCATAGACACGCTTTGAATTCTTGTTCCTTTTGTTAAGTCGGCCATAATATGTACTTATTAATAAAAAGGAACGAGGGTGGTCTGGCTTCGAATTCGTCAGCAATATTGTAGATTTTTTTATATTACTAATATTATTTATGTAACATGAAAATAGCCTGAAGATGATCATATTATACTGAGGTGAATGATAACACCAATATTACGTAGGCGAGAGCTAATGAGTGAGAGAGTATGTACTTATTACTTCTTATACTTACTGTAACATCTCAACTTATTAGAGTAAAATTTGAAATGAAGGTGTTATATATTCAACAAAATCATAATGTTTAATTTAATTTTGGTATTTGGTTATAGTCTTCATTGTATAAAAGTATGAATATTAAGAGATAAGTTGTTATGCGAACGAACGTACATACTCGTATATGGTAAAATTTTCGTCTTTGCTAATATCGAAAAACAATTTTAATATTATATAATATTGTTTAAACAAAACTACTACAATCGCGATTAAAAAATGGAGGGTGGGGACAGAAGGGTGAAAAATCCTTTACGACCTATTCTTATACTTACCAAATATATACAAAAAAGTCATTAAAATCGGTCGAGCCGTTTCGGAGGAGTGCGACCGCAAACACCGTGACACGATATATTTATATATCGAGATTTATCGGTGTTTGTCAAACATGTATAGTAGGTATAAAACTAAATTAACCATAAGCTCAAATTACATTGCTTAGATATTAATCTACTCACCTCGTCTTCGAGTACAATTTCGACGTCGTAAAGTCAATTAATTTGTGCGTTAGCGCGAGTAGTTTCAGTTATGGGTTAATTGAGTTCATATTATAATTAACTTTTTGTGTTTACTGTTTATAGCGGATATAGATCTTATGTTTACATATAAAACTTATATATTAATAGTTATACGAAAGCTCATTAAAAAAATAAAGATTAAACTAGATGTAACTATGTAAGGAAAATAAAATAATTACCCTTTAAAAGAAAAGGGTACTTCAAAATCTTTTTTATTATTTTTAGTGGTAGAATATAAGGAATTACCTTGAAATACGACATATTTATTTAAAAAAATCATGAAAATATATGCACAAAAACATACACCCAAATTGAGATCCTCATCGTTTTGAAATTAATCATAGTATCTCAATTCTTTTCTCCATGCTTGCTCCATATTTTATTGCTATATTCAACAATGATTAAATGATTAATACTGGAACCACTGCCTGAAGTGGAAAATATGAAATATTAACAATTGAATACCAGAATTATTCGCATCATCAGTGTTGTCAATTTCAATCCCTCGTGGATTGGCCTCTTGATTGAACGATCGCTTAATAATCATTACCGATATTTTTAATATTTCATACTGTATTCTACTTGCAATGCTTGCCAATCAGTTGCAAGAAAATAGTATTGAGAGTTAACATATTTTATATTATATTATTTATTATATTGTTATGAATAACTTATAATATTACCTCCTAGGTTGTATGAGAAAGGTGTAAGCAATTTCCCTATTTAACTCATGCGTGCTCTGTTACTTTAGTAAATAAGGATAGCGGAAAAAACTCTTGAATCTCATCCATGCGCAGCGGGTCGCTAGCGTCACTCAGTCAGGCGCCGGTGGGGCGATCCAAGAAGTCATCGTTTCATAAACAAGTAGCTTTGACTTTAGAGACTAGAGCTGTTAATATCATAGACTGCCCGTCAATACAATGGTGTAGCGTGTGAACACGATATATGCGTGAAGTGTGCGTGTAAGAAACTGTAAAGAACAGAGAATGTAATTGTGTCTAACAACGTTACACGCCTGTATTATCTCGCAGATGGTTAGCTTAAAAAACAGAGTAATTCAGTCATGAAAGTTTTAATACATACATATGTAGGTTACTTATTATAAGTTATTTGCTATAGATGCTTAATCGACCTTACATGGCTGAAGTCATTATTAAAGATGTAAAATGTTTATTTGATTTCCAAATATACATGCGCATGTGAAAGTAATTTTTATGCCAACATTGGCGTGGATACAGTCAGGATTTTATGTATTGGTGCTCTTGGGTGACGTATTAAATCAATTTAGGGGGCTCCAGGGCCTAAATTCAATCTCTGGCCTGTGACGTATCCTATTGCGGGGACATCGACAACACGCGCCGTTGCCTGCGACGCGATGGCGTGAATTCAATCAAATTTGGCAGGAAATATTTTTCCGAAATTTGCTCTCTTCACCGATGTGTTCAGTATTGAGTTATACGGGCGGGCGAATCGTGACATGCAATGATATGAGTATCATGAAAAATTTTAGACATTTTGTAGAATTTGTTTTATTGGTCATTTACTTCTTCTATTTTTTTAGTAATAATTATTTTTTTTTAATCTGTCACGTATACAACTATTTTAACTGTAAATATGCATGTATTATATATGTATAATATTTATAGCCCAAGGCTATAATGAACAATATATTTCTGGGAAATATATATCATTTATATTAAAGAATTTGCTTTGAATACGAATTTTAACACAAATGCCAAGGGAATGGAAAAGTGAACATCTCTAGACATTTTCAGTAATGTAAAAGGTAATTCGGCGAAACATTTCATGTTATTTATATATTTGCTTTTAAGGCATATTTGAATAAATTTGTTTCACTTAAAAATTATCATGTCAATTAAGATTTATAGCCTGAATTTGTCATAGCTTTTAGGATTCGTTTCTCTATTTGTCCATCAAGCAAAAACGTCTGGAGGAATATTGGTGTAGTTTTTTGTCCAAGATTGGGCAATAGTATAGTAACATAGCTAAATTTTATCTTAATCGGTCGAGTATATCTAAAGATAAGCTACCTGCTTCTCATTCAAAGCAAAAGTCAGGTGGAAGGTGGAAACGGAAGAAATACACGTGAACGAGGCCACGCGGGACCGGATTGTAGTAATAAATGCAAGGAGTCTGATAAACATTATTTAAGTTTTTAACAAGTTTGACACGTGAAGTGCGTCACGTTCGTAGACGTACGAATCAAAGCGTATAAATAGAACCTAATGAATAATCATTATTCCATCTACGTACGTCCTCAGTCTTCACATGAGACTATGACTTGCGATTTGCAAGTTCATTAATTTCATGTAAAATGTATGAGACACAAATATATTTAATTTGTCTGTCTGAAAATATCTTCATATATACATATGAGTATATAATAAGCACCTATGTACAGTAAATATAGCTTTTGTTCATCTAGTTGCAAGTATATATGGCTACAGAAACTGAAACAGTGGGTTCAAATCTCGGTTCAATTTAATGGAGTAATATTCACGTAACCTAGTTAGTATAGTAGCTTGTTAGATACGTTGGTAGAAACATCAAAATTAAAATATAATATAAACTGTACATAGTCTAAATATAATGTAAAGTAACGACATTTTTCTCATTATTCACCAGTTATTTTGTACTGTTTACAGTTAATTATTGTAATGCTTGAGAAGTGGTACCCAAGCATCTTGGTTGAAACGTTTGACACTAGTTTAATCTGCGATCATGATCATCTATGTGGTAAGTAGCGTTATAGAAGCTCTAAATTACGTTTGACGTAACCATTTAAAACGAAATTTTTTTATTTTAGTAATTTCAATTTATTTTATTAATCAAATATTAGTTATATCACAATACAACGCCGGGAAGTTTGTTTAACTTGACTCAGCTTGTCTAAAATTACTATTTTATATCAAAACCCTTAAGGCCTTTTGCTGAAATATATCTTCTATCCTTGTGCCGCAAACGGTGTCTCGCATCATACTAAAGCCTGATTTTAGTGGCTGCGAGAAACTTAATGTGTTTCCTAAGGGTCAGTTTACTTAGGATGGGACTCGTAAATGAAGGCAAAGTCGGCCAGAACAAAAACAATGATTCGATTAGCATGAGAAACCAGCGGACTGCTGATGAGATGATAAATATGCTTGGACTAATTTGATTATTACGTCAAGCTGTAATTGTCTCGTGTTCTTTGGTATCGAGCGGTTGTTATTTAAAACTTTTATTACCAAATACCAAATTAAATAAGTCACTCAAATATTTTTTCTCATAACATGATTTTCAAAATGTATGATTTAAATTCATTGATTATTTTTATTATTAAGCGAATTATTCTAGACAAAAGTGGACTATATTATTTAACTGAGCTCAATATGAAACTGTCAATATTATTACGGGAACACTGCAATGAAATGATGTGAATTTTCATGAACCATTCATATAACTCGTAATAACTAGAATTATAGCAATTATGCAACTTGTATCGACTATTAAGAGGAATTTGTATAGTATAATTGCTATTATATTATTTACTCATTAAAGTGTATTAAGGGGCTTATCAGTTATAAAATGTTGAAGTTAATTTTTGCAAAATAAATAGAATATTTTTAAATATACACAATACGTTTCGTGCATAGCAAGTTTTTCTCAATCGTTCATGTGTACTAAATCACATAGTTGAATAATTTACGATAGAACAGTACGAGTACACGTACTAGCATCTTGCTTCAGAACTCTTTAAAGGATAATACTTGGAAGTACGTGAGTGAAAACTCCGCAAGTATGCCGCCTAACTCGTAGCAAGCTGGTGCTTAACATTGTTCCTTGAGTTATTTGATGTCATAAACTTTCGTTACCTTGATGTATTAGGATTGGATGTTTAGCATTAACTTTGGTAAAGAATCTCTCATTTTTACTTGTAGACCAACTTTGTACCTTGGTTGTTGAGTCTTGTCCTATTAAGTACTGCAATCATGTTAATAATTACACAGTAGTGTTCTATTGATTATGTTTTTTCTTTTTTGAATAGTTTCTTGATTTCGGTGGTAAATATATGCTTTTGCTTATACTATAAATAAAGTATGTAGTGAAGATAAATTGTGTATAATGAAATCATTGTTCCGCGCAGGAATCGAATTTAGTGCCAATCAAACGCTCGATACGTATGTATGTATAGATAAATACGTAATATATCTTATCCTAGCCAATTGTATCATATTTGGTATGTTGAAGCTCGTTAATTGCGCCTTACGATAAGCTCCCATGATATTTAATTTACGAGTACAGTTTCCCATCATTAGGATGCCGCGGCTTACTAAGGATTGACAAATTGTGAATATTAAGTATTATCTGGTATTATGTTGTTTAGAAAGGGAATGTTAAAGTTAATTTTAGAATTGCTTTGTGTATGTTCTGATATTATTGATAGTACCTACTCTAAGAACAAACAGTGCTATCTTAAACAATATTATTTTGTGATGTAAAACAGCTATTTAGTAAACGTTTTAGTTGAAAATACTTCATATTAAATGTGTTTTATTATATCAAGAACGTTAGGTACATCAACAAAAACAATATTCTTTATTAATCTTTCACTTTGCGGAGAAAACCCAAGAGAGCCCTTTATTACTTCCCCAAGACGAGTAACAATAAATAATATTATGATATGTAACGAATACTACATATGTTCCGGATCTGGTAGCGGCCCACGATATATTTTCTAATGCTCCAAAGGTACAATTTCCCAGCGCATTATCTGTATAAGCCTCTTGAATCTGTAGTTAAGAGTAAATGAATCTACTACTATATTACACACTTACGTTATTATATACTAAAGAATGATAGCATGAAGGAGAAAAGAAAGAAAGGTTGAGAGGCCAAATGAAGTCTGTTATTCTACACTATACGAAATGAATTTAATAATTTTTTACAGGCAATTATATTGATAAATTTATAACACGAAAATGATAGCTAGAATAATGAGAAGGATTATTTGTGCGCGCGCCTAGATCCCTAGCGAGTTGTCGGCCGAATGAGTGACGATCAGGCGACGGCAGCGGCGACGCGGCGCGGGCGCAGCGGGGAGAACGCGCTATTGTCTTCCTTGGGTGGCGTGATTTCACAGCGTGGTCCAAACTTCATAAGCGTAGCGGTTTGAGGTTTGGTGTAACTGTAGCGAGTCACGCCACATATTCCCCCTGGCCAGACCGTAATTACGGTCGATAAAAGTTAGGAATTTTCACTCTTCTACCGCTCCGCGTAGTTCTCTCTTCATTAACCACAGGAACCTGAAGTGTAGTATCTGGGACTCTGGATTCTAAGACTCTGGTTTCTCTCATCATGTATGCCGGTTTCAGTCTGTCTATAGAGATGTTATTCTTCTTCCCTCTTATGTCTAGTGTGAAGTACTTCGTTTGCCTGTCGAGTACTTTGAAGGGTCCGTCATAAGGTGGTTCGAGTGAGCTCCGGACGTGATCTCGACGAAGAAAAACATGGGAGGATGTGTGAAGGTCCCGTGGTATGTGAAAGGGTGTTGTAGGGCTGGTGTGCCATGATGTCGGTTTTGGTGTGAGCTGAGCCATGCAGGATCGCAGACGTGTTGCGTATTCCGTGACGTCTGCAGTAGCGTAGTCCTCTATCGGAGACAGGAACTGGCCTGGTAAGCTGAGAGTCTGACCATATACCAATTCAGCAGGTGTAGCTTGGAGATCCTCTTTCCAGGAGTTGCGCATGCCCAAGAGAACCAGTGGGAGAACTTCAGTCCACTGTGATGACGTGTGGCACATGATCGCCGCCTTGAGTTGGCGATGAAACCGCTCAACAATACCGTTCGCAGCTGGGTGATAGGCGGTTGTGCGAAAGTGACGCGCGCCAACCAACTTAGTGAGAGCCTTGAAAAGATGGCTCTCGAACTGTCGCCCACGATCTGTAGTCACCCGTGCAGGACAGCCAAAACGGGCTATCCAACCAGATACTAGAGTAGCTGCGCAGGTTTCCGCCGTGATGTCCGTCATGGGGTATGCCTCAGGCCATCGCGTGAAACGGTCGATGACGGTAAGGCAGTACCTGTAACCAGAAGACAGAATTAAGGGCCCTACTATGTCGAGGTGGATATGGGAAAACCTCGACGAGGGAGTGAGGAAAGATGAAAGTGGGGATGTGGTATGGCGGGTGATTTTGCTTTTTTGGCATGACAAGCATTGCCGTGACCACTCTCTACAATCTCTGCGTATCCCTGGCCATACGTATCTTTGTGAGACCAGTTGCAGCGTAGCTGAGCTTCCAGGATGATGCAGATTGTGTAGCGTGTCGAAGACTTGTTTCCTGAACTGCGGAGTAACATAAGGACGAGGCGGTTGCACAGAAGTATCGCAGTACAGGGGTAAGTTTCCATTTATAGTGTTAATCCTTTTTAGTTGCAGGGTGGAGCCGTGTAGGAGTAGATTTTGCAGTTCTGGATCTTTGTCCTGAGCTCGTGCAAGATCGTCGTAATCCACAGCTGTAGTGATCTCTTCAACCCGAGAAAGTGCGTCAGCAACTACGTTCTTCTTACCCGGTAAGTATTTCACGTCTGTCGTAAATTGAGCAATGTAATCAAGGTGTCTGAACTGCCTTGGGGTACATTTGTCTTTGCTCTTTGAGAAGGCAAATGTAAGAGGTTTATGGTCGGTGAAGATTGTGAAAGTTCTGGCCTCCACCATGTGCCGGAAGTACTTGATGGCCTCGTATACAGCCAGCAGCTCTCGGTCGTAGGGGCTGTACTTCTTCTGCGAGGTGCTGAGCTTGTGAGAGTAAAAAGCAAGTGGTTCCCAATCCTTACCATTTCGCTGTTGAAGCACGGCGCCTATGGCAGTATCGGACGCATCTGTTACCATTGCTAGCTCTGCAACTGGGTCCGGATGAGCGAGAAGAGCTGCCTGAGATAATGATTCCTTACAGTCTTCGAAGGATCGAAGTAATTGCGGAGTCATGTCTATCGGATGAGATCCTTTAATCTTAGAGCCACTGAAAACGTCATTGAGCGGTGCTTGAAGCTGAGCTGCGTTGGGAACAAATCGACGGTAAAAATTAAGCATGCCCAAGAAGCGTCTCAGTTCTTTGACCGTTTTTGGAACAGGGTATTGCTTGATAGATTCGACTTTCGACTCGAGTGGTTTCGTACCTGCAGCTGACACGTGGTATCCCAGGAATGTGATTTCCGGTTGACCAAGTACGCACTTGGCAGTGTTTACCACGATACCGTACTCCCTTAAGCGCTCGAAAAGTTGCCGCAGATGATTCTTGTGCTCTTGAACGGATGAAGAAAATACCAAGATGTCATCTATATATCCGAAGCAGAACTCGAGTCCCAGCAACACCTCGTCGATAAACCTCTGAAATGTCTGTGCTGCATTTCTTAACCCGAAAGTCATGAAAGGAAATTCGTACAATCCAAATGGAGTCGTAATCGCCGTTTTCTTAATGTCATCTGGATTAACAGCAATTTGGTTGTACGCTTTGACTAAGTCGATGGTAGAAAAGACAGAACAGCCCGAAAGTTTATAAGAGAAGTCATGAATATGACGGATGGGGTATCGATCAGGTATAGTTCTATAGTTAAGTGCTCTGTAGTCTCCACATGGTCTCCAACCATCGTCTTTCTTTTTTACCATGTGAAGAGGGGAAGACCAAGCGCTCTCTGATCGCCTGGCTATACCGCTAGTGAGCATATCTGAAAACTCTTGTTTTGCAGCTTGTAAGCGAAGTGGATCGAGCCGTCGAGGTTTACTGGAGACTGGAGGCCCTGGAGTCGTCTTGATGTAGTGCAGCGTGCTGTGTTTATATGGTAGGTTCATACCTGGAGGGCGGGTTATCTCCGGGAATTCCCGCAGTATCTCGTGAAACTCGGTTTCTCCCGTGACCGATTTTACCGATGCAATGTCCTCGGTTGATGTGCAAGTTATAGCGTTGACAGAAAGAGTAGTAACGTTGTCGATTAAACGTTGATTTCTACAATCGACGAGTAAGCTGTAGTGGCTGAGGAAGTCAACTCCGATGATCGGTCGTGTCACATCGGCTATTGTGAAATTCCATGTAAAGTTCCGTCTCAATCCTAAATTAAGGTGTAGCAGCACTGGTCCGTATGTGTGTATGACTGTGTTATTAGCAGCTATGAGGTCATACCTAGATTTTGAACAGGGCGTCTTGACCACTGACCGGGGAAAAACACACAAGTCCGAGCCAGTGTCCACAAGGAACTGCATTTTAGTCGTCCGATCTGAGATAAATAGACGGCCTGTTAAAGTGGGGCAGTCGTTGGCCGCTACTTGCGACTGCCCTGTAAGTTTTCCGCCTTAAACGTGCAAGGCTGCTTACATTTGTTCGCCTTTGTTCCGTAGGTGTAGTGATAAAAACAGTGCGGGTGGTTCGGTGGTGGCTGCTTCGGTCTGGAACTCCTGGACCGAGAACGCGATTTAAAGCGTGAGCGAGATTTCGAGCGTCCTTGTCTGTTTAACTGGGTAGTGAGAAGTGCTACTTGCCTCGTTAGTTCGCTTATCTGCTTGGCCATGCTGTCATGGCTTTCCAGTGCAGCAGTAGAGGTGCTGGCAACTTGAGGGTTCATCGGTGCAATTTCGTGCACCTTGTCTGCGAGTTCAGCTAGCTTGTCCAACGATAAGTCTGTCATCTGAGAAGCAATTACAGTTTGTATATTAAGAGGCAGGCGACTCGACCACAATGTTTTAACAAAATCCGACGCTGCAGATGCTCCAGCTAGATTCTGCAGGTGGCGTAAAAACTGCGACGGTTTGCGATCGCCAAGTTCTTCGTGGTTGAGCAGCTGCTGGATACGCCTCTCCTGCGATGCTGAAAGGCGACGGATCAGTTCAGTTTTCAGCTTTAGGTACTTATCGGTTCTAGGTGGGTTAGTAATTATGTCTTTTACTTCTCTAGCATATGGAGGTTCCAATTGCGCGGCTACATAATAAAATTTTGTCTCGTCACTTGTAATTCGAGACAGTATGAACTGGCCTTCGATTTGAGCGAACCATAAAGCAGGCTCTTCGACGAGAAATTGGGGTACCCGGACGCCCACTCGCAAGACTTCCGCGGGGGTTGGATCTTGCTGCTCGGTCTTGTTGAAAGCACTTGACTCGTCTGTCATTGTAGTATCTCAATAAAAAATAAAAAAAAATATCGCTCACCAATTTTTACTTGGGCCACCACCGATCCTTTGTTATAATTCCGTAGCAGGTAATATCGAAGTTGTGAGGTGCGCAGTATCAATCCACCGTTGTTTCGGCTTGTCGGCAAGTCACCAGTGTAGTTAAGAGTAAATGAATCTACTACTATATTACACACTTACGTTATTATATACTAAAGAATGATAGCATGAAGGAGAAAAGAAAGAAAGGTTGAGAGGCCAAATGAAGTCTGTTATTCTACACTATACGAAATGAATTTAATAATTTTTTACAGGCAATTATATTGATAAATTTATAACACGAAAATGATAGCTAGAATAATGAGAAGGATTATTTGTGCGCGCGCCTAGATCCCTAGCGAGTTGTCGGCCGAATGAGTGACGATCAGGCGACGGCAGCGGCGACGCGGCGCGGGCGCAGCGGGGAGAACGCGCTATTGTCTTCCTTGGGTGGCGTGATTTCACAGCGTGGTCCAAACTTCATAAGCGTAGCGGTTTGAGGTTTGGTGTAACTGTAGCGAGTCACGCCACAAATCATTCGGTCGTTATCAGAACGTACCAGTTCGTTTGAACCAGGCAAGATGGGCACTGGCTCGTGAAATGAGCCTGCGGCCTGTTGTGATTGGAATTTGACAAAATTGTTACACTACAATCTTGCAAATTTAGTTTAGCTGTAGTTTTCTATTAAAATTGTGTTTGTTGAATCTCTCTCTCTCGTGTAACGTACAATGCAAGGTTAAAAATTAAAGGCAGAAAACTTCTTTTTATTTCACTCAAGCCTATATTACTGCATAGTTTTCGCACAGGTTGCTCTCATGGTTTTAGTTCTGAGGACTAAAGTTTGAATGATTAAATGGAATATGGTTAATGCTCATCACAATTCTATAGTAACAACATATATGTAACTTTGACAACAGTAATACAAATCACGTTTCCAACTAGTATAGTATTGAGAATAGAATTGTTAAGAATTCGATTAGCCAACATCACATCGTACCGAGCGAGCCCTCGGATTCCTCTGATAAATTACTGAATCAAACGAATTTCTAACAAACTGCTTCTCTTTATCAAACTGTCTATTTTCGTCCATTTCATATTAAATTTTAGACTCGAAGATAAAAGTTAGCAACGATTTTACAATGCTAATGTTATAAAGTTAATTGATAGCCGATACATACATTTCTTACAGTTTACATTACATAATATGATATGGGAACTTTTCTGACTTTAGAATTAGCAGTAAATAAATATTACTTGTAATAAAACTTAATAGGTTTTGTGAATCTTATCAAAATTTGAATCAGCTGTTAATTAAGTTTCTTGTTCAGCCAAATATATTGACTTTCTCATAGTTGTCGCCATTAGATCTCGATTATGCTAAAAGGTGTTCTTATATCTTGATCGTTAAAACATTTGTAATTTACATATGAAATTCAATATAAGTTGGTAAAAGTAAGATATCTTATCTCGCCTTTTTAAGGTTTATTTTAGCATGTAATTTACGAAGATGTTTTTCTTTAATAACTTTTTCATATACTGCCAAATGTAAAAAGCTCGGATGTTATCCTAACATTAAATAAGATTGTTCGGCGAAGCGTGAAACTTACATCGCGCCTACCTGCCTGCTCGCGTCGTACGTGCGAGTTACTTTGACAGCCGACTGCGTTCAGAAACCCGGCACGCTTCGAGGAATCTTTATGAGACGAAATTATTTAAAACTAGGCAAACAACTTTTTTAAGTTAATAATTTTATTAAATATCTTATGGGGACTAACAATATTATATAGCAAGATAGATACGGCATTGGCTACTTATTTCACTCTTTGAAAAAATCACAGTCTGTTGCCTAATTGTTTTGCACTTATAATATAGAATATTCTTACTCAAAGGCCTATCAAGGCAAATACATGATAAATACAAAAACACACAACATAAATAAGCAAAATTACTAAAATTCAGACTCGAAATCCCCGCTCGTCAATTTATTTTAATCAACGTTAATAAAACCCGCTTAACGTAATGTGAATATGTTATTTTAAGTATTCGAGATAACCCCAACAGGCTTAAATTCGTGATTAACGGGCATCGAGGTGGTGCCGGTGGCGGGCGCAGACCTCATTCGTCACGCCGCGGCCTCAAGCCCTGACGGTCGATATAAATCATCCCCCGACACTATTTATGAAGATAACTCGCATTTTCCCCCGGGACGCTCATTTCCAAGACGAACGGTGGATGATTCTCTTTTATTTTTTATCGTCCACCGCACTCTAATTCAGAAAGCGATATTACGTGAAGGATATCGCGATGGCTTTAATGAAACCCCGCGTCGGCGTCGTCGGCCTGTAATATTTGATTCAGCAACTATTAGATAAGAGCCAGAGACAAATTTGTTCCACTAAATCATTGCTCTATGAGACGTGGAGAATTAAAGGCGGCGAAGCGAGCATTCGGATTTGCTTACTTCTTTGAGGGCGACCCTTACTAAAACAAAGATTATTTATATATAGATAAGTTCTTGCTTTAGAATGTTTTTGTTATTATGAAATCTTATTTCATCATAGGTTTTTTAGTAGGCGTAGGCGTTTGTTTGCTTAGGACAGTGGTCATCCCAGCGTCGCATTTTAATATTGATAGATTGACTTATTGGAGTATTAGACTTTACAAAAGGTTAGAGAGAGTTTTTTTATAGAATTTAGAAATAATATGAAAATAGAAATATTTGTTATAAAATATTATAGGTTTAGATTAGTTATATAAGTGGAGTGACCACTCGGGCGTCAAAGGTTATATGTTACTCTCAGCAGGTGCTAGAACCACCGTGATCTCGATAAAATTGCCATTTTTATAACCCGTTCATTGTTCATAACGCCCGCCACTCTTTATTTAATGTCTCGTCCATCCACGGATTTACGGGCTTAAGCAGTTTCATTGTGATTTCCGTTTTATTTCACAATTTATGTTCTCTGCAAATCGATGTTACTCTATTGCTTTCGAGATACTTGTTTTGTTTTTTTGTGTTAATGTTAACTACATACTTGTGTTACATTCTGTACAGTATGTTATTATGAAACTGTCTATCTGTTGTTAATACTTAAGGAAAATTCTTATTTCATAATAGTAAAAACTAAAGGCATGATTTATTTTAAGTACATTCTAGACTTCTGAGCATTTCAAAAGGAATTTATTTTCATATCTCCTTCAGGTGATATTAGATTAAATTCTAGAAAATAATAAATAATTCGGATTTAGGTCTTTAAGATTTGAGTAATTTAAAAATATGAAGAATCATCAAGAATGTCCAGTATTAACTATTAAGTAATTGCTATTGTTGAATTATTTTTCTTCTGGAGATGTCATTAGATCTGGCGCTATTTGATTGACATCCCACAATAGATTTATAATGAAATACAGAATTGAATTGAATTATACTTTTGAAACCAGTAAGTTTCACGTTATTACATCAGGTATATATATGTATATAGGCAGTGGCAGCCCATTGGAAACGCGCTTGCTTGGCAAACCGAGTGAAGCGGATCCAAATCCCGGGTCTCGCACCTCTGATATTTTCATGTGCGAATCATTTCTTACACAATTACCACTTGTATTACGGTGAAGGAAAATATCGTGGGGAAACCTGCATGTCTGAGAGAACCTAGCAACTTTTCGAAAGATATATGAAGTCCGTCAACCCGCACTTAGCCAGCGTGGTGGACTATGGCCTGATTCCCCTCCTATTGAAGCTAGGTTAAAAAGGGCTGAATAATTTCATCAGGTCTTAATGGCAGTGACGAAGCTGTTGCTATTGGGTTCATAAGCGCTAGTAAGTCTTAATAATGAACCAAACGTATTTTTTGGCTAAGGTTATAGACTTCTTCAACTTCAATTCTTTTATCTTGTACTAATAAGTAAAATTTTTATAAGGCTTTATCTCTTCAGTGATCATTTAAATCTTTTATAATTGTGAAAGTTTGTATGTTTGTTACTCTTTCACGCTGAAATACCTTTGAATGAGTACACAGATCAACTATGACCTGGAGTAACTTTAAAAAACCTAGCGACGCAAGCACAGTCGGTAACGGGTAGTTATTAAATAAAACTCGCTACGGTCCGACTGACCAATTTCGCTTTAATATCCACGCCTTCTGAATAAGTTTGTTTATGTTAAGCATTCATAGTTTTATTGTTTTTATTAATATAATTCATTTTTTTCTAGTTCAAAACATGCACATATGTATGTCTCCGAATGCATTCTGCTATGTTCTTATGTCATCCCATCTTTTACGTTTCCTTTGCAGTCCGGTATTTTTTTAAATTGACAATGTATTAATATATAAAATTCACATCTTTCTGCTTGATAAAAGTGAAATCTCTTTGTTTTGAGTGGAATAATGTAGACTTCGCTGTCACTCGGTATTTCCTTTATATCATTACCTGTAATATCCCTGAACTGATATAACCGTAAGTCCCGAATGCTTTTATCTTTTAAGTAATATGTGAAATATTATTCAATCGTTTCCCTTCCTACCAATTTCAATCTTTTAAATGGGATAGATCGTAAAAAGATATTAGTATTGCCTTTTTGTACAAGAAATAGGTTTTATATAATGTTATCGTATGGTATATTTTATATCATTCAAAAATAATCATAGTCCCTGAGTAGGAAGATGTAATTAAATGATAATACTTTCTTAGATTTACGCAAATATTTGACATTTAAAATAAATAAAAATAATAAATAAATATGTTGGGACATAAACACACAGCACCATCTAGTTCCATGGTAAGCTACGAGGCTTGTGTTATGCATACCAGATAGTTGATACAATACATATATATAACTATAAATATATTTATTTATTAATCCTTTATTGCACCAAAACAAAAATCCCATTTAAAAGAATATATATCACACCACCGCATGATTGGAGTACAAGCATTCGTGCTCATAACACAAATGAATGTCCCCAGCGAGACTCGAACGCGCGACCGCAAGTACAGCAAGTAGTTGAAGTACACTACAAACTGATATAAATACACTATAAATGATAGATGGTAGAAAATAGATGGTAAAAATGTATACCGCATGTATTCATAAAAAAACGATTCTCCGTTGCTATACGGATGATGAAATAACTAACAAATTGCACTGTGGGTTATAAAATTAGGAATAACAGGACAATAATAGTATTGAGAATGTTCTTTATGTTGTCCAAAAGAAGTGTACTGAAGAAGCTAATTGACATATATTTAAATAAAGTCTCCAGACTCTATCATACATGTTGTTGGAGCATAGTACGAGTCGAGATAGCTTATAGGCTGGAGAGTCATAGAGGCTACTTTTTGCTGCGGGAGATTATCTCATTGCCACGGGAAAACACGTTATAATATAATACAAAAAAATATTTATGTTCAGAATTACTTGAAACTTGGTATTAATGCTCTTCAATAAAATTTAATAAATAAGTGTTTCAGAATTTTTAAAAATTCATCATATAAGGGGGTAAAATAGGGGATGAAAGTTAGTATAAAGACTACCTTTTTAGAGATTTTTTGTAGTTTTAGCGCGAGCGAAGCCACGGGTTCTGCTAATTGATAATAATTACATAATTATTGTATGCTACTTTTCTAATCTATTTTTGGCTAACGTCAAGGCTAGTTGGGGCTTCAATATTTCTAATTACCTTCATCTCTCTAGTACTTTTGAAAAGGAGGATTATGTTATTACTGTAGTAAGTAACGAGATTTATATTTAGGTATTTCTTTGAAGTAAATTAGATTCCATGTTTTTATTTATAGAAAAACCTTATAAAAAGGTTTTTCTTTATCTAAATAAAAATTGTTATTGAAAAATATTGTACAAAGGGAATTGTTTCATTGAATGTTAAACTTGATTTTTTATTTTACAGACAACGTTTACATTTTAACAAATTCCTTTGAAACAATACGAATAATTTATACTCCCTTTATTGCAGAGTTGTAAAATACAACAACACTGTGCGAAAATTGCAGAAACACGCAGAACGTGGCCGTACACAGAGCCTTCGATAAACCCAACGGCATAATTCCCTAAGAAACAATAAGTCTTTGCAACTTAGGGAGGAACAGTGAACAAGTAAAGTTCGTTACGTGCGAAACAAACACTAGACGCGCAGGAAATATACAAAAGAGAGGTTTGTCTTAATGAAAATAATCTTGAAAGTTTTTTAATTACACCACCGGATCCTGGTGATGAGCGCTTCCGAAATGATTTACTCCCACTGTTCTCGGTAGTCGATAGCTGTGACCTCGATGTCAAATGCCACTTGTAGTTTCTACCAGTATATTGCTAGAGTAATAAAATATAAAAGGTGAATTAAAGGCCATTGAAATTAAAAATAATCATCATTGCTTTTATATGTATAATTATATATATGCTATAAATATTTTGCAATATACCTTGTGGACATATAAAAATATTTAAACTAATAGTTTAGATGAAACACATTTGGCACGTATTATTTTGTAGGGAAAAATCATGAAATTCATTGACAAAATTTCTGGGAGCTAGCTAAAATGGTCCTGTCCTAATATACTCAATGTCGAGTGTAAAGTGAAACTGTATCTGCACTTTAGGAGTAGAGTGCCTCTAGGCGCCGGAACGACGACACGTTGTGCTCAGTTTGTAGTGACCCTACTTGTTGTACCAGCGGTCGCGGGTTCTGAGTCCCGCTGGGGTCATCCATTTAAGTGATGAGCAAGAGTATTTCTCCTCCAGTCATGAGTGTTTATATTTATAATATGTATGTATTTAAAGTTATATGTGTATCAACTACATATCTGGTATCCACAACACAGTCCTCGTAGCTTAATATGGATCTAGATGGTGCTGTGTGTTAATTAGATATTATTATTCCCAACATATTTATTATTAGATATTATTATTATTCATAACGTTAGCTCACTTAACCATAGTAATAGCTATGTGAGCTAACGCTAACATTTGGCTTAAGATCGCTAAAATTAAGAATGCTATATCTATCCAATAAAAATAATTTTAATGTAAATCGTACTATAGTTGTTATGAATGGGCAAATAGACAGATAGGCCGAGATACGTTGTTTTATTAATTAAATCAAATCGCCTATTTTTTAACAATATCTGAATAAAAGTAAGTTTGTAGTGCTTGTGAGACAAAACAGCCAAGTAGATGCAGATATGAAGCAAGTGAAAGCTCACGCGGTGTTGATGATCAACAGCGTCTTGAGACGGAAGCTCTCCAGTTACCGCGACGCTACTCTCCAGAACAAACACGCTAAGAGCGCTCTCGCCACGACAAACATCATTACCGTTTGCGACTCGCAGGGGTCTATGGGCGATTGTACCTTAACCGTATAGGAATATACAAGGTTTTGTTGTAAACAATCGTTGTTATTATTAGCTTATTTTTGAAAAGTAAATGTCAAATATCTTTACTATTCACTCGAAAGTATGTTTCAAGATAAAATTAGAAAGAATTCAATCAGTAACGATGCATGAAAAGCTGTAACTTATATTTTGATTTTTTACATAGAAATAGTTTTTAATTTTTTCCATAATATCAAATTGTTTCCATGGAATGATGGCTGCCACGGCGGCCAGTCTCATTGAGACTAACCAACTGCGCAGGAGATATTATAGTGCACAAGTGTATGCGTAGACACAAGTGCACTCTATTCCTGTCACTCTCATATTTCGGTAGGACGACCATTCGACACGACCAGTGAGAGTTAGGCGCAGGGCCGACGGCTTTACGTGCTCTCCGAGGCACGGGGGTGAAACACCGCCAACTTCCCAACTCCGGGCTCTTACTGAGGCTTAATATATAGAAAGACTCAATAACTAAACTTGGCCCGACCCGGGACTCGAACCCAGGACCTCCGGGTGTGCAGCCATACATGCTAAACCACCGAGGCAGCTCAATGGCATTCCATGGAATATTTAATATATTACAAAAAGCTGCTGAAAATTGTAGCCAGCAAAAGTTATTTACAAAACTAATGACACTTTAGTGTATATAAAGTTAGAAAACGTTAATTTAAGTAGTATATTAATAAAGATTTAGTATGGTACAGATAAGAAACATGAACCCTATGAATATTATGATAATAGATGCCCGATGAGCTGTGTTTATAAAAATACTACCAAGAACTAGATTCTATTAAAAATAAATATAAAAATTCTGCACGTGGCAGAATATGTTTCCTTTATACGATATATTTTCTATAGATGAAAGAAAATTATATCATCAACCCAATGTATGGAAACTGACTGACTTAATCTGTACCTTGTATACTTGTGGCAAACACTATTTAACCTCATTCCAGCTTACAATCCTCTAAAGGAGTACATAATGTTAATTGTTCTAAATTCAGAAATTACATTATTTAAATAATATTAAAGTTGCAGAAAAATGTTATATTGTATTCTCAGTATTTTACGATGCCATCGAGCTGATTTGGTTATTTTCTAAAGGTTTCCAAAGTGACCAAATAAAAATAAGGTAAGTTACAAAATAATACCAAAAGTTATAAAGTAAGCAATAGGAAAACAATGTTGTAAATTGTGATTTGAAAATTTCCTTAAATTTATCTATTGTATTATTACGTTCGATTGTAAACATTTCTTTTGCCGAAAAGAGACCAATCCATGCCATATTGAAAGCGTTTTAATGTCTTTGGAATTTTAATTATCTTTTATGAGCATGACTTCATTTGCATATTTTTGCTATTTTAACAATATCCACTAGGTAATATGCTTCATACATAAGTATATATATATATATATATATATATATATATATATATATATAATATATTATATATATAATATATGGTATGCGTATTGTATTCGTGTAGCGGCTCCCTGTTTTTAGTCGACATTTGACCCGCAATGCCCTCGTTCCAAACAAACACGCGGTGAGTGCTCCGCTCACATTCGAGACAACCACTTACGTGATATACTGAAAAGAATACGGATTACTTCATATACAGTACCTTGTTTGTATACCTTTCGAATTGGTTTCTCATTCTAAAATATTTGTTTATTTCTATATGTTAACTTGTACCGATATATAAAGATGCATTTATTTTTAAGGTTTTTAAAACATGTATGCCTTAGAAGTAATTTTATGCAAAAACAAATAACTCAAATAAGTCTTAAATTATATAAATTCTAGTCATTAAATTAGACCTCACATTTACTGACAAACCTAAAAGTATGGGACGTTTAAATTCAGTCTCATTGCATATAATATTTGACAAGTGATCGACGCTTTTCTTCCACCTCTCTCGCGCACATCTAAATATACCACCATACCCTTGTAAAATTGAAATTATAGGTTGTTTTGGTGTTAATAATAATAATAAATAATACTTATATACTTTATGTAGGTGTCTTCGACATAGTGACTCATCTCTAAATGTCCTCCCACTCACTTTGGTTTGTATGTATATGCTAGGTAAGATACACCCACGAATACTTACTTCCCCAGAACGTTTTATTCGCGCCACTATCATACAAGCATCCTCCGCCTTTGGAGGTAGATACGACTACGGGCTCTAGGACTCAATTCAATTCAATTCTTTGTTATTTGGCTTTTAGGTGCGCCAGTTGGGCACAGATTACTTCGCCAATGTCATGTTGAATGGGAAGACACTGTGTAGGTAAAATATTAACCGGTTAAAAAGATATATTTACACTGAGGTCTCTTTACATATAAAATATGAGCAATTAATTGTACGATCTGAATCTACAACTCTAAGACTTTTAAATCGTGAAATTGCAAAATTATTTTGTATGTAGGTACTTAAAATCTTCATCCGTCAAAAAGTTTTCGGCACACAAAATAAATTCCAATCATCTTTCAATATGACAAACCCATTATATTATTATGCCTGAAATGGCGGCCTCGGCTCGAGCCTTGAAATTACTACATAATATACCGAAATATCACGTAAATAAAACGAATACGGCTGAACGTGTCATCGCCGTTTCTAAATAGATTTGCACGGATTAAACGAAAAGTACCCTTTACACATAATAAACAAAGCAGCATGACAGAAAATTATTTTTTGTAAAATATACCGCCCTATTAAAATTGTAGCATTTTTTTTTTATATTTCAATCGAATCCAAGTTCCAAGTATACATAAAGAAATAGTTTTTGATCGAAATATCAATTCCTTTTGTTTTATTAAAATGTAAATTTCAACTACGATTAACGCTTTAATTATAAATGGAAAATAAAATATTTTTCTTAGCTTTTCGATTTTCACTCTGCATAAGAACAATACAGCTGTATAACTCGGTGCACAAAGCTTGGCTAGATAGCTGTTGTTTTGATGAAGCAAGTTAGCAACGAGCAGAGTAATTGTTTAATCAGTGAACACGTTAATTAAAAATTTATTTGCCAACTAAAACGTCGAGTTCCGCGTAGCTGAGTAAGCCAGATAATCCTGTTAGTGGTGTGCGGTCGTTTCCATCGGCACCGGAAAGCTTACCTTCGTTAAGTCTAATTAGCCGTGTTTCGGCTTGTGTATACTCGTATGTAAGCCGTCCTAATCTTATTCATATGCAAGTCACTTGACAGTCATTTTAAGTGTGGATAGTATAGGTGGAAGTACTATATATTCTGAAGTATTTATAAAATACACATTAATAAAAATTTAATATTTTGAATTTGAACGTAACAGTGGTTTACAGAATTAATATTAGAATAGATTTACGTGAGATGTATGTGAGATTATTTGATCTCCTGCTAATAAATAATGTGTATCTTTTGTATTGTTTAATTTTTTTTGTACTGCCTTAAGTAATTAATTATAATAATGTCTTTGATTGTTTTTATAATTTAAAATGCTGATAATTTTTAATTTTTAAAATGCTCTGTGTAACTGTTTATGCATGTCGTGGTTACCTATAAGTATAATAACAGTTCGTTTTAGACCTCCTTTGTACAATTGTTTATTTTTATGAACTTACTGTATATCATATTGGTGACCCTAAATAAATAAATTTCATTTAGAACACTCGTTTAAATACAATTATGACTAAATTAAAATATTTATGTTGCTTCATTTTGGTTTGAATTTAAAAGTTATGAGAATTTATACAGAGTAGTACCAAGTAAATAACTTGTTAATTTTCATAGAAATGAATTATACTGCCGTAAGCTCTATGTTTCGTGTTACAACTTTCAAAAACAAAGGAGGCTGTAACAGAAATTAGCTCTATGATAATAATTAATTTGACCTTTTAAACACTCTACTTAGTTTTAGAAGGTTAATAAGTTATTATTGTTCATAATAGTTGTTGTTAATTAATCGTATGCCATATATGACGACACGCTTGGCTCAGTTTGTAGTGACCCTACTTTCTATGCCAGCGGTCGCGGGTTCGAGTCCCGCTGGGGGCATTCATTTGTTTGATGACGAATGTTTGTACTCCAGTCATGGGTGTCATATTTATAATATGTATGTATTTAAAGTTATATATGTGTAGTGTATCAACTATCCGGTATCCATAACACAAGCCTCGTAGCTTGCCATGGAATTAGATGGCGCTGTGTGTTAATGTCCTAACATATTTATTTATTTATTTATTTATTTATATAACTATATATAAAAAAATAGTAGCAGCGAAATCTGTACAAGAAATATTTTTTTAAAACAATGACTGTTACGTATATAGATCATAGTTGATGAAATATTTGCCTGTTTGTCTGTTCGTATGTTTGCTTTGCACGCAAGCTGAACGGATTTTAATTAAATTTTGTGAAGCGATATTTTATTATTCGCGTCAACATTTAGCGTAACTTTACTACAGCAAAGTCGATCATTAAACGCAATGATTAAAATATATTTATCCAATCAGATAAGTAAAATCAAAGTATACATTTTAATATTATGACAATTATGTTATAATATTAAAATGTATACTGAAGTATTTGTTTTAATATAGGTGGCTATATTCATACAATGTATTGGTAATATTTCGAATAATAAATCTCATGAATAATGCACAAGATGTGACTCCAGTCATTAAAATACCTAAAATCGAACCGGCTTTCCTTGACTCGGAAAATGTTCCTGAATATTATACCAGGCGGCGTCAGCAAATGATAAATTGCTTTAAATAATAATGATGTATTAATTATTTATCGTAGGATTTTTATTGTTATGCTTTTTTTATTATCATGTTGAGCTAGCCTGTGTGTTTCCCAGCGAAAAAAAAGCCTGTAAGTGTGGTCTACAATGTAGTATTTTATCTTTTTTAATATTTTCTGGTTTTAATTAAGTATATGTCACATTGTATGTTGCTTTGGATTGCCTAATAAATAAAAAATATAAAAAAAATGCCCTCCCGACCGATTCCGGCCACCGGCCAATCTCATTGAGACTAGCCAACTGCGCAGGAGATATTATAGTGCACAAGTGTACGCGCAGACACAAGTACACTCTCTATTCCTGTCACTCTCATACTCTGGTGAGACGACCACTCGACACGACCAGTGAGAGTTAAGGCGCAGGACCGACGGATTTACGTGCTCTCTGAGGCACAGGGGTAAACACCGCCAACTTTGTTTTTATTAATACAGAATGACTTAATAACTAAACTTGGCCCGACCCGGGACTCAAACCCAGGACCTCTGAATGTGCGTACTTGCTACCCATTAGACCACCGAGGTCTTTACGTAAAATTAAATTTAGAAAGTAATCCTTAAATAAAAATTTCATCCACGAAGTAAATTAACACTAAAGAGGCAATAAACGATATTGGGCGCGATCCAATAAATTGCACGTATCATAAGATATATACCGGCAAGCTAAGTGTACTCTTCGGAGAATTAGGTCGCCTTTTGTTCTGCTTTCGTGTTACGGCGTCCAATTGATTATTTTCCTATTGTTTACTTTGTTCCGGGCAACGTGCGATGTGATTTTTTAATATCACTCATATTGCCTCATCGTGGTTTCCGTGAAACATTACTTTTTACCGAAATATGACAATTTTAGGGAAAACCCCTTAAAATTATTTTAAAACTTTCTCCACTTATAATTTAAATTGTATTTCAGATATAAATTTTAAGAAGCTTTCTTCACACACTATAGTAGTCGTTCAATCAATTATATATATACCAATTTTCAAGGTTTCACCTGACGATGAAATAATTGCTTTAGAAGTAATATTAAAGTTGAAACAACGTATAAATTTTAATCTACATATACAGATAAATAAAATTGAAGTGTCTGTTTGTAATGTTAAAATATTTACCAAATGCATATGATTTTATATACGCTAATTAGGAGAAAAACACAATTTTTAAAACTTTAGTCCGTCTGATCGGCTCGTTCCGGCTAATCTCCGAAACGGCGAGACTGATTTTGATGAAACTTTCACTGGCAGATAGCTGCTGTTATAAGGAAAAACTTAGGCTACTTTTATTTTAGAAAATGAATTAGGGTTATGCTAAAAAAATGTACCTAGGGATACACCCGAGCAAAGCGAGGGTGCATAAATAGTCCCTAGTCTATAATATAGACTAGTGACTTAGTCTGGAGGTGTCTGGTTATAGCAATAAAAGAATGTGAAAATATATAAGCCCAGAAAGATTGTATACCCATATCAAGAACGAAATATGGCACACTTGGTGCAATCCGTGAGAGCGTTCAAATATATCTATGCGTCACGGCCCACGAGGGCACCATTGTGCATCGTAAACTTGTTAAGCCATCGATAAACCAAATTGTTCTCAATATTCTCCTGTCGAGCTGAGCTGCGAGTCAGGTGTTGCACACGTACGTCGGCTTTACGTGTTTTCTAACTGGTGCGATACAAGCTTTATCTTACACTAATTTGTGAAAGAGCCGCTTATGTTTTAATGTTTTAAATAGCCTTTGTCTAAAATTAATTTATTATATATTTTTTCAGATTTATGTAGTTTATTAAAAGTAGTCTTTTTTAATTATATTCATACAATATATTGATAATATTATGAAAAATAAATCTCATGAATAATCCACAAAACTTGACTCCAGTCATTAAAATACCTGAAATCGAACCGGCAGTCCTTGACTCGGAAAGTGTTTTTGAATATTATACCAGGCGGCGTCGGCAAATGATAAATCGTTTTAAATCCTTTCAAATTAATCTCTGGTTTCTTACAATTCACTTTGCATTTTGAAAAGTAGAAATACCTATATGTTACTCGCATTTTTATATATACGAGCTACCTCCAGAAGTTACGACGTTAGAGTGTAAGTGGGAAATAATAAAAGTGTAAAGTTTAAAAGATCGAAGCTCACGATGCCGTTATCTAGACGGCGACGCGACGGCGCGGCGTCCTGTGACGTCACAAGATATTTGCTCCATATAATATGTGATATTTGTGCTATGATATATTCAAAGGGTTCAAGTTAATTATTCCAATATATTGTAATTTGAATTATATTAATTTAAAGTGGTCAAATGCGTGTATTATTATGTTAATAGGTAGGTACGTCCAAATTGCAAATGTTACATTGTAAATCCTCTTTTGGCACTCTTCATATATTTTTAGGTCACCTCTGTTGTCAAATTTTTCATAAATGATATTAATACTAACTATCTAATACTAACCATAATAATAATATTATTACTGACCATCGATGTTTATTCTTACGAAGATTTTTTTCTGCGTTCTAACGATTAGGTGAATTAATTTTAATATGAATCATTGAAAATTCTTTACGTTGTGAATGTATATAAAAGTAAAATAAATAGTCAATTTTAAAAGCTGGTAAGAATAAATTAGAAACGCAAACACTCCAACATTACAATAATTTAAAACATACGTCCAGAAACATAACTAAGTAATAAAACTAAGTAACTTACAATAATATTATAATTTACTAGTTCACTATTGGAAGCTTCTTGAGGTCGCCTTCCGCCATCTGCCACCACGTATTATATGAGACTTGGAAAGCTTAAAGAGAGTTACTGGTTTGGAAGCTTTTAAGCAGTATAAGATAACCAGAATTTACACCACTTCACTATATCATTATTACTTTGAATTGCGACCTATACCTAGTACAAATAGTAACTTTACTACGATTAACAGAATTTGAAAAGTATGTAATTTTAATCATTGCATAAAAGCTTATACGAATAGAATGTTTCTATAAAACAATCAAAGACCAAATTGTATAACTTTTAATCTGCATTCTATAAACTTATTTCCAAAGCTTAAAAAGCTTTTTTTCTGAAATGGTACATCCTGATTACAAAATTTCAATCTGTATTTAATTTTTATTTCCGTTTTCGTGAAGTTATAAAGACAACTTTTAATATCCGCATTAAAATTCATACAACAATAAAAATGTCGAGCTTGATTTTCTTATCAAAATATTTAAATTGCGTTTAACGTCGGAATTTGTTAAAAGTTGACTGACTCATTAACATTCCCGCGGAGCGGCCGCGAAGAACGTGCGTACCTCTAAGACTTCTAATTCCTATTTAGATATAATTTTTCATAAATTCTAAAAGTACGCTGAAAACAGATGTGAAACTTTGTACTTGTATGTCAATGTCATAAAAACTTAGTTTATCATTATTTATCTTAGTACAGGCGAGTTGATTTTTTATATCTGTTATTTGAAGTCGTTATAACCACACTTATGGGGCGATCGTATCTAGACTGCGACGAGGAGATTTTTAACTATAACTTTTTAAAATATAAAATTTGTTCTAATAAACATCGTAAAAAAGTAAACAATAAACATAAATCCATTCATATTTTCAACCGACTTCAAAAAGGAGGAGGTTCTCAATTCGAATGTTTTTTTTATGTTTGTTACCTCGGAACTCCGTCATTTATAAACCGATTTGGACAATTTTTGTGTCGTTTGACAGTGTATACTTCCAGATTGGTCCCATTTAAATTTCAAAAAAAAAATACCAACCCTTAGGGGAAGGGTGGAAAAATAGCTAATGATGAATTTTACCTACTTCTAATTGTCATATTGACTTGAAACTTTGCAAGTATTTCTATTTCCGTTGATAGTACAGTGGTTCGGTATTGTTGACCTGATCTGACGGTAAGGCCAGAAGGTGGATAGGTGGAACTCTTCAAAAACTAATAGTCGATACTTTGAGTTTGGGCTTATTTTGTTTGATTTGACAAGCCTAACACAATTCTTCTACACTAAAAAGGGAAAAATAAAAACTTTTTAACAAAAAAATAAAACCCGACTTCAAACAAAAGCACTAAAAAGTAAAAAATAACTGATTGGTAGTTTTCATTTACTATACATACCTAATCAAATATTTTCGAAGTCGGTGCCAGCCCATACAAAGCAAAGCACACTGACTTCGAAAATATTTGATTAGGTATGTATAGTAAATGAAAACTACCAATCAGTTATTTTTTACTTTTCAGTGCTTTTGTTTGAAGTCGAGTTTTATTTTTTTGTTAAAAAGTTTTTATGTTAAAGTAATATTTTCTAAAAGTTTTTTTTTAGGTATTTCAAAGAAACCAATATAATATAAGTACTATTTTTCTATAATAAGTACTTATTACTAATTAAGTGCTAATCTAAAAATAATGTATAACTAGCGACTCAGCCTCGCTTCGCTCAGGTTCGTCCCTAGGTACATTTTGACGTTTAGTATGGAATAAAAAAAAAGTCGTGAATTTTTCCGATGTTTTAATAGTTATTCTGCTATTCGGGGTAAAGAAAAATCCAACAAAACAAAGATCATAATCATAATGAACAAAAGAAAAATCGGTCCAGCAGTTCTCGAGTTATAAGTGTTATAACATACCCGACTTTGTTTTATATATAAGAGTAGCGGCTCAAACTCGCTTCGCTCGGGTTCGCCTCTAGAAAAACAAAAACAAATTATCGCTCGGGAACCGTATTATTTTCCGGGATAAAAAGTAACCTCTGTGTTATTTCAGACTATAATCTATCTCTGTGCCAAATTTCATCCAGATCCGCTCAGCCATTTTGACTGAAAGAGTAACAAACATCTTATACATACTAACAAACTTTCACATTTATCATATTTATACTTATACATATGTATATAAGATATAGATATATAATAAGTACTAATTTTCATTTACCTCATCTCAAAATTTACTATATCTTAGGAAGTTTCGTATTGCAGTACAACTGAAGGTTAGGGGTGTAAGGCTTTCTGCGCACCGGTGTCGCGCTAAGAAGTCCAATTAAATTAACATAAGGGGTGCTTTAACGACACCCACGAGTATATATTTCTCAAGCTGTCACCACCCCCGGTATTCACTTGATCTGAACGTTGTTACTATGCCAAATTTTGTTTGCACATAATTTATCTAAGTATTTTGAAGCTTTAAAATTAAAGTTGTTTAGTAAAACATTTTGTATTTTCTATAGTTTTATAATAATTTATAATTACGAAAATGTGATTGGAAAGGTGCATCCATAAAAGTGCATGCATAAAAGTAATTAAAATATTTTATTTATATGAAAATGTTGTCTTACATGAGACTACTAGTCCCTAGAATTGTTGTAATATTACTTTCTAAGATTTACGCGAATATTTGACATTTAAAAAAAAATCGGATTATTTCGCAGATTTATTTTGATTTTTGGTTCCCGACGTTTCAAATGCTTAACATCGATGATGTCTATCCCGTGACTATGATGCTGTAAAGCTGTAAAGCAATTAGCTTGGTAATTTAAAGCTTTAATTGCAGTTGCAAGCAATAAAAATGTATCACACAGTCTTTATCAGGTTAGAGATGCGTCGCCACGGCAACCGGCCAAGTGATAACGGAGATCCAGTTTAACACGAATAACACACTGGAACTACTCCAAGCGGTCCCGCTCGAGCTAACTCTTCAAAACTGTTCTTTTGTGCAATACTTAAATATTTCATCTCGTTTTATGTGTTAAGTTTAGCAAATAATCTATGCACTAAATTATCTTCGATTAATGTTTGGGAGATAATAATTCGTGTAAGAGATTTGATGAATTTTTAGAAATTTTGCTTGTAGTATGTTTCGTAACTTCGTAAATAGAAATAAGCGGATAGAGTTGCAAGTAGTACCTACTTGTGTAAAATTTACGTATATTGTACGTGGTATATGTGTATTAGTAACATTTAGGTACTTTTATTATTACAACATACTAACTAAAATGTACAGCTAAAAATTCCACTTGATTTCTGAACATGTTGGATACATACTTATATTATTATATTGTATATATATAACATATGTTTATCATCTACCTATAAAAGACGAGATTTTAATTTTATTTCTACTCGTGGCTTTATGAGGTTTGATAATATTTGCTGCAGTTTTACCCAAGAATCCCTCTTATTTTCAGTATTCATGTACGTAATATTGAGTTTATGTTAGTAAAAAGTTAACTTGTACGTTAGATAACTTCCTCGTGCACTGAAATTTGATTTTATATTTTCAAGTACGTATATATTTTAGAAGCCAATGTTTCAGAACGAGTAAGTTTGATATTTAATTCCAGGAAATGCTGTTAGAAAATTGTCTTTCATGAAACTTCTCAGAACAAATATAAAGGAAACCGATGTAATTCTCTCTCTCGTATTCGATTGCGGCCCGTCTAATATTCGCGTGTTTATGACGCCGGAATTGCTCACAGACGCTTGAAAAATAGTTCACTTTTTTATAACAAGGAAGAAAGTTTATAAGTTTTTCTCTTTCAGATTTTGAGAAATGTTTTATTGATAACGTAAAAATATCATCATAATACTTTCGATGAATAATTGATTCGTTGTTATATTGGCTAGACATTATTTCGATGTTAGACGTTGTTAGTTTTCAAGTGATTTAGCTTTCTTATATACTATTGATATAATTAAAATATGTACAAATTATACATGAATAATTTCACACAATTCCCTTAAAAATAAAAAAGAATATATTATAAGGATAAATGTAACTTTAATATGGACACTTAATATGGATATAGGTATACTACATACCTATAACACTGTTATACATATAGCAATATACCTAAAAGCTGCTTACTATGGAATAGTTCTCTGACCTGATTCCTATCGTAGGTACCAAAGGCACGTGAGTTCGACCTATTCTAGCGTCTCAGACACGAGCCGCTCACCGGCTGCACACAATGCAATGCAACTAGCATTGTAGTCATTTCTCGTAGGCTTACATAACTATATACCTAACACTTTGAGTATTTTAAATTTGTCAGAAGATGCGGGTGGAGCAAAAGCTCGGTTATCTATACGAGATAAAAGCTTTTTACTAAATGCGCATAACACCTCCAGGTAAATTTGTAAGAAATTAATTTTTCTAAGAACTCTATTGTTAACTGTAACGCCGGTAAAATTATGGACAGTAGGTACCTACTTATAAGAAAAACGCAATTTTAAAAAAAATTGCCTGTCTATCTGTTTGTTCCGGCTAATCTCCAAAACGGCTTATAAGGAGTAACTTAGTCTACTTTTATTTTTGAAAAAGAATTAGGCTCAAAAAAATTAAAACGTACCCAGGAACGCACCCGAGCGAAGCGGGGGTAAGAAGCTGGTATAAATACCTATATGTATGTTTATATTATTGTATTTTACATTCATTTAAATATAGCAACGGTATATAAAATTTATCAATAATAATAAACGTTTTAACGTTAGTAGGGACGAACCCGAGCGGAGCGCAGGCGAGTCGCTAGTACTATATAATAATACTAGCATTGCCCGCGGCTCCGCCCGCGTTCAGATGACCAAAAAGCAAATTCTTAGGTTTTACATATTAGTATACTCTTACAATGAAGTTTTTATATTTTTCTCAGAAATGATATATTTTCCCGCGGTAAAAAGTATCCTATTTGTTGACCTGGATAACCCAACTATCATCATACCAAATTTCATCAAAATCGGTCTAGTGGTTTTCTCATGATGCGGTAACAGACAGACAGACAGACAGACAAAAATTCTAAAAACTATACGAGTACATTCGGACTCTGTATCGATAATAATGTCTATTTTGATTAGATTTTCCAAAAAATATTTAGTGTACAGATTCGACTTAGTTACAATTTTATTATATGTATAGATGTTATTATTGAAACAATATGTCGAGTATTTTTATCTGCATGGGATATATATTTTGTTTTTATTTTACTAGGACTTTGACGTTAGGATTTCGATGAGCAGAAAATGAAATGAGATTGTTTGAAACAAGAAATTAAATAAGTAAGAAAGGGCTTTGATAAATCTACATATTTGGATATCAATTACCTGTAACGTAGATACACATATACTATAATGTATGTACGTTGTACATACCTATATGAGATGCAAACAACTCGAGCATACACAGAATGAGCAATCAATCCGTTCAAAGCGTTTGCAGCTATGACGATCTCAAACACATCAAGTGTGAGTTACGGAGTTCTGTCACTTGGAAGTTGAACTGGTCCTACATGAGTTTGGAAAACGGCCAATCTCTAGTTAGTCGTCTATTGTTGTTTGCAGGAGGTTTGTCACTGTCAAATACAGCTGTTAACGGTGATCGCTTTAGCTTATTTCATATTAAGTCTAATAATACTTGCTTTAGTAGGTACTCATAGTATAAGTACTCTATATTTTATGCATAGCTGAATATAACTATTTGAACACGCGTACATTTTCTATGTGTACTGTCTACGATAGCTTAAGAAATTGACTTGATCATAAAACTATCAAAATCTGGGGGCACGGCAATTCCCCGTCAATTCGAGTGAAAAAGGGCACAGCCGTAATCATTTTGTCGAAGCCATTCAGGACATCTTTGCCCCCCTGCAACTTCGTTGTTGTTCGTTGACAAAATAGTTGGATATATGCTTCCATACATATATATATATATATATATATATATATATATATATATATATATATATATATATATATATATATATATATATATATATAAGTACCTACTGAATAAATTAACCGACTTGGTTTTTCATTAGATTTCCAAACTTTTTGCGATAGAATCATGGGATCCTTTTCCCTAAATTTATCATACGAAATGACAAATCATTATGTGTAAAGAATTGTATGAAAGGGATCGATTTGCCTATTTTAATATATAAAAGTGATCAAATTTTCTATACAAAATATAGTAAATATTTTGTTAGGTTAGAATGTAGATTGAAAAATTCGCGTGTGAATAAGTCCCGCATTGAATTTGTTAGCCTTTTCTAGTCAAAAGCGTGGCTTCCATCAGAGTAGTGAACAAGATTAAAAGAGCGGATTAAACACATCGACGACCGTACTCGCATTTTCAAACCGATACAACATCCATAATCTCAAATAGGTATGGTAATATTGTTTGAATCATATTCAACTTTTTTTATAAAGTCAACATATGTATTCTACTAGGAAATTATAATAGCTAATTTTAATATAAAACTGAATAGATTATATTAAACTGAGGAAGTCCTTAGTTTGATATAATCTATTTTGTTTTATATTAAAATTTATCCAAATGAATTTTATAGACTGTAGAATGATTCTCTGTTCTTTCTCTCTACCCAAAGGTTGCCTAGTATAGATTGCTCTCTAGCGATAAGGCCGCCTTTTGTACTATTTCTCTTTAATCTGTTTCAAATATATAATGTAAAATAATGGTGTGCAATAAAGAATATTTCATTTCATTCAATGATACAGAGTAGGTACTTCTTATCCCGGTGTATTGGCTGTAGTAGAATATTCCAAAACGGCATTACCAAATACATACATACATATGTGCATATTTTTAGAATTAATAAAATGCTCGCATATATTTAAAATTATGTTGCAACGCACTTCGTTCAACGAATCAAACGTAGTGCAACGAGTATGAATGTGTGAGCGATTGCGGTCAATCTAGTTCGGTGTTTTGTTGTAACGATGCGCTCTCCTATGGTTCGGTTCCCACTTTCTGACTAATTGAAATAGGGCTTTAGAAAATATTTTTTAACTCAACTAACTTTTTATGAAAAGGTCTGAATATGAACATATATACATACTTTTGTTTAGTAAGTTAAAATATTTACTTTGTTTTTACAAGATTTATTAATGTATTATATAATGTAACCTTTGTTTCCCATATAAGCAATACAGTAGGTAAGCCAGAGTAATAAACAAGAATGTTCCCCGCTCATTATTCAAAATCTACTTAATTTCCTTCGACATCCATCGAGCAGTAATTGAAGGGTCTGCACGAAGTGCGGGACTGCCCGCAACCCAAGCTTTAGAGGCCTTTTGTTTTGGTGAAATCTCCAAGTTTAATGTGTGGCTCGTTCCAACTTTACGACGGATGGGCGTGTGTAATTGAGAAGCGTAAAAATTGCGCAGACTGTGAAAGCGTTTTGGTGTAGAGCCTTTAAAATATTTGTATACGACTACAACAAACGTCGTAAAATGAATTTAGGGTCGGAATAATTTAGTTGTCAGCATAGTTTCTCGTTATTTGGATATGGTAACTATCACGAGATTTTAAATATTCATGTTTTTACAGCATATGATGCTGGAGAAAATAGACATTATTGTGCTAGGATTTATACAAATCTGTACGATATATTCACTCTATTCTTTGAAATATGGTTTAAATATGTTTGGAACCTATGACTGCTCCGCAAGAGATATAACGATTTGAGCAAAAGAAGCAGAGTGACTCACAGATGTATTAAAACCATACTTATAATTTTGTCATAAATATTCCATAAATTGCACTTATTCCGGGTGAGCACTGAGCATCTAATATTTTATATTACCGACAAATCGTTTCAAAAGAATCTTTCTACTGACACAATCTAAACGGTATATTGTTATGAGGAAGGAAGTGTATAAAAGCGGATATCCCCCTTTGCTGTGGTTTGCTGAATCGCCGTCGAAATGCTCGCTTCATTGAAGCGCTTTAGACTGGGCGAGTTATGTTGATTTGATATAAATATTTCTCTTTAACTGTCTTCAATAAGTTTTTATACGCTTCAAAAGATTGTATTGAATTGTATATAAAAAGATTTCAGTTATATTCGACTTCACTTGTATATCAAACTCTGTCTTAGCCTCAAAATTTTTAAAATACAAAATGTTTAATGAAAATTTTATCTCTATTTTCATCATTTATATAAGAAGATATCCTAAACAGAATTATTTTCTTAATCAAATTATTATTTTAGCTTACGTAAAAGTAATTTACTAAAATAAATGTCGTGTATTTTGAAAATATTGACAAAGGCAGCCGTTTCATTAGCTATGAGACGACATCGTAACGCGCTTACAATATTGAATTATGGTGACCCTTATCAACGTTGGGTGACCTGAATGGCCTAGGACGCACTAAGTGGCTGATAATATTCAAAGCTGTGCCCCTAAATTAGGACGGCATTCGGCGTTATTAGATATGTTAATTATTATATACTGTAAGGACCTGACACAAAGCGGCGGGAATTCATCAGTTACTGAATTAAACGAGCTTTCAGTTGTAGTAGCTAAGTTCACAATAGGTATCAGTATATATGATAACGGTTAATGGAAGTTTATGCTATATTGAAAATATGGATAATATAGGAAAGCTTTACTTGTTGGCAGTTTTCAGAAAGAATATGCTACTATCACAAAATTTGTAATTCACAAATAGTGAAGCATACGAAGATTAATAACGTCTAGAAAACTGTATACAAAGGAATCCTTTCAAACACAAGTTGCATGCTTGGGAAACACAATAGGTTCAAAAGGCACTATTTCCTGGCGGTGGGCGCCGGAAGCTATAGTGGGATTATTGATGACTGGAAGCCAGCAGGCCGGAGGTGGCGCCATCTCCGCCACGTACCTGTTTGTTATCATGTATCGTGCCACCTGAAATTGTTGATTGTGACATTAATTACACTCTTCTTACGTTAAGTTGCTCGAAATTAATTAAAATCTACTATTATTCACTTATCGAAACATTTTTGTAAGGTTCGATACGTAATATGTATATAAAAATATATTTTTTTTTATATAACTAGCGGCTTACCCTCGCTTCGCTTGGGTTCGCTTCTAGAAGAATAAAAAATTATCTCACGGGAACCGTAAATTTTTCAGGGACAAAAATTGCTATTCCAGACTATAATCTATCTCTGTGCCAAATTTCATCCAGATCCGTTCAGACGTTCTGGCGTGATGGAATAACAAACATCCAAACATATAAACTTTCACATTTGTAATATTAATACGATAGTAAGATTGATAATAAGCATTTCAGAAATAATAAATAGGGTATGCTATATTGTTAGTTTTACGCTTCAAAAGTGCATTCCATTATTCCCGGATAAAATATTTGCCATTGTGAACAGACGCCATTGGCCCATAAGTCACAATGCGCTTTGTCTGCTTATTTCGTTCAACTATTGAAGGCGCCTCTTGAATGCATTATTGACTATCTTCAAAGATTTTAGAAATCCTTTGTTTAAATTTTGTTATATTTTAGAAACTAATTTTGAAGTTAGGTTGCTAAAAATATAATGTTCATGTAATTAATATAATTAGAATCCGATATTATAAGGGTTTCATTAGAACTCGAATATTAAACTTCGCAACTTGAGTTAGTAATTTAAACTAATAGTAGAAGGAGTAAAACTGTGATTTTCTTACGAAACTAATGCTTATTTAAATATCTAATAATAAACAAAACCTACTACATGTTATAATAGTAATTTTAAATATTTTTTTTTTAAATATGTTAGGACATTAACACAGCACCATCTAGTTCCATGGTAAGCTACGAGGCTTGTGTTATGGATACCAGATAGTTGATACACTACACATATAGGTATAACTTTAAATACATACATATTATAAATATGAACACCCATGACTGGATTACAAACATTCGTCATCACACAAATGAATGCCCCCAGCGGGACTCGAGCTTCTGGCACTGCAAGTAAGGTTACTACAAATTGAGCCAAACGTGTCGTCATCCGTAATTAAAATGTATGTAGAGCTATGCTTTATACGTACACATATTTTGTGAAACCGAGTCGTCTGTTATGCCGGCGCCGCCGCATCAATATTGCATGTGTCACCCGCAAAGTGCCCGCTGTACCTACATTTCTGGCGAATCGAGTTTTAAACGTATACCGCTCCTGTCGAACATAAACACATCTTAATGGATTCCATATTTTTGTTTTCACTGGTAAAAGAGTAATGGAGAAAATCCATTAAATTTTATCCGCGAAATCTTAATTAATTGAATTTGTTTCATGTTTTTTATGGGTAAGTACAATATATCTTTAATGCCACTACCTAACATGACGTGTAATCATTCCTCTTTAACATCCCACTGCTGAGCGCAGGCCTCCCAATACGAGGAGGATCAGGCCATAGTTACCACGCTGGCCAAGTGCGGGTGGGCGAACTTCACTCATGTCTTTCGAAAACTTGCTAAGTTCTCTCAGACATGCAGATTTCGTTACGATGTTATCCTTTACCGTAAGACAAATGGTAATCATGTTGGAAATGATTCGCACATGATAATAACACAGATGTGAAACCCGGGGTTTGAACGCACTGTACTCGGATTTCCAAGCACGTGCAAACTACTGGGCTACCACTACCTTACTATAGTATAAATACAAGATTTTTATTGCGTTTTACCGGGAATTGTAACTTTTGATCGCCTTAGCTGTAAATTGTAATGTGAATGATGTGTATTGATGTGTGAATGTCGTCATACGTTATCTGTTTTCATGTCAAGTATTCAACAATATAACATCATTTTATATTGGTATTTTACATTTTTACCTGATAAATAGAGCTGCTTTATAACTTTAACAGCGAAACGTTTAAGAAATACATAAAGTTAGAGACTGCGGTGTAATTTATGTTTCGCCGTCGCGTCGACCTCCTGCTCGCCGGCAGACTGGCTCGCTTCACCTCCTCGTGAAGGATGCGTCGAGTGGCCTCGGCCTCGGACCCGTCTGTGGGTTTTAAATGCAGTACTTAAATGAAATTCCCGCTAATTGCTTGGTAATTACAATACGTTTTTTATACTTTTTACAGAGTTTTTGGTGTATTAATTAAGGAAGGAAGCTGAAATTTCACTGACGTATTTCTTTTTAAGTTTGATATCAGAAAAAGAAGATTATGCGAAATTATACCGATGTAGTAGTAGTGATGTAATTCGAGTAATAATTTGAATTGTTAAGAGAAATATACAACAACTTGAAGTACAAAATAAACATTCGTAAATCCATCATCAAGAGCGTCAATTCACTTAAGCAACCTTTTGATATCTTGAAATTTAATTTACACCCAACAATTGTACTCCCTTTGAGTTTACTCCGTCTGTAAAGGTTAACTCGTTTTAAATCAAAACTGAAGACAACCCACGACTCTGTCTATTTATAGCTTGTGTAGCCAACTACCACCTTTATAATTTACTTAGTTTTTTTTATTTGTAAATGCCAAATGTCTTTTAATTTTGCAAATTGCCGATATATAATTTGTTCCTTTTGGTGTTATTTATAAGCATTACTAAAAATACCTTATTCAAACTTTTTTCTGAGAACTCGTTTAAAATGGAATTGAATAGAAATCAAATAAATGTTGACGTTTATATATTAGAAATAATTTTGTTAATTTATAGTTGTTACAGGCAGCCTACCCAAAAAATAACAAATTAAATTAAAAAAATACTATAAGTACATATATAATGCCTTTGAGGCGTTTAAAACCTTAGTATCTCCCGTGACCATGATTGCTGTAAAGCATTCGAATCGTCGGGAACCAAAAATCCAAATAAATCCGTGAAATAATCCGAAAAGATGATTTTATTTAAAATGTCAAATATTCGCGTAAATCTAAGAGAGTATTATTTGTTTGATTGAATTTGAAGTCAGGTTAGTTTACGTGATGATCTGTCACAGGAATTATTTTTTTAAGACTTATGCATGTTTTACTTGGTTTAATTTTATAAATTTTTTGACAGAACTTCTTAGTAAATTCTGACAGCTAAAACGTCATCATAAATGATTGAAATAAGATTAAGCATATATTTTCATTTACGTTTTACCTCATATCATATTGAACAATAAGAACAAGGAAAGTTGTGGTAAAATATTACAATAACAACTGTTTTTTAAGTCATGAATATCTTACGGCCATAATTTTTGCGTCGGACATTTTTATTTTTATTTTTATAGTGCTTACTTCATAGTTATAAGGTTAAGGTTAGGTTAGGTTAGGTTTGCAGTGAATGCGCAAGCGATCCTGCACACCCCATTGCACTGCGGCGACGGGTTCCGCTGTGGGTTTTAGTGAGTAGGAGTCTCACAGTACCCTATCCATTGACGGCCGGTAGGGTCCCCATGATGGGTTTCCCCAGCGAAAACAAAAAAAAAAAAAAAGGTTAGGTTACTTACTTTACTTAGTTTTACTTTAGTTAGTTAGGTTAGGTTACTGTTTAACGAATAAAATATTAATGTATTGTATAATTATTATTCACTAGTAGAAGAGTAAAGTATAAAATATCAATATTTTTATTGTTAATTCCAAGAATTAACACTCAATCTTTATAAAATAGCTTGCGTCTTTGAAACCCCATAAAAAGCTCCCAACCCTATTATGTTTTATCTCTTTCTTTTGATCCCGCCCCATTCAACATGGGTCGAGCTCTGAACCGGCTGCTTTACTTTTTACTTTTCGACCGCCGCGTTGGCTATGCTATCCTGGTAGCCGACAAGAAATGTCAACCTACGTCTTTTGTTTTTGATCAACGACCTCGCCATAAAGGGCTTATTGATTGTGATGAATGAGATATTAACTATCTATATTATTATTTTTAAATTTATTGTAAGTAAATAATAGTTTTTTTTAAATATTTGTATATAAATAACAGATTATAGTTATTATACTCGTACTAAGAAATAAATAAATAAAAACAAACAAATCTTCTTAGAAATATTAATTTTTATATTTCGTTTTCTTAAGAATGCAATGGGCGTGGCATTCAATAATATAAGACAGCTGTGACCCAAAGCTTGTATAGGTATTTAAAACTTTACCATGAAAGCTCTTTATGATGTATGGTGCCTTGGTAGCCGAGGTGTAAGTAACCGTTGTTCGTTTCCCACGGTTCTTCTTTTTCTCGTGGGAAGATTCGTTAGTTCGGCCGAGTAAAGGAGAGCCGGTTAATTTGTTAGTTATTCTAATAAGATATTTGTATGTGAATATTTAATGGGATTATATTTTATAATTTTATTTAGTTTTTGACCGACTTCAATTAGAAAGAGGTACTTAATTCATTTGTTTTTTTTTGGGTATGTTTGTTGGCAGCAAAACTTCATATATTATGAATTGATTTTTATCATTCTTTTGTAATCATTGGTAATCAGTGGTAACGCGCTCGCTTGGGAAACCGAGTGAAGCCGGTTAAATCCCGGCTCTCGCATCTCTGGTATTTTCACATACGAATCATTTCTAACATGATTACCACTTGCCTTACGGTGAAGGAAAACATCGCGAGGAAACCTGCATGTCTGAGAGAACCTAGCAAGTTTTCGAAAGACATGTGAAGCCCGCCAACCCGCACTCGGCCAGCGTGGTGTACTATGGCCTGTTCCCCCTCGTGTTGAAGGGAGGCCCGTGCCTAGCAGTGGGACGTTAAAAAGAGCTGAATACACATTTTATACTTAAATAGTAGGGGATACTTGTTACGAATAAGTTTTGTAGTTATTGCTAGTTCGATAATCATAATAAAAAAGTTATATAATGTACATATATTCAGATTTCAGAGCATTCTCATACCAGGTTTCGCCAAAATCGGTCCAGTCACTAAGTACACATACGAGTACAAAGCCTTAACTTTCGCATTTATAATTATGAATGACTGATGCTACTACTGATCGATATCTATGAGTATACTATTTTCATACACATTTTTATATGTTCATTCACACAGTATCTGAATAAACTAAAAACGAATACTATTGAATATAGCAATTAAGTATAAAATATCAATATATTTATTGTTAAAATTTTATATATTCATGTCATATGGTCTTTATACAGTATTACAACCTAAAACCTGTTAAAAAAATATTTATCTATCTGTTTGTACTTCCTACGGAATGACTTTGTCAGCGCCGATTTTAATTGGACTATGATTAGCTGATAGATAATTTAGGCAAATAACATCTAAGTATAAACCGTAAAAAGGGTTCGATGTTAGAGTTCAAGAAGCTGATGTATTGGATTGGATATTGGATAAAAATGAAAATGTAAAAAGAGTAAAAGAAATTATATATTTTTTTTAAATAATATAGATAAAAATATTTTAGTGTATCCTTTATTTCGCCTAACCTTTACAAAAGGTCACATTTATGAGAGCGCACGACTCGGGGCGGTGATCGCGTCTAAAATGACAGGCCTTCCTTTACTCATTATCTACAAACAAGTGATTTTATCTCGAACGATGTATAATTATTTTAATTGACAGGTTACCTGTCAATTAAAATAACTAACTAGCCTTAGTAAGCGAAAGTTGTGCGAACTCTGCACTAACATCTCTATTCTCAATCGGCTCGGATCGGGATTATGTCAGTTTGTACAAAGGAGCTGACACATGAAATTGATGATGATATACGAGTATATATTAAAATTAAAGCGATATTCTGTTGGAATTAGATGAATTGTTGTATTATAATCTAGCCTTAATCAGTGGCATTACACGCCAGGCTTAATTCTATATATCTCCAGTAAATGTGAACTCTAATTTATATTGGGAATATATAGAACGTACTTTAAATCAATTGTACTGATTGAAAATATCCGAATGTACATAAATAAGACAGTGTAGTTACGTTTGATATTTGCTTAGTAATTTAACTTTGAAGATAGACCTATATCAAATAGCAAAACATTATGTTACCCAGAATTCATCAAAAGTTGTTTTCACCTTAAGCTATGATATATTATAGCTAAAGGTAAAACGAGTATTAAATGTTGTTTATCAATCCCGTTTTTTTCCCCGAAAATTACGAGTATGTAAGGATATCAACTTTTATATATGGAAAACATTACCCTAGGGAGCACACTCGCTTTGAGATAGTGGCGGCAAATTGGCGCAAATTGCAACAAAGTGGTTGGGACGCGCGGCCTCTCGAACTAATTCTCTCGGCGCGATTTAACGCCATTGTCGGAATCGCCAACCCCTTAACAATTGACTCTTTATTCGCTTACTCGTGTGTTGTCGGTAGTGGAGGCACAACGAGCTTCCTGTCGACTTTAAATAAAGTTGCCCTATTTTCTTACCCAAGGGGTTTTCCATGTGTTCATATTCATTTATTTATGCTACCCTTTTTTAATATCGCTTTCTTTTACAGAAAATTGTCATAATCGGATTTTTATGAACTTACGACCTGTCTTGTAGTAAGCAATAACGGAAACTATTGTATTGACGCAACACTGAAACCCTACAATGGGATAAATGTCAAGAACGACAAGACCAGGGCATAGCAACTACTATTGCTACTTTAGTTACATAGTCCGTATATAGCTTCCGCAGTGGAGAGGGTTCATAATGCTAACTTACGAGTATGTACGTACGGACGTATCTCAGAAATTTATGATTGTGTTTATGAGTATTGGTGTTAAAACAAAACGTGTGGAAGAAAGCTTTCAATCTAAGCAGTTCCGTGTCGCCGTAAATAATAAAGGGTTCATAATATCTGTCAGATCGGCGCCGAGCCTTACGCTTTGTTCAATAAATCTCGACCACATTAAGCGCCCACTTGTCTCTCTCATGATTAGGGTTTTGTTATCTACCTTTAAGAATTTACAATGCACCTATTTTTCATTTATAATTATAAAATATTCCAACAAATTGCTGTACTCTTTGATTATAACTATAAACAGCTCTATTGCATGTCTTGGAATTTTTGTTTTATTCATTTTCTTTTAATAAATTTCTATCTTTTTTGTTTGTGTTATTTTAATGATTGGGTTTTAATTTAAAGCTTTTGGTGTACAAGATTCACATTTCGGGGAAATATAAATATTTATAATTGAAACTTATTCAAAATTAATTTACTTACTCCTTCAATATATCCAGAATTGTTCTATCTAATATTGAAATACGTATTTGAAAAAAAAAATACAATTTGACAGTAAAATATTTAACGATTAAACTCTGAAGCGATTACAATATTTTTAAATTTTGCATTTTCAAATTCTATCCGGTTAGAAGGAGTGCGGAATCGTTTAATTACGGTTCCCCGGAGGAATGCCGGGTATCCTTCGGAAATCCTTTTTTCCGTAAACAAGAATTTTCCGGCTAAACCGAGCGCCAGTCAAAAGGTTTTCAAGTGATTTTTAGTGATGGATATGTGCCCGTAATTATAGGGGTAGCTTTGTGAAAACATGGTGTTTTATTAAGAATTTATTAAGGTATTTGACGACATGTTTGGCTCAGTTTGTAGTGGCCCTACTTTCTGTGCCGGCGGTCGCGGGTTCGAGTCCCGCTGGGGGCATTTATTTGTGTGATGACGAAGGTTTGTACTCCAGTCATGGGTGTTTATATTTATAATATGTATGCATTTAAAAATATATATGTGTAGTGTATCAACTATCTGGTATCCATAACACAAGCTTCGTAGCTTACCATGGAACTAGATGGTGCTGTGTGTTACTGTCCCAATCCCAATTTTTTTATTTTCATTTTATTTAAATTTTGTTTCTAAAATTGCTATTACTAAATTCTACTTTTCCGTGTTATTATTTACATACCTACATTCTTTATCAGATAAATAGTTATTTAACGATTTCCTTACAAAAATTTGATGTTCTAAAGAACGGCGCGGTCGTAACGTCAGCTATCTTTCAAAAGATCTATGTCGTGTATAAAAGTTAGGGTGCTACAAGAAAGTAGAAGAAAAGAAGGCCACAAGTCTTGGCGACGTTATTATAATATGTAACGACATTCTTTATACCTAAACCATTGCCGTCTCCCGATTTCGTAGCTCTCAAGGATAAAAATAAATAATGTGTCTAGGGGACGGCACTTAAAGGATTTAAATCGGCTTACTTGAATACTTAAATGAATCGTTTTGGTTAAATTGTAGCACACTGAGATCTACAGGCGAATAAAGATAATGAACTTGTACAATAAACATAAAATGAAGATTGTGTTTTTTGGAGTAGATAAAGTTATTTTTATTAAACCTTACAACATTGTTTACAGTTTATTTAACTAAAGGTACCATCCAAATATACATTTCAACTGGCTTGTAGAAGTATATACTTCTTTACACACGTTAAATTTGAGGGCGAATAAACGAAAAAAACATACATATAGACGAACAAAGAACCTAATCCTTTTTGGAAGTCGGTTAAAAATATCGTTCATTATTATTCCAATAACGAAATATTTTGATACTATTCACTCGAGTCAGTTACAGATTCCAGTTAAAAGTAAGGGGAGCGATCATTAGAGGGTAGCCATCGAAATAAAAACCTTGCACTCTATTTAATTTTAACGAGCAACGATTAGCGCGGTGTGGCGCGATGCGCGCTCGTAAAGCAACGACCATGTCGTTACAGGCTTGCAGAATACGTCATGTACTTGCTAATATTTAATCCCTTTCTAGTTTTAACGACAGTTTGAATTGAATTGAACAAAGCAATATTTTGTTCCTTTGCCTTTTTCTAATGTACAGTATGTAACAGATAGTGACATAGGTACTCAAATCACCAGCTCGGGCAAAGAAAGAACTGACATTCTTAGGTTAATGTTGCGCTAGAGTTGCTAGACAGATATTAATTGCAGTACCTCACAAGTAAAAGGGTAGACACATAAAAGGGTGTAGGGCCGGGCGTTTGAGGCAGCGGTAGCCCAGTGGACTCGCTTGGGAAACCGAGTGAAGCTGGTTCAAATCCCGGGTTTCGCACCTCTGATATTTTCATGTGCGAATAATTTCTAACATGATTACCACTTGTCTTACGGTAAAGGAAAACATTGTGAGAAACCTGCATGTCTGAGAAAACCTAGCAAGTTTTCGAAAGTCATGTGAAGTTCGTCAACCCGCACTTGGCCAGCGTGCTCAGGAGTGGGAGTTAAATAGGACTGAATACATACATACAAGTAAAAGGGTATTGTTCTTGTTTTGTTGTCTAAGCCATATTTAATTCGTTTTTTGAATAATAATTATTTTTCTTTATGGAATACAACTTCTATAAATATAAGCATAAATACTATTGAGTCAGTAGACATCAGCTACCGCAATAAAAAGCTTGCACTATAATGGGTGGCGCTCAGGGCGACGTGGGTCAAGCTACGAGCATGTCGTTACATATAATTGCCGAGACGTGATCTCTCTACGATATGACAAAGCGTATCGTATTTTTTCTTAGTTCTGATGGAATTAATGTTCTTAGATGGCATTGAAAATAATGTAGTACCCGAACATACGTTACTATTCGAGAAACGTACCCACATACATGTTTGATATTTTTAACGCTTATTGTCTTCTATGAATTTTGAATTTACACATTCTAATTTGTTTGTTGGTTTATGGTTTTATTATGCAGTAACAAATATTGCTAAAGTGTAAAATATATCTATACTAATATTATAAATGCAAAAGTTACTCTGTCTGTCTGTCTGTCTGTGACCCTTTTCACGCTTAATCTGCGGAACCGATTTAGATGAAATTTTGTATGTGGAATCATTAATTTCTCAAGTAAGGGATGTAAAACTCATCATATCTATGTAATATGTATATATACTCTATCTAATCCATACTAAGCGATAAAACGTTCCTTGGGATGAACCCGAGCGAAGCAAGGGTGAGTCGGTAGTATAATCTATATATATCACACAAGTGCATATGCATAAAGTTTAATGTTTATCCAGCCTATAATCGAGTTACCATTTTATCAAAACAGATACAGATCATATTAAATGCAGGATATCCGATAAACATTAATTACACTTTTAAATGTGACAGTATTAATGCGGGTAGTTTGAAATAAACCATTTTAGCGGCTATTACACGTAATGAGGCCCAATTAGTATAATCTCTCCGTGGATATAGTGCTTTTGTTTTTCATTTTGAACGGTTATTGTGTAGCGTCGAATTGAATTTTAATTTAATTACATTAACATGAGTGACTCTTTTAGAGATGAAATGATGCGCTTGCCAAATATAACAATTAATGAATTAAATATTATTTAAATTAGAACATCCGTTGTCAACCTCAACTACAGTAAATATAAAATGACATTTTATTTATTTCAATTTATTTACAAATCTGTTTTTAACGACTCCTGCAATGTTTTGTTATAAATATTAAAATATAATGCACGAACATATAACGTCAATAGATCAAATATTGTCTATTTATACTTTCGCATCAATAATTTTCGTATTCAAACAAACCTTTGAAGTTCGATGTTACGAAATGGAAATTTTGAAAGACCAAGAAAAAATAAACGAGTTTTCGAGGGTTCCAAGGAGCTTTTAGAGCGAATCGCAAACACGGTGTGAGAATAACACTAAATAGATTCGACACAAGAGCACTTACGTAACGTACCTCCATACAAAAAAATATATTCTATATATTTGTGGAACAACATGACTTTTGACTTTTCCTATTTATCCTCAATATACTACTTATCTATGCTTTTATCCGTGTTCTTTATATAGAGAAATCCCTATGGAATTATAATCCTGTGATATTTTTCATTAAATACTAGGGTCTAAGGTAACTTTGCAATAGAGTAATTTTTAATATTAGGAACTACTTCATCTAGATATGTCCTCTATGTAATAAATAAAAAAAATAGCTTAAATGTCAAAAGGCTCCTTTAACGAGTTCAAAAGAAGTACCATCTATACATATAATAAAATTCCGAGTTGAATCTGTATATTACATATTTATTGTAAAATCTTATTGAAATAGTCATTATTATCGATACGCAGGCCGAATTTATAGTTTTTAGAATTTTTGTCTGTCTGTGATCGCATCAGGAGAAAACCACTCGACAGATTCTGATGAAATTTGGTATGATGATAGCTGATTATACGGGTCAACATATAAGATACTTTTTACTGCGGGAAAACTCCTTCTGCCTGGCATTATTAATCCCGGCTATTGCCGGGTCTGCCTTCCTGCTTAGCCTCCTACACTTTGCACGGTCTTTAGCATCATCCTGAGTAAGTCCATTGGCTCTCATATCCTGCTTCACGACATCCAGCCATCGCTTTCTTAGGCGCCCGGGAGGTCTTGTTCCAGGGACAGATACATCAAGGCATTTTCTACCGACATAGTCCTTAGAACGACGCGCAATATGGCCATACCACCCCAGACGCCGCTTATCCGCTACGTCGCGGACCCCGAGACTGCCCTGGATGAATGTGTTGCGTATGCGGTCAGACCGCGTTACGCCACACATCCACCTCAGCATCTTTATCTCCGTGACGTGAAGCTCCTGAGTTTGCCGAGATAGCGCTGGCCACACTCGCTTCCGTAGGTTCACCCTACGCTCCAGCTCCAGACGGCTCTCTTCAACGAGTGCAATGTCATTGGCATACATCATTAGGTATGGGGGCTGGTCCTGGATACATGCCGAGACAACATCTAGTACTACGCCGAATAAGAACGGGCTAAGAGCCGAGCCCTGGTGGACCCCTACAGTAATCGAAAAGGGCTCAGTATCGCCAACAGCAGTTCTAACCACAGAAGCGGAGTTGCGGTACATGTCCTTGATAATGTCAATATAGGCTTCAGGCATACTCTTGAATCGCAACGCCTACCAGATGCATTGACGAGGCACACAGTCAAAGGCCTTCTGCAGGTCCAAAAATGCCAAATGCAGAGCTCTCCTTTTCTCCCTGTAAGCCTTGGTCAAAGGATTCTGAGGGCAAAAATGGCGTCCATGGTGCCCGATCCCGGCTGGAACCCATATTGACACTCAGAGGCAGCACACTCTTGCCGGAGCCTAAGGTCAATCACGCGTTCGAAGAGCTTCATGGTGTGACACATGATTTTGATTCCTCTATAACTACCGCAATCCTGAACACTGCCCTTGCCTTTGTATATAGGGTTTATAAAGCTAAAACGCCACTGATTGGGCATCATTCTAGTATTCAAGATGCAGTTAACCTAACGATTTCCACGCCTCGATCGATATGTCGTCCCACCGCTTTTCGGTTCTTCATGCGGCGAAGACAATCCCGAGTTTCATCAGGTGTTACTGGGGCAACAAGTCCTAGGCTAGGGGGCGGTTCGGGGGGAAGACTATATGAGTGCTGGTTGTTAAAGAGCTCCCAGAAGTAGTCTTTCCATCTCTCCTTCACCGAGGCTTGGTTACAAAGCAGCGTGCCCTGGGAGTCCCTGGCGCAAAGACATTTTGTGATATCTTGTGTCGCTTTATCCCGGGCACGTGCCAGCTTGTATATGAGCTTTTGCCCCTCCGCAGTTTCTAGCTTATCATATAATGGTGATAGGTTATCACTGCGGGCTCTGGCTACAGCTTTCTTGCTGGCACGTTTGGCTGCATTGTACTCTTCTCTATCTTCAGGAGAGTTGGTTTGTTGCCATTCTTTAAACGCAGTCTTCTTTTCTCGAATTGTCCCCTGCACCTGGTCATTCCACCACCACGTCTCCTTGTCGATGACTCGTCCTCCCTTAGAAACGGCAAGAACTCGCCTTTCCGCTGCGGTAATTACCGACTGTGCTCGATCCCAAGCCTCCTGGGCGGTTTCGGTGTGAGTCCATAGATTTTGCATCTCAACCTCCGCCAGGAAGTCCATCCGCATCGGCCCATTCAGCAACCACCACTTGATTCTAGGTTTGCGTTTCTCGGCTAGTTTCTTTTTCTGGGTAAACATATAGTCCTTGACAAGGAGATGATATTGGGCCGTCAGGCTTTTACCTGGTATAACTTTGCAGTTAGTCACCTTGCTCATATGACACCTTCTGGTCAGCAGATAATCAATTTGAGTTGAGTGGGACCCGCTCTTATATGTGATAAGGTGCTGAACATTGTTTTGGAAAAACGTGTTCACGATGGCCAGGTCAGACGCAATACAGGTTCTTAGAATATATACTCCCTCTGTAATGCGACGACCATAATCAAAACCACCGTGGACACGTTCATACGTCTCAGCAGCCTTACCCACATGACCGTTTAAGTCTCCCCAACAACTATCACTTCGGTAGTCTGTATAGCGCGTAGTACCTCTTCAAATTGCTCCCAGAAAGATTCCTTCTCGGCCTCACTACAGCCTGCCTGGGGGGCGGGCATAGGCACTGATTAAGTTTGTGGGAACACCCTCAATCAGTACCTTTACCCGCATCAGCCGGTCACAGCAACGGTCAACTTCAAGGAGACCATTCCGAAGCTCTTCAGAAAGCACTACCGCTACACCGTTTTTGCCTGAAGGTGACCCAGTGCATATAAGCTGGTAACCCTGTCCGATGTTACGGGACTTATTGCCCTTCTAGCGAGTTTCCTGAAGGAAAGCACACTGGACCCGACGTCTCATGAGTACATCTGTGAGTTCCCTGCATCGCCTTGTTAGAGAGCCAATATTCCACGTTGCAAAGCGGAGTTTCCGTCTGCGTACTAACGTCTTTAGCCGTGCCCGTACTTGACACGGTAGCCCTTGCCCACTTGTCGCAGGTGTAGGGCGATGTGCCTGCGCGTCGTTTAGCGGCGACGCCCTAGCCGTACCCAGAATTTTCTTTGTCCTTCTCATATAAATGGCGAAATTGGTTTTAAATGGAGCGATTGCCATTTGACCTCCAAAACCCCACATCTTGTGGGTATAACCAGGATAGGAAATGGGTCAAAAGCGAGGGAGAGGGATAGTGAAGAGGTCAGGAACGAGGAGAAGGAAAAGGGGTAGGAGAGGACACCACTTCCACGGACTGGATGAAGATATGATAGTGGTGGCTCGAGGACCCGGGGTCGCGTACCCGTATGTCCCAAAACAAATATCGGACAGATACTTGGCCGGACAACCTCTGAGTCCTTCCTGCGGGAAAACATCTCATCTATAAGAAATCTGTACTAAATGTTAAAACGTAACTAGGGAGAAACCCGACCGGAGCAAGGGTGAGTCGCTAGTTTACTATATTAATAACACTTACATTTATATTAATAGTAATGATTAATTTACTAATACTTTTTTAGATTTACACGAATATTTGGCATTTTAAATACAAGTATCTTTTCAGATTCTATCGCTGATTGAGCTATTTTGATTTTTGGTTCCCGACGTTTCGGATGCTTTACAGCAATCACGGTCACGGGAGAGACCTTGCACACACATCATGTGTGCACCCCGAAAATATAGTTTTATTCAAATGACTTTTCTATACAACCAAATATTCAGAGGTATAAAAACTATTGTAATATCTATATAATTAATAATCTGCCGCGTATATTTAATCCCATAGTTTCGCATCGGCTAGGGCTACATTATTTTCGCCATAATACTCTCCAGCTTCGACTGCGGCGTGCACGTCCGAGCGAATTTCCCTCGACGCTCGTGTGGCCGAAATAAATGAGACTCGAATTAATAGGTCGCGTCTTTGCACTTAAGATTAATTTGTTCCGACCGACCTGGTTTCAACTTAAGAGACTCATTATGTATGGATATCTTTTAAAATTAAAGCATCCATGAATGGGCGAGTAGGCGACGTTAATCAAGGCTCTATTTAATTATGTATTGTTACCATTATCGCTAAGAGCATGGAATTAGGTAAAGAATCGTAGGATTTCTCTTTAGTTCGCCATTTCCAATTTGTATTGTAAAGACTATTCTAAGAGTATTCTAAAAGTAATTGTTTGTTTCGTATAAAAAGCTGTTAAAAACACTTTATTTTTTGTTATGGTATAATGTCCAATTTCATAAATATTAAAAAGATTCGGCAACGGCTTCAATCGTATTCCCAAGTAAAATATGTAGTTGAAATAACAACAAAGTGTAATGTATCAATATTTTTTTTATGTTGAAAACCATTACGTAATATCTGGTTAATAAATTCACTTCGTTTCTCATCGATCAGAAGTGACATGCTTATGATTCGAGAGTAGGAGGTCATCATACGCTCCTTAGTTGCGCGTGCAATATAATCTTAATAAACAACGGGATTGTTTGTATTCTCTTCTTTTACCGAATTTTAAAGTAGAAGGTACTTAATATACGCTCCTTTCTTTTTTATAAACTGGTTATTACCGGAAGATTGGTCGTAAAAAATTTCCAGAAAGAATCGCACCCTAACGATGGAATAATTACTTTTAAAGTGATTTTGAACTCGGTCTACATTTTTGAGTGGAAAAGTAATTATAGAGAATAATTTATGATGACAGGATCCATGAAAAGTTGAATATTATTCTGTAACTGCGTTCTTTTTTTTTGCAGCGTTTATGGTAAGTCATTGGCTGCTAGAAATAAGGATAATTTTATTTCAAATTTACGTGAGATACGTTAAAATTGTGTTTTAAATAATACATTTTACATTCTAAGTTCATTCAAAGTATAATGAAACTGTTACTGTTATCAACGGGTGCACAAAACTATTCAGTTGACGGGAAAGATTTCAACGTATACTTTATTGAACAACGAGTGTCAATCTTAATTATACATAATAATTGTTACTTAATTCAATTTTCACCGGTCCAGTAATATCAAATGTACAGCTTTAGGCGTAAGAGTCCGCTAAGTCAAAGGAATATAAAACGGCCTTACTAAGCTTTTCGGACAAGTTTTACTTTTCGGGATACGCGTCAATGATGTCAGCACGAAGTTTTTCCAGGTTTTCCCTACGGCTAGTTCCCAGGATTCGAACCATTTCAAGGCAAATCCCTTAAGGGCCTTATCGTCTAGCTGCGGTCTTGATACTGCTCCATTTCATTTCCGTAGCGAGAGTTTCGATACTGCAGCACCAGTTCGTAGCTCCGCAGTCGCTCTGGTCTGGATAAAACACTGGCAAGGCGATGTCATCATCCTTCTGGTGCGTTGTCGAGACAGCATCCCGTATAGCCTCAAGAAGCTTACCGATTGTTTCACAGTCCATCCTGAAAAGTAAATAATAAATATGAATGTATTAAGCCTGAGAGGATCCCACTCCTGATGTGAGAATATACGTTTAAAAATATATAACAAAGCAATTCTACTTTAATAAATGTCATTGTTAAAAATAAATACTACGTAAAGGAAATAAAAAGGGTAATTTAATGTAATATATTTAATATTTAGAATTCATTATTCAATATATATTTACATGGAAAACTATTGAACATAATAAGCAGTGATTATATATGAAATAAGAAAATAATTATGTATTTTAAAATCAGTTTAATGTAACATAAATATAAATCATAAATAAAATTATCATAACAACTAAAGCAATTACATTTCTAATTTTATAATTCAAATGAGCATAGTAACAACAACAAATCTAGTGTACTTGGTTATTGAAGTGCTCCGTACTGTAATCGATATTAGTGGCGCCGCCGTTCTAATTGGATATAAAATAAATCAATAAATGAATGAACGAGTGAATGAATGAATAAATAAATAAACAAATAAATAAAAAAAAAATAAATTAGACTACCGCCACACTACACAACGAGTCGCTTTTATATCATCAAAATCGAATCAAAAGTCAGACTAATGACGTACATCCTCTCAAAGATTAGTTTATTTAGTTTTACATTAATTAAAATTTGTTATAATAAATAATACTATTTATTATATTATTAATACCTTAATACCACTAATAATAATTTATTCAAAAATAAAACTGTTTTAATCAACAACAATCAACACACTTCCTTCATAAATATTATAACTTTTTAAATGAATTGACATGTTAAAATTATTATAAAAAAAAAGGAAGTTTTTCAAATTGATTCTCTATTGATTAATTAAATGTAAATATTAACTGTATGATATGTACATATTTCTATTTATTTTGTCACGCGCGTGTGAGAGCTTCATAAAACTTAGGCGTTTGAACGTCGCCGCCGCGCGGGCGACTACGTAATGCAATATTCTTATTCATGAGATATTTATCGAGTCCCCTGTTTAGCGACACGATGTGCACTACTGGCATCAATAAACATGGGACGTGCCCATAAAACGAAATACTAAGGTGTAATATCACTCCATTTTTTTTTAAATGTAGTATGTTACACTCGTTTTGTATATCATTATTTTATTTAATCGTTATTAAATGATGGTTTGCTATACCACATTTCAATGTACTTACAATTATTTCATTTTTTTTTATTTATTTCTTAGGATCTCCAACGTTAGTACACAAAAAACTTACACTAATACATTAACATCACTTAACCTATATGCACTCACAATAATTATAGGACAACACAACGTGCTATTTTATAAATTTGTATCTAATAAATTTATCTAACTACAAGACGGTTAGAGTTCAAATTGTTTTTGTTTCATAACACTTCACGCGTAACAGGTAACTTATTCTAAAGTAAAGCATCCGGTAATGAATAGTTTGTTAGTGTGTACATTCTCCTTCCTTTGTTAAACTTTGAACATTCGAACTTAACGTTTCATTTAAGTGGCTTAGTAATAAGCAGAGCGCAACTATCCAATTATCTGGAGTACGGTGGAAGTAATCATAATGGTACGTAATATATTATGTACGCGTTTAGGGTTCCGCGCATTTGATGTGAAACGGAATCCCCTATTTCCGTTTCTTTAGAAGGTGGATAGAATTTTTCATGGGAATCTCGACTATTTTTGTAGTAATTTATAATTAAACTAGCAACTCACCCTCTAATGGTTTAACGGTTAGTATAGATTACTCAAAAATGAGATAATTTTCCCGCAATAAAAAGTATCCTATATGTCGACCCGGAAAACCAGCTATCATCATACCAAATTTCATCAAAATCTGTCCATTTGGCTTCTGTATCGATGATAATGAGTAATGACTTTTTATTTATCTAATATCTTTAAAAGAGATACTTAGAGAGGTACAGAATCGACTGAGTTAAAATTTTATTATATTTATAGATATACAAATAAAGCTATTATAAGTTAAATTTAATACGAATAAATTATAGAAAAATCATACTCGTTCATCGACAAACGTGGCTTTTAAATGATTCTAATGCACGTAGCACGTATGACGTAGCTTTTACACATTCATTGCGAGTGTAGCAATTTTCTGTAAATCGCGATATGGCGCAATGTCATGCATTATACTTCCCCTCTCTCTTCCCTTTCCATTTGATACCTTATCATTCAGTTTGCAAAATTAATTTACTTAGTGTACATCTTTTTTTGTCGTGCACTTTTATAAGATTTCTAAAAATTAACTTTTATGCATTGTGTATGTTTGATTAATTAGTGTTTTATATTTAAAAAATAAAACTTTTTATTATATTAACATTATATTGCACAGGTTCGTACTTCCGGTTCCTGCAATAAAATAGGGCCTTGTATTAAGTATTTAACAGTGGTTGAAAACCACTGCAGGCAAAACTGACATAGTTTTATTTAGTTGCTTCAAAGAGTCAACTACTTGTTTTACTACGGAAATTGTACCGTGGAAGCTGTTCGAGGGAAACCTACGCGCGCTAATATTTTTAAGCGACTTAAAAAAAGAGGTTCTCAATTTAGTGATTTTTTACGTGATACCTTTGCCTATTAAGGTTCGGTTTTGATTAATATATATTTTTAATAAATAATTGTAATTTATACTATATAATATTATAAAGAGACTTTTGTTTGTTTGTTTGTTTGTTTGTTTGTTTGTTTGTTTGTGTGTTTGAACGCGTTATGAACTACTAATCCGGTTTGAAAATACATACAAATTTGCAATTTACTTTCATGGTTATTATTTTAAAGTTTTACCTTTTATAACAAAGTAGTTTTTTTCCACGGCTTCGCTCGCGTAATACGCGGGGTGGGTATCAAGCTGTCCGAGGTCCGATCCTAGGATGCAATCTATGTCCTAGCCAAATATCGGAATTCGTTTAGTGATATAGCACCGATCCACACTATAGTGCCGATGACGGTTCGCTCTCGATCCGTTATCAGTCTGGTAAACTATTGTTAAACCAGAAACGATGAGTATGAGGATTGAGTATCAGTAAGAGTTACGCTCCGGTCGAATTCCAGCAACGTTTCTTGTATAAAAAATAAAAAACTTTACCAGACCGATATCAGACCGTGAACGGACTGTGATCAACTTGAAAAGATAACAGATGTGTTACTTTTACATTTATAATGTTAGTAGCAAGTATACGTTATGTTATTAGTTGACCTTAGCACTAAAAACAATTAAGATAGTTCTCATAACCCTAATGTATATTAATCAATGAATAACAATTAATTTTATTATTATTTGTAGATATTAGTATATACAATAGATGCGATAGCAGTGTAACGAGGTGTGTCCGCTTTGACATCGTGGTGCGGTCGGTAAACCAGTAGCATGCAATAATTACTCTGCAATTGAACAGATATGCTTCCGACATTCACATTTGACCAAAACCTAATCATGACCAAAACCTAATCATGACCAAAACCTCGTTTGTGCGATACGTATTATACTGTATAACTAACTAAAAAAATATTTTATCTAATAAGTAAATTTTCTGTTATGACGAAGGTCGTAAGTTCGAATTCCTCTCAGGATTAAAAAAATGTATAAATACATAGTTGGATCCACGTTATTTGAATATTTTTAATTCCTAAATCGTTTAAAATATTTACTTACATATATGTAGGTACTAAAAATCAGATTCATATTCTTAAGAAAGTCGCTTTATTGTCACTAACAGGACAAGGTGTTTCAACTTAGTTTTCCCTGACCGATGCAGCTTTACTAGTGACTTGACAGATACTAGCGTCTTGAAACGGAAGCAAAACACTTACAAAGAGTCTCGTGACTGTTGTAGTATGGTTATTGACTTAGTCTATTTTATAGGTTTATTCTTTTAGGTATTATCTTTCTTGGGTTACTATATTATTTTTAAAATCTTAAAAAAGTCTTATATAAAAAGAAATTAAACCAAATTAAAAAAATACTTTAAAATGAGAACTTACAAATACATAATATAAAAATAAAAAAAAAACAATAACTTATAACTGTATAGACAAACACCGTCGTTTAATAACCTCAGGAACCAAAAAATTTAAATAAAACCGCGAAAAAATCTGAAAAAGTAATTTTAACTAAAGGTCAAATAAATATTCGCATAAATCTGAGTAAGTATTACCGTGGTATTACATAAAAAAAACTACATACATATATAAAAAAATCTATATTTTGGTAACAAAAGAAATCGATAAATCCGCTCCGCATCTACCAGGCCAGCATGAAGTCGAAGGATAATATGAACGGTTCGCATACAAAGGGCGTGTCCCTATTATCCCTCCTGTTGTCAGATACATTAGTAGTTGGACAAGTTTTTATTCGACCCGTCCCGTACCCTATTCGTGCTGTAATAATGTTACTTGTTACATTGACGGTTTTGGCTGCTTTCACTTTCACTACTTAGAAAGGATGCATATTATGTGGTTTGGTTAACATTGTTTGATATCTAGTTTAATTATAAATAAATAATGAATAAATATACTTATCCTTTTTTTTTAGTTTTAATATCAATATTGATTTAATAAATAATAAAACGTTTTTAAATACGTATTTAGGAGTTAATGTTGTGTAAAATATTATTTAAAAACATATATAATACTAGCAGTACCCGCGACTTCGCCTGCGTTCAAACTACTAAAAAAAACTTTGTTATAACTAATAATAATTTGATGACACACCGACCGTAGTGCCACCTACCGGGTGCATTTGTGAATTCAAACCTTGCAGGGACCCACTCGAACATACACAAAAAATATCATTAAAATCGTCACTTCTGTTTAGGAGAAGATCAGTGACACACCGACAGCAGCGCCACCTACCAGGTCCAATTGTATTTTCAAACCATCCAGAAACCCATTGAAATAGACACACAAAATTTCATCTAAATCGGTCCTGCCGTTTATATTACTAACGACTCACCCTCGCTTCGCTCGGGTTTGTCCTGACTTGATTCCCCATACAAACTTTCATCCCTAAATATAAAAATAAAAAGTATCCTATGTCCTTCTCAGGGTCTCAAACTATCTTCTTACCAAATTTCATCTAAATCGGCTTAGTAGATCCAGAGATTACCCCTACAACGTCACAAACTCACAAAATCACAAACTTTACTTCTTTATAATATTAGTATAGATAAAAAAGATATGATCAGAAAGTCTTATAATGAAGATTTTGAGTTTGAAATGTTGTTTCCAAAGTGAGTTTTTAAATACAATGACGATATTACGGCGTCAAAACGTTAACGAGTCTAACCCGTGGAACGCTTTTATGAGCCACAATGACCCGAGTGCCACTTAACGCTCAAGGGTTCGCCTTTACCCCGACCTTTATAATGAGCTCGGATAAATCGCAATAAGCACTCCAATTTTCTTGCTTTGTCATTTTTAATTTCTTATGACCTTTAATAGTTTGTTGGGGAACCTTTGACGGGTCCGAGCTGTGCTAACCAGCTATTATCGTTTATAAAATTAATTATACTCGTATCATATAAGTTTATTATACATACTATATATTAATAAGGATAACATATTTTTATTTAATGCATGATGTAATTTTTCGACTAATTTAATTTTGCTCCCAGTAGGCGTTTAATACTGAAGTAAATTTGCTATCTTATTATTCTCGTTGAACGAACATTTAGAAACTTGCTTATTAAATAAAATGTAAACTTGTTAAAGTACTAATTACCTAAGCTATAACAAGAAGAAAAGGTCGTCCTACCCCCCCCCCCCCCCTCTCCCCCCCACCCCCCACCTGCCGACAGCAGCTGAATTTCAATGAGACTTTGACTTGCCTGACAAGTCTCTTAATTATATTTAATACATTATTAAATTAACTGCCTAATCGATTTTGTTGTACATTAATTTAATTTTGTAATATTTCAAGAGTCACTTTAAATTATAAGACATTACTAAAATTTTAAAACCTATTTCATAAAAATCATTATTTTTTAACATTTTGTTTTTTGTTTATCTTGCACAGGTAAATCTCGCAACAAGCGCTTATGTCATATAAATTGTGTTATGTAGTAAATTGATGGGTTTGATTTACTTTAAAGTTTATTTTCTTCTTTTTAGAGCACTTAAAAGCTTGATTTTAAGAATGTTTTCTAAAGTTATTTTATTTTTTAGTTTTTCATATTCTTCTCAACAAACCCTTTCATTTGATGTCCATAACATAAAGATTACTTTGGAAATGATAAATCGCCATTTTGTAACGTCCGCTATACTGTATTAAAAATGGCGGCATTTAAGTAATTGTGCTTTGTATCGGGAACCAAACTATTGTGCCCAATTTCAACTCAATCGGACACTGGAAAGTGGGTCAAATTTAACGTGCAAGATTCCATTACACAACCCCGGACAGATGAAACTAAATAAAAGCATGTAAAAATTAAATTATTAATTATACTATTTATGTAACTAATATATGTTAATAATATTAAAAAAATATACTAGCTACAAGTTTTCCGGTATTTTAAATATGTTTCTTTCAAGAAATGTGGACTAGACTGGGTGTGGAGTAGGTACTTCAGAAGTTTTCATAATGAGCCATGGTAACCGTAGTTAACACTCGACGCCACGAATTTCACTTTTAGCCTCAATTTTGTAATGAGTCCAGTTTAATTTTTACAAGTTTTATGGTTAAGGATTAAATACTATTTTATAATATAACACATATATAATTTTAAAAATATTTCATGCTTCATATAAGACATTTATAGAATTAAGATTCAAATACATAACTTGTGTCTGGTTATTTGCACATTCTGACTACTTTACTCGTAGTTAGTAAATATTGGCAATATCGCATTGCAACTTGTTTTTATATGTGCATAGCAAAAAATATGTGTGTATCATTAGTAATTACATATAAAAGCTAATCAAAACACTTTTGTTATATGAATTGTTTCATTTGTAACGACACAAAGTCTTTACTATATAATATTATTACTTGAGAAGTTGTGTGTTCAAGAAAGTTTTACAAATCATTTACCGAAGTTTTACGAATTTCAACAAAACTCTTCAAAGAGATCGCTGCTTCTGTAAACAGCGTTCTGAGTGAAGAGTAATTGTTAGGTTTTACTGAAGTCGCCTTTTGGTGAACTTCATTAGTGAGATTGATAGACTGATATTAGTTAGAAATGATAGCACAGATCAATAGATATAATACTATACTATGGCCGATTACCAAACTGATGAATATCGCTCGTTCCGGATAAACGTTTGCTATTAATTATAACCTAAATCTTTATAAACGGTGTAAATTATTAAGACCGTTCAATTCCAAGACTTTTGTCAAACAATTGTTTGAGGAGATAATAAATATAAATAACTGTATGTAAAATTGTTCTCTATGTTTGTTGTATTGTTATATATCATTTTTAAGTTAAAAATTGTGACTCTTTTTGTACTGTGAACGCACAGAGAGCAAGCACAAAGAGCTGTAGATTGTGCTCAAATGCACACCCCTCGGTCCGTACCCTAACCGCAGGGCGCAGCATCCGTTGCAAAATACCCACTCTATTCTATGTCGACCTGGTACTTTTATTGCATATTCATGCCCGTTTTTAGTTTTCGCAAATGCTTTTTCAATGGGGTAAGTTTAAGAGGTACAGCTTTATTTTCATAGGGAATTGCTATTGCGTTGTTATTTTTAGCTCTGTACCTAAAGTGTGATATTATGGTGTTTTTTCTTGTATTGCCTAATCTTTACTAATCTTATGATAAAGCTGAATAGATTGTTGTTTTTATGATTTTTAATTTTTGTTTATTTGAACAGGCTAATCTCTAGTACTATATATAGTAGATTTATTTAGAAATTTCTTTTTGCGTGTTCTAGCCTGTTTTTGAGAAAGGCTACGTAACATTATAGCATCATAAATAAACTATGTGACCATTTATTCATTAATCACAGCTCTATAGCTGTAGATAATTAGCTAAGTGTCAAATAGGATTAAACGAAAAATTATAAACCAAAGCGTCCAAGTTCGATAGATCGAAGTTCCATATTTTCTGTCTCAAATACAAATAAGTATATATTATATAAATATAATGCTACTAAATAAAAGATATCCCTTTATTTATTTTATCTATGTTCTATTTTATAACAAAGGACATTTTTTGTTAACAAAATTGAATTGACATAAAAGTGCCCTAAACAAAATCTATGATACCTCTTGCGGCTGCCTGTTCGCCTAATGGCTGTGTGAATATGTAAACCTCCCGCGGGAACTCGATCCCCACACAAAGTGATTTAAAATCGAGCGTCACGTTCTTACGACCACCTATAAAGTTATGTTGCCTTGGTACACGCTATCCCGTTTTAACCCTTTGACATAAGTTTGTTGGTAAAAAAATTCCATTCAATAAAAAAACTTTTGAAAAACTTTATTTATTACTTTGTAGATAGATATGATAGGCCACATAATATGGATATGCTTTTTTTGCATGTTATAAATAATTTATTGAAAGCTTTTATATAAAGAAATACCCGATTAATATTTTCTGATGAGATTTTAAAGCTTTTAAGCTATTTGAATAAAATGGAATTATGATTAAATTTTGGTTAGGTACAAATATGTAGATATCAACATTTCAGTAGGTACAATATTTACAGCCCTTTAAGCAAATAAAGAAATCTCTTATAATACTTTCTGCTTTTTGTAAGATTAATTGTACCTTATTATTTTAAAGTCAATTATTTAAATAGCTAAATATATACATAACTTAATGATGTTATAAATATGTATTATATTTTAATTATCAGGAAATCGAGCACCTTTTATATTTTTAAGTGGCAAGAAGTCTGATTGATGATGAGGTTTTTTTATCTAAAAGATTTCGTGGTCGGCTAGTTTAGAAAAATAAAAGAACAAAGACATTTCTAATCACTGTACCAGGGGCTCATGACTGAGCAAGAATTAAAAAGGTTAAGAGACGTATTATTTAACTGGGGATATAAAAAGGGCCGGGCACAATAGGCACCCTCAGCTCGCCCTTGTTTAATAATGTATACTGAAAATGGTGCTCTGATTTATTCACACAAAGAGTACATAAATAAATAAGTATTTATTAGGATTTAAATAAAATATACACAAGTGGCAGCCCAGTGGTAACGCGCTCCCTTGGGAAACCGAGTGAAGGGAGTTCAAATCCCGGGTCTCGCACCTCTGATATTTTCATGTGCGAATCATTTCTAACATGATTACCACTTGCCTTACGGTGAAGGAAAACATCGTGAGGAAACCTGCATGTCTCAGAGAACCTAACAAGTTTTCGAAAGACATGTGAAGTCCGCCAACACGCACTTGGCCAGCGTGGTGGACTATGGCCTGATCCCCCTCGTATTGAAGGGTGGCTCGTGCCCAGCAGTGGGACGTTAAAAAGGGCTGAATAGATACTCAAGAAAATAATTCACTTGTATTACATGTCATTTGTATTTCACTTTGCTTGTCTAAATGATAATTGATCAACGAAAAGCCTTCATATTTTAGGTTCCGCAGCCAAAACTAAAAAAAACGGAAGGTTTATAGTTTCATCAAGTCTGTCTGTATGTTACAGCCATTTTAATCGGAAACTTATGTGGCTGCTTTGATTGGTACTGCTTATATAACTCAAGAAGGTAGCTCAAAGGCGTTTCATGTCAACCGCTAGACAATGACTGCATAATCAAATTACGAAAAAAAAATACGAGTTGTGCTCCATATATCTAAACACATAGGATATTTTTAAATAGGGCTTTGATTTTTGATGTGAAACATCTAATGCGGTGGGTTAAACTGACTGTTGACGTGGCGACGCGCCGCCACGTCGCCACGCGCTTATAACACTCAGACTTCTTCCCACTCGGTTCGGCGATTGCCTCCTCCTACTCTCTCACCGCATTGAGCTCGTATTTTAAGTTTTAATTTTGGGTAATTCTTTCTTAGATTTACGCGAATATTTGATATTTTAAATAAAAATATCTTTTCGGATATGTCCTGGATTTATTTTCATTTTATAAAAGCCGAAAAGATAGTTTTATTTAAAATTTTAATTTTAGTATTACATTAAGATGAAATTTTATAAAGATTTTTTCTTTTATATTTACTGCTTTTAAAACCATCCTGTCCTTGTTCGGGTTCGGACAAAATAGTTTCGATGTTTCACATCTACCAGGCGTCCCGCCACGGCTTTAATTGTTTTTTTTTCTAAATGACTTTTCTGCTTGTAGTAAGTGCTGCGGATAGGATTATGAAGTCGTAAACATTAATTATTATTATATCCTCAGTGTGCCAAAAAGTTTTGTACTTGTGTGATTTTTCTATATATATAATTAAAGAAAAAAAATATTCTAATTAAGTTAAGTTTCTAATAGTTAAATCTAAGGTTTAAAATATTATATATATTGTACAGTATTTTTTTACAAACCTGACTAACATAAGTCCAATATGTATATAAAATAATTGCCTTGTAACTTTTATTTATTTATTTCTTGTTTTATGTCTATTTAAATTAATATTTTTTATTAATCGCACTAAAGGTCCATACAGATTGGATCCTACTACTCAATTTGGCTCAATATAATTGGTTTATAAAGTAACTTAGTTGGAGGTTTAAACGAGATAGTGAGAAACTTGCTACTACTTTGAAAGGACTTTAAAAATAGTTAATTTCAAAGCTATTAGGTGCACTGAGGTATGCCGTTAGCGCATTTTGCAAAAATAAAGGAGTTTGAGAAAACTTAGAAAAAGATGGAGGATAAGTAATCGACGGATGCCTTCTTACTCAATTACTTGTGGTTACAGATAACTAAAGTTTAAGAGAGATAACATTTTCTTTTAAATTTTCACCTATTTAGGTAAAATGAATGTCATAGGTACGTAACAGAAATAAACTTAAATATAAGTTATACTAGCGGCTCATCTTCACTAAAAAACAAAAACGAATCTATCCCACGGGAATCGTACATTTTTCCCGGGATAAAAAGTAGCTTATGTGTTATACCGATGTATGAGCTATATTATTGTAAAGTTTCATTAAAATCTATTATGTAGTTTTTGCGTGAAAGAGTAAAATACATCCATACATCTATAATACATCCTCACAAACTTTCGCATTTGTAATATTAGTAGGATTTCAACTTGTATAAATAAAGCAAAACAAAATTCATTGCAAAAAATCTGGAAGCGATATGTCAGGTTAAAAGATTTTTCCGTTTGAAAAATCGTGGCCTGTGAAAATCGTAGTACGATTTGTTGCGCGGTGCGTGTCTGGCCCCGATTTTATGACCACTTTATCTCACCACCCGAAACTAATGTGCGTGTGACAACGCCTTTTTTGCTCAAATAGCCACGTACATGGCGATTTGGGGCAATTTTCCAAATACAGCTAATCGAGTCGCATGCTACGTTACGTTGCGAAGCTGGTATTATTGAAAGCCAGCAGTGTATATCTGAAAACCTGCAAAACTAGTTTGTCTGACCATTAACACAAGTTATGGAAATGCCTAAACAAATTAATCTATAATTGTGTACCTATTTCTTAATTTAGATAAATTATGAAAACATTGATTTAAGTGTAAAACACATATTTAATAATTATTAATGTTTAAAATGTAATTAGAAAATAGTAACCGATCAAAACTTGTTTTTCCTAACGCTACAAGGTTTTTAGCGTTAAAATAGCGTATATATTTCTTGCAATATTTTGCGAAATTTTTTCTAGCACAGTGCATCTTCGGATATTACTCTCGTTGCATAGAAAATGAGGAACCATAGACTGGTACGTGACGTATTTTAATACGATAGCGGCATTTCCCAACGGGCGAGTCTCTTCCCGTAATTACAGTGAATGTTAATGCAGAACATCTACTGCCATCATGCATCCCTGGTATATTCACTTGTCGGGAAAATGGCGACCGCCGCCTAGTTATTTGGTTCGCTTCATGGTGTGCTAGCAAATGTTTTAAGGTGGAATATATATTAAAGGATGCCTAATTGAAACTTCTTTTATATTTTCTTACGTAATTAAGCTTTATGTTAATATAATTTATAAGTTTTTGCCCGCGGCTACGCTCACGTGGTATTTAAATTCTCGTTATGCTTATTATAAATAGATTCAGACTAAAATTATATTTTTTCGTATGAAAACAGGCAAAACGATAATTTTTAATTTACAGTTAGCAAACAAATTGGAAAAAATCTCGACTCAGTGATGGTCGGTAACTTATTATTAAGGGTATTAACGGGATCGAGCCGGATAAAGAGCCGGAAGCAATAATAACCGGGCGGGAGTGCAATCGAATTACCGGCACCCGCCTACACTGCCCGAGTGTAATCGCGTTTGTATAAGTGACATCCGTCGCGTGTGAAGATGATGCGATTATAACTAAGTCCATATTTTAAAACATATTTATTTTAATAATAGAAAGGCTATATACATATTTTTATATGATGTATATACATAGGTGTCATGAGTTGTTCTGGGTTGTATTATAACGTGTTTTCCCGTGGGAATGAGATAATCTCCCGCGGCAAAAAGTAGCCTATGTCACTCACTCTCCAGCTCTCCAACTATCTCCACAAAAAAAAAATTATGTCAATCCGTCACTCTGTTTCGACGTAAAAGAAGGACAAAGAAACAACAAAAAAAACAACTAAATAAACACAAACAAACACACTTTCACATTTAAAATATTTGTATTGACTAGCGATTTATTCTCACCTCGCTCGTATGCGTCCCTAAATGACAAACTATGTACCCACTACTCCAGGTTCTGAAATAGTAACAAATATACACAAACAGATTAGTTGTTCTATTTTAAAATATTTCTATGAAAAATTCATAGAGATACCCGAAACGGAAGTAAATAGAAATCATGACGAGGCAGCAATCGCGCAATCGAATTACTAACGCCTCTACCATAGCTTATATACCTAATAACGTTTGCATAAATAATACTTGCCATTTTCGATTGACGAAATGATCTGAACATTTTGAGTTTAATATATATTTGTAATAAAACTGTACAGGAGAGCCTCTAACGTGACCATGAGTGCTGCTGTAAAGCATTCTAAACTTCAGGAACCAAAAATAAAAATAAATCCGCGAAAAAATAGTTTTATTTAAAATGTCATATATTCGCATAAATTTAAGAAAGTATTAAAATACATATTCTTTTAAAGATTCAGATCTTCATTAGCGATCGTGATCGAACAAAGTGATTGCTCGTAACATTTTTTGTAAAAAAATAAAGAAACTTAGTCTTTTTGGTGAACATTGTAAATGAGACAGACAATTGATATGCGTCCTATTTGTTCTCGTGTCACTGTGTGAGAAGACAGAATTAGAACCCTTAATGGTAGGCAATTCATGCTCGTCGTTAATATTCCCTACGGTTTTAGAAGGGGCTGTTAGCAAATTGATATTGACTCTGATACGTTTTATTATTTATTTGTATGGAGTGCTATTGATTTCCTTATTTAATTATTTATATTTTTTCAACCGACTTCCTCAAACAGGAGGAGGTTCTCAATTCGGCTGTATTTTTTTTATGTTTGTTACTTCAGAACACCGTCATTTATTAATCGATTTAGACAATTTTTGTTTTGTTTGAAAGTGTATACTTCCAGATTGGTCCCATTTAAATTTCAAAAAAAAATACCACCCCTATGGGTGGAAAAATAGCTAATGATGAATTTAACCTACTTCTAATTGTCATATTGACTTGAAACTTTGCAAGTGTTTCTATTTCCGTTGATAGTACAGTGGTTCAGTATCGTTGACCTGATCTGATGTTAACGCCAGAAGATGGGTAGGTGGAACTCTTCAAGGGCTAATAGTAGATACTTTGAGTTTGGGCTTATTTTGTTTGATTTGACAAGCCTAACACGTTAGAATTCTTACTTTGCTACTACTGTCTACACTAAAAAGGGAAAAATAAAAACTTTTTAACAAAAAAATAAAAACCGACTTCAAGCAAAAACACTAAAAAGTAAAAAATAACACCTCAGTCTCTCCCGTGACCATGATTGCTGTAAAGCATTCTAAACGTCGGGAACCAAAAATTAAAATAAATCCGCGAAATAATCCGAAAAGATAGTTTTATTTAAAATGTCAAATATTCGCGTAAATCTAAGAAAGTATTAAGTATATCTAGTATTGTTTTTATTGTACTGTATTTTTTTTAGAACGTTTTTGTTATTCAATAAAATAATTTTCATATGTTACTAGCGACTCACCCCCGCTCCGCTCGGGTTCGTCCCTTACGTTAAGCCCAGAAATATGATATTTTCTCGCAGTAAAAAGTATCCTATATTATTGACCTAGATAACCAGCTATCATCATGCCAAATTCATCAAAATCTATCCAGTAGCTTTTCCCTGATGAGTTAACAGTCAGGCAGACAGACAGACAAACATTCTAAAAACTATAAATTCGGCCTCTGTATCGATAATAATGACTATGTCAATATGATTTTACAAAAAAATATTTAATGTACAGATTCTACTCAGAATTTTAATATATGTATAGATAGATTAAACTTTATTGTAGTGTGCGTTATTAATGTAACACGCTTCAGGTACCTGCTGGTCCTGTTACTACGCCCCGCCCCTTGTGCATCGTAACCAATGAATCAGTTCGATAATGCAACCCCAGCATAAGACTTATGAATGACTCTTTGTTTGTCATGCTCTCCTGGTTCAAATGTTTGAGAAATTTGTTTTCGTTTATCTACACTTAAATTTAGTTGAATTAAACAAGTCCGTCATATTATATTTGTTAAAAAATAAATATAATAAATACGTTGTTATTCAACAATATTAGTATAATATATATATATATATATATATATATATATATATATATATATATATATATATATACATACATATATATATATTTTAGTGTGTAAATAAAAATAAATAAATTGTTAACAATCTTCGAATATATAAAACTATTTTTTACTTTATGTATGTACGTGATATTTATTACATGTATTTTTTTATTTAGTCTCAAACATTGTATATAATATGCACTACTTGACAGCCTTCGCATCGTTATTGTAAAGTGAACCACTCTCCCATTTTTATATTCGCCTAGTAAACGTACCCCATGAGGATAAAACCCCCATTGTTCTCATAGAAAACGTAATTTATGTGAGCTTACCGACAATGGAAATAAAAGATAAGCTCTGGTAAATTGTATGCTTGTCCAGTTGTATTTGCTTTAAGGTTGATTTTACCATCATCAGGTAAAAGTTTTGGCCTAAACCTTTAATATTATTTGTGTGGATGTTTATACTATTAATATTTTTTTTCGTGTACGGATCTACTTAAAATTTAGTTTAGATTTGCTTATAATTTATTTACCTAGAACACCACATGAGCTGTTAGGTAGTGTTAGATACCTAGAAAAGCATCCGAGCGAAGCAAGGAGAATATTTTAATAATTGAACCCTAATTTAATGCTGTCTTGGCATTAACACATAAACTTTAACAAATATCCATTGTTCATTTATTTAATGAATAATTTTGTTATTTACGTATCTGTCGATGTTGGAAATGTGTGTGTATATTCAGTAATTGGTTTGTTATCGCCAAACTTTCGGAAAGTTGTTGATGAAACAAGCAGATTGCGTTAGTAGTTATTTTTCATGTTCCCACTGACGCCATTGTTTACGAATACAAAGGGCTCGGGCACCAGGCGCGCAGAGGCTATACAGAGATTGACCGATCGCGCAAATTGAATGTCCGTCGAACATGGCGGGACAAGTCCCCATTGTGATGCCGGCATTCAAGATACAGCCAATATTTCACTCGGTTAGGAAATATTCCAATAGAGAAGGCAAGGCACGCGGGACGCAAATGAACCAGAAGCTTTCTTTTTCCTGTAAGCTTTTTTGGTTTTAGTCTCAAAATAAAATGTACAATTCAGGATTTTGCAATAGACCAGTAGGATTCAAACAAGAAAAAGTCGATTTGTGTGAATTGTATGTATGCAATGCTGGTCGTATGGGTGTGCCTCCTCTTTTTATGTTAAACAGTGTAATCAGAGCGACTTTAATGTCTATACATTTGTGGTGTATTTCAATATCGTTCAATAAATATTTCCAATGGCAAAATTTTACTATGCCACTTTTTTATTAGAACGAGTCACGAGTCCTTCTATGTGTTTGCTTTATACAAGGATTAGATTTCCATTACAGGGCCGTTGTGAATACTGAAAACAAAGTTAGTTCCGTATAGATCCCTCACAAGTCGGTTATTCAGTAAATATAAGGCATTGAATGCTTTTTCTAAACGCACTATTGGCTGAATGTATAAAATCTTGACGAGATAATTTTTTGTCAAGCTTAACGTTAAAAATGATGTATTAAATATGACGATTACGGAAATTGTCTTTATTTTAAAAGCTTTGATAAAACTTTTGAATTAAAAAAAATAATGTATCTTTTATATACAGCATATAAAAATAACAAAAAGTAACATACTCGTATGTATTTGGAGACAAAAAAGCTTTTTGTATATGCCGTGCAATGTAACATTTTTATTCTAAATAGTTAATGTCCTATTCTAACAAAGGAAGCTTTTGTAACGAAAGAATTATTCATTTCTATGTAAGCAGCTTTTTTATCGCGTTTCTGCTAGTGACAGCCTCTTAAACAGCTAAGATACAAATAAACAATATCCACAATACAAGGTGTAGTCTTGTTTCAGTATGCGTAATGCAGCATTTAGTATAAAAAATCGGTGACATACTAAATATTATTATTCTCATACACATATATAGGGTTTTTATTAACGGGTAAAAATTAATTAATAAAAAAAAAAGATTCAGACGAATTGAGAACCTTCTCATTTTTGGAAGTCGGTTAAAAATATACTAACGCTCTAACAAATGGTTAATTCGACTAAATTACATAGTGCGGTTAACTTTTGCCAGTCATGTTGTATGTGATATTGGTGCATTATATATAAATTTAATTAATGTTTATGTTAATTTATTCTATTTTGTTACAGTTGGTTGGTGGCGAGTTCGACATGGAGCTCAATTTCGTCATACAGGACGCGCAGAATATACAGCATATGCTCGAGTTGCTCGACCACTGCCCGCCCAGCTTGCAGGTGCGTATCTCAACATATTGTATATTATCATCCGAAGTACATAATATCTTATGTCTGTAATACATAAGACTAGATGTTTCATAGTCCATATGTATAAAAATCATCACATAATAGAGCCTTTTCAATTATTAACTTCTACATATAAAAGACAAATAATTAAACATTTTTTTCATCTACTTGTTATTTTTGATTATTGCTGATATAAGTTATTAATAATTTTTATGTTAAATATATTTAGTAATTAAATTAGTTATTAATAATTTTTATGTTAAATATATTTAGTAATTAAATTAGCTATTAATAATTTTTATGTTAAATATATTTAGTAATTAAATTATAGATGAGGGCTTCAAATTATTTATATATTTTAAATAAAAAACAAATAAATATATAATGCCTAAAAGCAAAAATATTACAAATAAATAGGTAATAATAAATAGAAACCCCTTTTTACCTGATAGTTTACTGCTCAAGCGTTGACATTTATTCACTAAACCGTGCTTCCGCTCGAACCCCAAGCCGTACAACGTTCCCCTAGCTTGCAGTCTAGCTGCAACCCCACTGTATGATTAAACTCTTCTATTTTTATGACTACCTGGTACTTTTACACCATAAGGGTAGAATTCCCATTGTTTTATTAAACTTTGTAAGCATTTTCGCCCCTTTTATGGTATTACATTTTCTGTACGATGTCTTTTGTGTTTGTCGACTCAAAACTCGGATGAAGGAGGGTAAAGCAAAATTGATAAGGATAAAGCTAAGTAATTGAATGTATTCAATTTTAATTACCACTAAATTTTTGTCACATTTGGCCATTGCAAAAAAATAATTAAAATAAAAAATTAAAAAAAATCTTTTCCTTGCGTAATTAATACTATAGTTTAACTTATTGTTTTTATAATCTTCAACTAAATATAAAGCTTATACACGAAATATATAATATTCATTTGGTTATACTTGTCATAAAATAAAATGGCAAATAAGTTTTTGTCATTAAAATCACAACAAACATAAATATTTCTCGGTCAAAATCATTATTTAACAAACTCCGCCCTGTCGTCCTGTCCCTTTTCTTTTTATATATATCCAAGTGGGACGGCGATATGAGTGCATTTTTTTTTGTTTTCACTCGTGGTTTATTTTTGTGTGCTGAGAAGGTTCAACCGCCTAGGGCCCTATGACGCCCTAGTACCAAAGTGGAGCAAGTTTAACCCTTTAGACATTTTGTAATTTTATTTTGCAAATTAAAATTGCCCTTTACACTTTTTTATCGAGTTGTAAAGTTAATGTTCTCGGTTTCGCAACACGTGCGTAAAAGTCGCGTGACGTCATCGTACTTGAAGCAAGTTAAATCGATCGCCTTAATATTTCTGATGGCCTGGTACCGAAGGGACTTTCGTCAAAGGGTTATTTATACGACTATATAGAAGAAAAGTTCGTTGAAAAGTTTTTGTGAATCGAGGAGTATCGATCGGTATAATCTTAAATTAGAATTGGGGTTTATTATATATTTATCTTTACTTTACGCAACAGTGTTTATTTATAGTTTTTATTTTAATTAGTATTATTATATATGTACATTAATTACTAGCGACTTACGCTCGCTTTGCGTCCCTAGGTATGTTTTAATATTTTTGAACGGAACCCTATTTATTTCAAAATAACGGTAACCTAATTTACTCCTTATAACATCAGATATCTGCCAGTGAAAGTCCCGTCAAAATCAGTCCAGCTGTTTCGAAAAAACAGACCGACAGACAGATGTTGTATTGGGTAATTTCTTGATCTACTGAACCGATTTAGATGAAATTTGGTAAAAAGATAGTTTGAGACCCTGGTAAGGATATAGGATAATTTTATGCTGGAAATCATCCCTTAAGGGGGTGAAAATGAGGATGAAAGTTTGTATTGTAAGCAAGCTAGGGACGAACCCGAGCGAAGCGAGGGTGAATCCCTAGACTGTACATATAGACGATGAATTATTGTGATGTTATTTAGTTCTATAAAATGTTAATGTGAAACATTTTTTTTATATGTCAAGTTTATAATATGCGACAAAATGCACGTATAAGCGGCTTTACTGATAAGTAGCAGATTAAATATCATATTAATTAAAAGCCAGAGCACTCCGCGCCGCATAAAATATGATGGATACCTATGGATAGCCTAGGTATTGCAAATACTGGTAGGACAAAGGTTCATGGGTTATTTTTCTTTTTAGTAACGCGTAGTGGCATAATAATTAATTAAGATAAAGAGAAAAAAATATAATAATAATGATTTTTTGGAACTTAGAATTCAAATAGGTAGCAATTAAAAGACAAAATTAATTACTCTCTTTTTATTCTTTGACTAGCGACTCACCCTCGCTCCGCTCGGGATCGTCCATATATTATACTAATCTGGATACTAAATACTAATATTATAAATGCGAAAGTCACTCTGTTTGTTAATTTGTTTACCTTTTTACGACTAAACGACTAAACCCTATATATATATATATATATATATATATATATATATATATATATATGTATATAGTTTTTGACCCTGGGAAGGACATAGGATAGTTTTTATCCCGGCAATCACCCCTTAAGGAGATGAAAAGGAGGATGAAATTTTGTATGGGGAATCAATCATTTCTCAATCAAGGGATATAAAACTCATCATAACTAAGTATATATAGACTATCTACCTATCATATCTACCATACCAACCACCAAACATACGTACCTTATAGTATTTGTATAAGTTTATTATATACTTGATTTAATATTCAAATGCCTGGAGGCAACCACATTTCCTATTCGTTGATTTATCTTGTAACAACGTTTGACTAACGATCGTCCTTTTATATTCTTTATAAAAGCAATAAAAGCCCTTTGAGATTTTATTGTCCATTGAAAGAATTGAAACTTAAGCTACAAGTTTCTATCATACGTCTTCACTGAAATTCATACAATTTGAAAAGGTTATAAGTGGTGTTTTTTGTTCATTTTAAATAAACTATCTCTTTGGATTTCGGAAAAGTCTCTCCCGTGACCATGATTGCTGTAAAGCATTCGAAACGTCGGGAACCAAAAATCTAAATAAATCGGCGAAAAAATCCGTAAAGAGTTTCATTTAAAATGTCAAATATTCGCGTAAATCTAAGAAAGTATTATGAGTTTTTTCCTGCTATTTTTCGTCGGAATACCCTGGTCGCATGCGTCGTATGAAATATTAGCAATGTAAGCGTTTTCTTTAATATGGGAAGTGGGTGATAGACGACGCTGACGTGACGGGAATCCGTTGAGTCACCTTATCACAGTGATGAATAGCAAAGAAACAAGCGGCTCGCTACAATTTTCAGCCTACCTCATACTCAGTACCCTGATTTTTTATTCTATACTGTAGTTGTAATAACTTTATATGCATTCATGGCAATTCGACAATTACTACATAAGTACTATACTGTTTACCATTGTCTTATGTTTACGGCGCAATAAAAAAAGCTTTTTTTTATGTTTTCAGTATCACACATGGTGGAGTTATTATTTATTACACAGCTTACTAATTTAAAATAGGCCAATAAGGGAATTTTATTTACGTATTAGTATATGTATAATTATTATTGACTATATATTATTATATACTACACGTAATAATTTTTTAGCCCAAACTTATTAACCTTCAAATAAAAAGTCCAAAATTAACGAGACGCTCATTACCAAATTAACGATGGTAATAAGCGTCTCGTTAATAATAAATAATAGTTTAAAATTTAATATTTAAGCAACACGAACGAATTGTTGAGTCACTCTTTAAAGGGCGAGCTTAATAGCCCTGAAGGGCCTGTCACCTCGAGATCAACGCTATGGGTTGCGTCATTAGGGCCTTATCTTAATATTATGTTGATGGAATACCACCTCGGATAGTTAAAAAGAATTATAAAGCAATTCGGAAATATGCCGATTTTTTGTCAAAATATGTAGGTATAATTTATGAGAAATACATATAACTAACGCTCGCCCAGTGGCTGGAATTCAACTTTAATATTTTTTCTATTGATAACACAAAAAAAAAATGATGGGCCAACAGAGAAGAAAAAGATACCGAACTATTTTGTTTTTGACATTTTATTATATTTATATACAAAAGCAACTAACTCCATTTCCATCTAATAAATGAAACAGGCTAGTGTGGAAGATGGTATTACTTATTTATTTACATATTTGTTAAAGACTAAATTCGCTCTACAAAAGCTACGTTACACAACCGGGTACACTAGTTCTATAAAATATAATCATTTAGGTACTTAATTTACGATGTAAAAGCTTAAACTTTGATATTTCTTCATTTAATTTTAATCTATTAAAATAATAAAATTGAATAAATTGAATCTGTACATTAAATATTTTTTGGAAAATCTTATTGAAATGGTCATTATTATCGATATAGAGGCCAAATCTATAGTTTTTAGAATTTTTGTCTGCCTGTCTGTCTGTGACCGCATTATGAGAAAACCACTGAACAGATTTTGATGAAATTTGGTATAATGATAGCTGGTCTGGCTAATCCGGGTCAACATATAGGATACTTTTTACTGCGGGAAAATATCTCATCTCTGAGAAATCTATACTAAACGTTAAGACGTAACTAGGGACGAACCCGAGTGGAGAAAGAGTGAGTCGCTAGTCTCATATATAACATTTTAAAACGTTTGAAAATCCTCACATTGGTTGTTGTAGTAAAACTTTTAAGATCATTTATATTTTTTTTATTTTTCCAAGTCAATGTAATGATACGGTACTACAATACATTCTTTTGTACACATTCTACGTAACCAAAATTCGTAACATCAAAGAAGTTCTGCCCACAAGCATTTCCCCTCGATTGCCGAGCTTCGACGGAGGTATTCGGAATCAAATTCCATTCGTACAATTACACGAGCTCGGGTGTTTCAGTACTCTTTAGTTGAGAGTAGATGTTACATATAAGGGCGGGTATGTTTTCATTCATTATATCGGAAAAAAGGAAACTTGAATATCCTTTTGTAAAAATGTAGAGCTTTGGGAAATTTTCTACAATTTACTTACTATTACGTGTATTGTTAACGTTTTTGCGCACCAGAAGCTTTTTTCTGTTATCAGTAGTATTGATGTACAATTATAAGAATTTGAAGTTAAAATCTATAGTTCGCTTAGCAATTATAGTTTTCCTACAAAGCTGTCTCCGCTCTGTTCGTAACTAACATGATAAGGTGACACCGCGTTGAGACGGAGTAAAGCTTGGTGTAATGAGCGCGAACACCAGCGGCCTTTGTTAAAATCCAGAATATAAAGTTTACGATGGTAAGTAAAAAGTTTGCCGCCGAGGTTCATTATGTGTAACAGTATATTATATGTTAGTGAGACGGCACATTGTTTACCTGAATTTAAGATTATTTCGCTGCAGAATTTTAGTGAAAAGTTTTTAGTGGCCGTAAAAGGAAATTTGGGCTTTATACGAAACGTAGCTGCGGTGTTTTAGGAAAGTTACTAAGCATGTTCATTTCACTCGGCTGTTTTATGTAAATTGTATGGGATTATATTTTCTTTAAAGCTTGTTATGTACAATTTCTGAAAGTAAGAGAGACAAGGTTCCCATAAAAGCATTTTTTTACAAATATGTTTCAATTACTACACTTGTCACGATTTCTATGCAAATTAGTTTTGATATTTGCTTAGAAGTCAGTTTTGGCAGCTAAGTGCCCGCTCACATGCACCAGAGTTCAGAAGTTATATAGTCCACTCGAACAAACCTAATGGGCGAAGTAATCAAGACGGCTCGGACGCGTCAAGCATTTATTGCCTTCTACGCGGTCATGGGATTAATGAGAAAAGTTCATGTCGCTACTTATACGGCTTTTGCGGTTCTGGTCGCGTGCCAATTTGAAATGGATAGGCGTTTTGTCATATGAATCCTTTCACATTTATTCGTCTCTCTTCTCGTTGTAATATGTATTTATTAAGATTTAACTTTGGTTTGGCTCAGTTTGTATTGACCCTATTTGCAGTGCCGGCGGTCGCGGGCTCGCGTTCCGCTGGGGGCATGCGTTCGTTTGTGTGATAAGCACGAATGTTTGTACTCCAATCATGGGTGTTCATATTTATAGTATATATGTATTTAAAGTTATATATGTGTAGTGTATCAACTATCCGGTATCCATAACACAGGCCCCGTAGCTTACCATGGAACTAGATGGTGCTGTGTGTTAATGTCCCAACATATTAAATTATTAAATATAGTATGTTAAGTTTTTAATATCAATTCAGTTTTCAAAAAGAGAGTTAATCTTCCTCACCAAAGCCACACTTTTTCTTTATTTTTGAGATAGAAAAACGATTTTAAAATCTTAACAAACGCCGTATAAACTGCGGATATAACTAAACCCCATATATGTTTACAACTTTTAAATTCTATTACGGTGTTTTCGCAATCAGCATTAAAATGAGACAACGGCGCGTCTGAACGATTGAAATAAAAAATCTCATCCGACATTCTGAGGCGGTACGTAGGGTAACTTCAAAAACCGTATTTTGAGGAAATAACATTTATTGGACTTTGTTAAATTTTTATCTTTTTTCGTTAACTCTAAAAATAGATCTTAAAAAATAGACAATTATTTACAATTAAAAAATATTGACATGAATTGAGGTTTTTGTTAAATTTTGTTTATTATTTATTATGTTACATTATTATATTACAAATGTATAAAATCGTATTAAACTTATTATAAAGTTAATACGAATGTTGCTCATATTATAGGAGTTTTGTAAGATCTGACTGTTCGAGCGGGACGTCCTAGTCAGTCGGGATGGATGGTAGGAGTAGCTTTAAGTGAATAGCGCAAATTCCAGGCAAGCTCGCGTAATCTTGCCGAGATTGTTCCGCTAACGGCTCGAGAATGTAATGCAATTATCGGCCTCGTTAGCGAGCTCGCTTTGTGCTACTTGTACAATACTTTTAGTATCATTTCTTACCGGATTGTCGTGCTTACTTGTTTACTGACCGCCTGAGTTTGACTGAAAATACTGTAACATATTTATGTTCATTCTATATATTATGTACATATATTGTCATTTCTATGTATTACGTTTAAATCTTAAAACTACCATATAACACATGGACTTAAGATATTACTTGAGCTTTTTCATCACTCAGATTCTTCAGAGTTGATTCTATATTTTAATTTTAAAACAACCTTATTTATTCTTTATAAAATACTTATAATACTTTCTTAGATTTTTATAGATTTAATAATTTTGTTGTCTGTCGTAAATTGTATACGATTATTAAGAGACTCATGTTATTATTATAGTTGAACCGCGAGAGGTGTACTGTACCTTGTGTGGAAGGCAAAATAAAACACAGTAGATGAAAATAATTCTTACGTTGATTTCCAATATTTTTATTTGTTATAATATTTATCTACGATAATATTACACTCACGCGCACACAGCAGAGTATCTGGACGCCTTATAGCGTGAACTGTAACGTGTTGTGCGTTTTGTTCTTGAATCCTTATAAAAAAAACTAAATAATTACTTATAACACAATTACATAGTAACGTCGTAATAACATGATATAATAATTAATATTATTACTTTAATACCTTAACACAATCAGTGTCTATAACGATAAAGTAGACTCAATAGATAACTAATGTCAATTAAATATGTGTAATACATTGGACAGTCAATATATGAAGCAACCGTCTCGGTTTCCTCTCTTTATGTTCTCGCTTGTCGTGGTAGCCTTTAATTAGAACAACCTTTACCAATTGTAAAATTTAGACACGTAGTTTTTTGTACGGTTTAAGTGAATGTTCTGTTGGTTGTCCAAAATAAATAAATAAATAGATAAAAAACTAAAAGCAAATTGTAGAGTTGAACGAAATCTACCTTGTTTTGTGTGAGATTTTGTTTTTGATCTTTTTTCTAATCTGCGAATCTAATCTGCTTGACTTTCATTGGGTGTCATCTAATAACTCAGGTATTTTGAAAGGTGCTCGGCTTTTGTGCTATAGTAACTGTGACAACTAAAGGTGCATAGCGATACGATCTAGTATGGATATGAATCATTCAATTATCATTGTACGCTCTCATTCTAAATTAAAAAGAGATTTCATACTTTTAAGATTTTTAACATTTTAAATAGAAATAATAATTATTAAATACTAGTGACTCACCCTCGCTCCACCACCACTTCGCTCAAGTTCGGCTCTAGGTACGTTTTAACGAATAGAAAAACTCTGTGAAAAACAAATCTATCCGGGGACCGTACATTTTGCCAGGATATAAAGTAATCTATGTGCTATTCCAAACTATAATCCATCTCCGTGTCAAATTTTGTCTAGATCCGTTCAGCCGTTCTGACGTGATTGAGTAACTAACATCCATCCATCCAAACTTTTGAATTTATAGTATTATATATAATATAATGGCATAAAATTTCTTATTTCCAAATATAAAAAAAAACTTTAGACAAAATTCGAAAAATAAATAAAATTGTTTAATTAAAATGGTAAGTTGATCCTATCGGAGATCCATTTTATATTTGTGGCCTTTGATGTTTTTATACGTTTTTACCGGAGAACGATGTTTATTAGAATATTTCATTTTATTTACCTTATACGCTACAAATGAAACGATTTGTAAATAGTATATTGATTCGTAAACAATATTTACATCTACAGATTAACGTTATTACGTGATGCGATGAAGCAAGATTTTGCTAAAAAATTGAGTAAAATTATTGAGATTAAAATATTTTTAGTTATTGAATTACGTTTTTTCTATATATACCTACGTATAAATATATTTTCTGAATGTGTATTAAACTATATCGTGTATTGAAGAACTGAATATATATTATATTAGTTATGTAAATTCAAAATCTTGACGAATGGTGGCAGGTATTTAAGTGTTTGTTAAATTTGAATCTCGAGCATCGCGCAAAGAGAAAAGAATTTCATTAAAAATATTATGCAAGCCTCAACTGTACAGTTACACTGCGGTCTCTATTAAACGAGAAGCTTTGAAATTGGAAATGTCTGCCTCGGCGCTCGCCCGTGTGGACGGACGGACGCGGCGAGTGGATTATGTTTTAATACGCCGGCATTGTTCCAACGGATCTACAGTGTAACTTTTCAGCTAGATTTGTGTCAGCTGCTCTTTATGACAACAAAACTCGTCGTTTTCGAGTTCAAAACAAAGACAGATTGCGCTGTCAGCTAAAAATGCCGTATCGCGACGCCTTATGGAGCACTTCCTAAATTAAAAATATTAAAACAACGACTTGTCCCTTTTAATTTGAATTAAAAATGTACATTTAGTTACTTTTTTTAACAAAAATAGTTTGCTACATTTCCTTTCACATGATGGTAGTTGAGTTGAGAAATTGTTTTGAGAAATTCATATATATTTGGATTGTATATACACAATTATAGGCGGAATAAATTTTATAAACATTTATATAGGCAACTAATGACTTACCCTCGCTTTGATGGAGTGCGTCTTTAGTTATAAATAGTAGCCTATGTGTTATCCAGGTACCTATATCCTTATATTAAATTTCATCAAAATCCCTCTAGTCTTTTCAGCGTCAAGCAGAAACGAACATACAAACACACATATAAACTTTCGAAAGTATTATAATTGTCCAATTTTAGGAGCCTGATTAATATATTTTATTCGTTACCATCCAGGCGGAGATCTGGTCAGTGTTCATCGCGATTTTGCGGAAGAGCGTGCGAAACCTGCAGGCTTGCACCGACGTCGGTCTCATACACCATGTGCTGCAACGGCTCCCCCGCGCCGAGACTGTTGTCGCCGGTAAGTACCTAGCCTTATAATTTTAACTTAATTATTTACTACTTTTAGCTTTTAAATAAAACTATCTTTTCGGAGACGAGAGAGACTTTCCCGTGACCATGATTGCTGGAAAGCATTAGAAACGTCGGGAACCAAAAATCCAAATAAATCCGCGAAATAATCCGAAGAGATAGTTTTATTTTAAGTATCCAATATTTGCGTAAATCTAAGGAAGTGTAACTTTTAACTTGTTGTTTTTAAATCTGAAATATTATATTATTTACTTTATATTTATTACATAAGTATAATCATTTTAGATAACGTAAAAAGAAAGAGGCGCACTCACTATAAGTAAATTTTTCATTATCTTTATGAAAAAAGGTATGCTCGCGTAAAGTTCTCTCATATGAAAGATTTGTAGTACAATCCAACTACCTCTTCACGGTTATAACAGCCCACTATGAATGGTTGATATTGACACGCCCTTTCATTTGTAAGGTATAGGACCCTTATTTGATAGCGCCCTCTTCAACTACTACACGTTTTTTTGCCCTACTTAATAAAAGTGTACAACGTGAGGCATATTTTAGAACTCATGTTACTTTCTTATGCCCTGGTACTAGTGGGAATTCCGAAAAAATTTTAAATTAAAAGGCTTCTTATGAAAACTAAAAGGGAGCTTCTTAGAAGTCTTCTGAAGTAATGAAACGTGCATTAAAAAATAAGTAATGTCTTTCAGATGGCTTTTTATCTTTATTGTAATAATTTATGAATTGTATCAAAATTAACATAATATGGTTTTTATATACTTATTTCTTGTTTTGTCAATGTTTTTTTATGAAATCGTTTAAAGTCTCCTTAACAAAAATCTATTTTTGGTCAAGATTAAAAACGAGAATTTCAAGTGCTTTTAAAGTGATCAGCTGTTGTAAACATTAAACATTATAAACAAGTATTTAGCAATAAATCTTCTATCCATACATCCATTGTATCCAATGCTGATCTTTTTGAGATACATATATTATATGTAGGTAGGTACATATGTACATGTATAAGGCTGAGTTGAATGTATATTGATTTTTTTTTGGAAAATCTTATTGAAATAGTCATTAGCCTTCGTGGTTAGTTTCCGGGAAATCAATTGTTAACGGACATGCCGGGGTATCCGCGACCCTTCAAGCGTTATTGATTCAGAGGTCGACTCTGTACTTTTTAGATTTTTTGTCTGTCTGTCTGTCTGGGAACGCATCAAGAGAAAACTTGGTTTTATACCTATGGTCACCATAAGTATAGGATACTTTTTACTGCGGGAAAATATCTCATCTCAGAGAAATCCCTACTAACCGTTAAAACGTACCTAGGGGCGAATCCGAGCCTGCTTGATGTCGTTTTTAAAGCAAAAACTTGTTAGTTTATTGAGATACAATTATAAGGAAATTTACATGCTATAAAGAGATACAGTGTATCATAAAAATAATATTTGTTTATTTTATAACTTAACTAGCGACTCTTCAGCGATTCTCATATCCGTTATAAATCGCAAGTAGAGTGCGTTTGTTGCTCGAGTGTCATGGGTACGGGGAATTTCAGATGATTTGGAGGGCAAGTAGATAGGTACTTGTAAATGCAGAAATAATTTCCTCTATACATTTATTTGTTCTGTTACTGACTCGAGTAGAATTTATTATATAGACTAAGTTGATTGCCTTTTCACGTGTAGGAAATATGGCAATCGTTTGTTGTTGGTTTGAGAACTCGTATAATATAATCGATTATATATAAATAACATATAAAAATTCTCTCTATTGCTTATATACAAATTACCCGTTTATTGGCATATCAATATCGATACAGCAATTAACTATAATTTTATTTTATTTATTGGTTATATCTTTATCTTTGATTCTTACAGATTGTTCGTTGAACTTACGTACTACGTTAAATGTTTTCTACGTTATTTTTAGTTATCCAATTATAATGATAAAGAACACGTGTAACTATTAACAAATTATGAAATGATAAATTATGATGTAATAAATATGATTAGATTAAATGCTTTCATAGATAAATGCTTCATATAAACCCAAAGTTAAGTTGTATGCCATGCGAATTAATATGCCTTTTGTGTATTCAACTTCTCCGGCTTCTCTACAACGGCAAAACCGAGTCACATCTACTTATGCCTACTAGTCAAATATTTAGGGTTTTTTTTTCAATATAATATTCTCTTGTGTATTTATCATTAAATAAAATTAATTAATATCATACTATACAATATTTTTTGTGACCTACGCTTTGTTAAGCCATTTGCGTTTAAATTATAAGAGAATTCTGTGTATAATGTAATCCTCCCGTTCCCTTTGTTTTACTGAACGTACACCCACCCATATCTACACACTACATATATCACGTGAATATACGGATTACTAAAATTCTAACCTCATCGCTCCCAGCGAGGACATTCTGTTTATTCAAATTACCCAGCTATGAAAGCCTATCGCTATATATCGGTTTACAATATAACGAATGTAATTTCGTAAAGGGTTACAAAGAAAAACAAATTCTTTTTAATATAGCCAAATTTATACGTAAATTGAATCCGTTTTGCAGTAATATTTAATAACTAGCCTGGATCCGCTCGGATTCGTCCCTATTTACGTTTTAACGTTTAGTATAGATTTCTCAACGATGAGATATTTACCCGCAATAAAAAGTATCCTATATGTTGACCCGTATAACGAGCTATCACCACACCAAATTTCATCAAAACCTGTCTAGTGTTTTTCTCGTGATGCGTTCCGACACAAACAGGCAGACAGATAAAAATTCTAAAAACTATAGATTCGGTACCTGTATCGATAATAATGACTATTTCTATGAGATTTCCCAAAAAGTATTAATTAAGATTGGACCCAGAATTTTATGACATATATATCGAAATGTACTTTTTATATCATACAAAGATCTAGCCTATTACTTTTAAAGTACAAAATATGTCGTGCAATACGAATTCTTAAATATATACTTACAATAAAAGAACTTAGTATACTTTTATTTGAGTAAAATGAAATGTGGCCTTCGAAATATCTATTTTCTATAAGCAATATAGCTTTATTACTTTTTCTTATCTTCTCACCCTTGCGAGTTAAAAGGAAGCAGGTAGCGTATTATGTAGAGAAATTATTTCATAAATAATGTATTGAAACGCCCCTACTACTTCCTTGTGTTTTTTCGGTTAACTCTTCCTAAGACATGTTCTCCTGGTGATATTAAGGTTAGGCTTGCAACCCTTTAGCTATTTCACTTTTAATTTATTATCATTTATACCTAAAAGAAAAAAATACTTTGATTAAGTTAGATCTATATATACCATTATTAATGCAAGAATTTCGCGAAATTAAACTAAGATTAGTTGAAAATTTAATATACCTAATCAAAGGTAATTTTAAGTACAAAAACTTGGATTCGCCGGGTATCGATGCCGGTACCTGTCGCATTTAAGTGAGCGCTCTACCATCTGAGCTACGCCCCCGGTGATAGTTTATATGAATGTCTTGTTATAAATTATTGTAATTGCGTTATTTTATTGTACAATTTATTACTTGTGTCCCGTCATCGCCATTTTTTCTTACTAAAACATTTTTTTCAATTCCTGATCAGCTAAATAACAAATAATCCAAAATCTATCTATGATTAAAATATATTTTTTATGCAAATAAAACTTGGGAGTTAATGGGATCACGTATCCCATGAATACCAGGACACCATCATAGTTAAGGAGCTCATTGTACATTTAAACCATGGATCAAGGGGAGAAGTTAAGCCACGCCTTTTCCTACCTGGAGCAATTTAGTATAACCACTATAAACATACTTTATTATTTATTATACTCAATTCTTCACTCATGAATTAAAAATAGCGTACGAGAGGGTTTTTATTAGTACTTAATAGGTATGCAGATTAAGTAAATTATATTAATTTTAAATCGTTCAATTTTCATTTGACGACACGTTTGGCTCAGTTTGTAGTGACCCTACTTGCTGTGCCAGCGATCGTGGCTTCGAGTCCCGCTGAAGGCGTTCATTTGTGTGATGAGCACGAATGTTTTTGCTTCAGTCATGGGTGTTTATATTTATAATATGCATGTATTTACATTTTAAAGTTATATAAGTGTAGTGTATCAACTATCTGGTATCCATAACACAAGCCTTGTAGCTTACCACGGAACTAGATGGTGCTGTGTGTCAATGTCCCAATATATTTATTTATGTATTATTGTTTATTTTAAAGAACCGGCATGAGGTGCCATAATATATGGAGAATATAAATAGACCAAAGGTACTTCTTTCTCATAAACACCAGGGCAATATAAAAGTGAAGAAGTCTTATAAATCTGTCGTATTCACTTGAAGAAGGTTGTTTGTCACGTAAACGAGAAACGTCATAACAATAGGGGCATATTTGATATTTTTTGTTAGAAAATTTTTATTTTAGAATTTTGTAGGCATGACAAAATATTTTCTTGCGTCTATCCATTTGCTCCTTACTGCGAATAAAAGAAAATAATTTAAAACTAAGTATTTATACTTAATATTAAACAATTAGAAACTATTTCTTTATTTTCTTAGGAAATGTATTTTTTTAAAAGTTATAGAAATTCTTATAACATACTATAATATTAACATAATGTTTGATAAAAATACATGTGTTTTATAATGATTAAATTTTTTAACGTCTCACTCCTGGGTATGAGAATCCTTCTCCTGGTCCTCCTGAGTACCTTCAATTCTATAGTCCACTTGTTGATTCCATTCTATAGGGCCTGTGTGGATTGGCGGTATGAATATGTCATTCGAAAAGTAGGCTCTTTCAGCTGCATCGCTCTTTCTTTTTCTTCTTTCATCCTCACGATGTTTCCTTTCACTGTAAGACTGAAAATAATTTGCACATGAAGATATCAGAGGAGCGAGATCCGGGATTTGAAGTTGCTTCATTTCAAAATATTAATAACCTCTATCTGGCGTAATTGGTATACATATTTTATTCTGGTCTTATGGATTTCCGAACGGGCGAGTTACCATTAGGCTGCATGCACCACCTTATAAATCTGAACTGTTTATTTTATAAAATTAAACTGTTCTCATGAAATAAGTCATATTTTATCATGTGTTACATATCATTTATGGTGTAAATTATCCTTATAACTTTTGTTACGAATTTACCCATTTATCCACCTATTAAAATTATCTCTACACCATGCTACATTAGCGATCAAAATATATGTAAATAATTCTTCAAGTTATTTTAAGAATTTCGCCTTATTTTGCGATGCAAATTCTCAGGTACAACAAGATTGAACAATACTATCTATAAAACCTTTGTTTATAAGTCGTATATTTAATACAAAGACAAATGCTATTTATTTTTTGGTAAAATTATTTAAACTTTTATTTCTCGTTCTAGTAAATAAAAATGGTGCCGCAATTATGTAAATAAACATCGTAAATGTACTTAATTACTTACTCAATATATAAAGATAGATTTATAATCAACATGATTTTAATGATGATTTGGTATATGCCTTTGATTTTTAACAAAATCTTTAGTGCAAAAAAATATGATTTGGAGGCGCCGGGTATCGATCCCGGTACCTCTCGCATGCTAAGCGAGCGCTCTACCATCTGAGCTACGCCCCCGTTGTGGTGTAATTTAAAAATCTTATTAATATTAAAGTACGTTAAGGTCACGCTCTTTTATATTAGCAAAAATAGAAAGTTCTTTTTATTATACGGTCCATACGGATTTTCGGCTTTCAAATTAAAAAACTAAGGTATCATCTAAACAATACTTTCTTTAACTTTTCATATACTTTCCAAAGTATCACTCTTTTTTTATAATACAAACATAAAGGCTGCAAACTGAGAGATGAGGTAATAATTAATTTATTTGGAAGTATCTATTCCAACAGACATTGTCATCATCAATCAGACATGAATCCAAGAAACCTGTAGAATAACTTTCAGTTTGTTTCGAGTTTTCCAATTTGTCGGGATTTCTTTCCATTTTGTTACGAAAAAAACTTATTCAGACTATTACGATTACATATATCTATACATATAATAAAAGTGTAACTGATCGCTGTCTGTACGTGGAGGATATTTGAGAAAAACTATTATTAGGGGTCTTTATTAACGCAATAGAACCCAAAACGAAGGTTTTTTTGATTTTTTATCTGTGCGTTTGTGCACGCTAATCTCAGAAACGGCTTAATCAATTTGGTTGCGATATTTACTAATGTATTGTGGTAAGCTTCACTTAACATTTAGTGTTTGCCTTATTTCAATCAAAAATTTTTATTTCAAACAAAAAGTTATTCGTATGTCAATTTAGAGAATCACCAGCAAGTAACAAGTTTTAAAATAAAAAGGTAGCTAAATATGTCGTTCTGAAGTGAAGCGCTACCAACAGATTTTCTTTTTTTTCTTATATGATTGTCATAAAAATTAGGTGTCTAATTTCTTATTGTTTCTTATCGTTATAGTGACAATCTGATATTACTATAGAATATTTTAGAGTTTAGCTTTAAAACTGTCAGAATGAGGTCAAAACTGGTTATTAATAAAGACGTCATGTGTTTATTAGTTTTTTTAAATGTTAGTATAATCATTATTCTTCAATAAGATTTTCATAGTTTATTTGTGCCATTGGTATTTTTGTGACAAACATTTTATTTTTATGACAAAGATTTCATAAATAATATTATTTTGTAAGCAAAATTAAGGTAGTAAAATTACTTTGTTTTTTCTGACATCAAAAAATATTAAACATTGATAATAATCCAAGAAAAAAAACATTAACCTGGAATATTAAGTTAATTATTTTATGTTATTATCTATTAGAAGATACAGAAAGATATTGTTGAGATATAAATAAAATGTTATTATCTCAATCTATATTGCTTAAGCCAGCTTAATTAAGTTATTACGTGACATTTCCAACTAGGTTTGTACTTTGTATGTACGAAAATTATTAATGTATTGTAACAGAGGGCGTAGCTCAGATGGTAGAACACTCGCTTAGCATGCGAGAAGTACCGGGATCGATACCCGGTGCCTCCAAAACTTTTTTTTGCGAATACAAAAAAATATCTAAACACGTATGTATGTATTAGTTCAATACAGATTATATTATTTTTTGACTTATTATAAGGATAAAGACTGATTACAGCGAAGGTAGTGTGGGCTTTTTAATCCTAAGGGGACGACGAATAAAAATGTAAGACTATCTTCCTTCAATGGCTGTTGCCATAGAAATAGGACTCAGATGATATAACGCTCGCATAGCATGTGCAAGTACTTGGATCAGTACCTGGCGCTACCAATATTAAAATGTCTAGCAAATAAGAATAAATTAATTATATTAAATAATGTATTCGTTATTTTGGATTATTTGTTTTTATATTTCATTAGTGCGATTATACGTTAATATTAAAATATCAATTACACGAAAGATCTTTGAGACGTCTTAAACCTCAGTCTCTCCCATGATATGACCATGGTTGCTGTAAAGCATACGAAACATCGTTTTAGGCGTCAAAAATCTAAATACATCCGCGAAAAAATCCGATAAGATAGTTTTCTTTAAAATGTCAAATAATATTCGCTTTTTAAGATAGTATTTTACGAAAGAGTTACTTATGTGAATCTGTTACATATCAATGTTTATTATTAACATTTAAATAATTGATATTCGACTTCTTTACGTTGATACAAAAGTTTATGATCATTATTTTTCAATTATTATAATAAATTGTATTTTATTATGTATTCACAATTTTCCTAAAATGTGCTGCCTTTCATTTCAAACAAGATATTTATCCCATACATTAACAAAAGTAATTAATTTATTTGCGAAGTTGAATAGCTTTTATATATTATTCAAGCGAAGCTTATGATAAATTTAAATTTAATATGGAGTATAATACTCCATTGCTCTTTATAAATGGAGTGTATATGAATTATATTTAAGTAGCGAATACGATGCTATAAAATTATAATTATCGACCAATTGTTTTTATATATATCCATACTTCCATACTAATATTATAAATGTGTAAGTGTGTTTGTTTGTTTGTCCTTCTTTCACGTCGAAACAGAGTGACTGACGGATTGGAACGATTTTTTGTGTGGCGATAGTTGAAGGGCTGGAGAGTGACATAGGCTACTTTTAAACGCGGCAGATTATTTCATTCCCGTGGCAAAACACGTTATACATAATAGAACCCAAAAACAAATATCTATGATCTGAATTACTTGAAACTTTGTAATAATGTTGTAGCATTTTTCGAAATTCATCCCATAAGGGGGTAAAATAGGGGACGAAAGTTTATAAAACCTACTGTTTTAGTTTGTTTTTCGCTTATAGCGCAAGCGAAGCCGGGGGTTCTGCTAGTAAATAATATTATTTACTTGTTTTCTTCATAATCTTTTGAAATTGGTCTATTTAGATTTATACTACGATGCGAAGGGGATGTATTTCCCTTTTTATCATCTCATCACCATTGGATCCGCGTCCACTTTATGTCGTCGTATAAAATAGGTATATGTATTTTGTTTGTTTGTAGCAGTTATAAATAAACTATTTATACTTCTATTAATAGCAATATTGGCTCTTATTTTTAATGGAAAAATACTTTCTACACGTACCTTTTATTTAGTTCAGACTTACATGTAACATATTGTATCGAAACAACTCATTAAAATTTCATCGCAATCTTTACGATGCAAAACATCCATAATGTTATAAAAAGACAAACGTACAATTACACATTTGTTTTTATATATAGATAGAAACTAGAAAAGGTGTGAAAATTTTCACGTTCATGTAGCTTTCTATTTGGTCGAAACATTGTTCCCCTTTCAGGATAGAAAGAAAGGAATAATGACGCTTTAGTGAATTTTCCGCTTGCATTGCAGACAATTTTCTACATTGCATGATGGTGCGTGCTCCGGGCACCCCCAGCACGCACCATTTGAATTAAATTTCGTTTGTATTGTAGTGGTTCATTTCCTTACAAGAGGAATTAATTAATAATAATATTTTTGTCGGTGCCAGCCGACAATGCTGTAAGATATAAATATCTAAGAGGCAAATGTGAGCGATGATGAACTTTAATTATAGTTTAAAATATTATACATTAATTTGTGATGTAAGCTTTACTTTGATTTGTATCGGCTGGCACCGATTTCGAAAATATTTGATTAGGTATCTATACATATAGTAAATGAAAACTACCATTTTTAGCGTTTTAAGGTCGGTTTTTATTTTGCTTTTAAAAGTTTTACTACTTCTGAAGTATGTGTGACCTATCAAAAAAAAAAGGATCATAAAATTAATTCATAATAATTGGCAGATAAATCGCGTAACAAACATACAAAAAAACATACGGTCGAATTGATAACCTCCTTCTTTTTGAAGTCGGTTAATAAAATACATTATACAAGTATGGAATATTTTTTTTAAAATTAAGTAATGTATTATAATTGTTTAAATACATATTACATATTCTGTATCAAAGAGAAAGGTTGCGCGTGCCGTAAGTGCCTCTATATCACGTACTCTAGTTTTACGCAACACTGTAAGTATACGTATAATATGTACATATAATATTAAACGAGCCTCGCAATGCGTTTAAAATATTATAAAGTTAAGTAACCGGGGGCGTAGCTCAGATGGTAGAGCGCTCGCTTAGCATGCGAGAGGTACCGGGATCGATACCCGGCGCCTCCAATAAGAATATTTTTTAAAATTTATATCATCATATAAATGTATATTGTATATTATGCATTTGTATGTAAATATCAATTTGATCTAAATTATGTTAAAATTAAATTTTAATGCCTAGATTAATTTTTGTACGTATTTATGTACGTATGCATTGTATTTATGCATTTATGTATGTATGTATATATGTATGTATGTGTGTGTGTATGTATGTATGTATGTATGTATGTATGTATGTATGTATGTATGTATGTATTATGTATGTATGTATGTATGTATGTATGTATGTATGTGTGTGTGTATGAATGTATGTATGTATATATGTATGTATGTATGCATATCTGTATATCTGTATTTAGGATATGCAATTGTGTGTAGTAAGTACACCGCCTACCATTTCATATAATTTCTCCTACGCCCTAAGGTTGCCTGGAAGAGATCGCTTATAGCGATAAGGCCGCCTACTGTGCATCATCTATTGTTTATATCTTCTTTTGTATATTTATTTGTGGTGTACAATAAAGCATCTATCTATTTTAATAATCTGTCTAGTAAACAAATGTGAATTTAAAATATTTTTTTTATTATAAAACTTTAATGAGCCGCACTTAAACGGAAGTTACTTGTTTTAGTACGTTTTTATTACTTTGTTTAGTATCCTTGAAGGTTATGTTACCCTGGTATCTCGGGGTAACTTCGCCCAACCCTTTACTATTTCATTGGTAGGCAATAAATAGAGACTATTTCTAAAGTAATCAGAGCGAGACTTTCTTACGAGGGGCGTATTTTTGACAGCTGTTGGTTTTTTACGCAACAGAAATGTAGGTTATGAATGGTTGTTATTCCCGAAACACTCCCTTGATCCTTATGGATTCCTGGTGTATCTGGGAATATAAAGTAGCGTAATCGAATAAGGACTGTTTTTCCATTATCAACAGTTTAAGAGTTTTTTGTTTCGTATAAAATACGACATAGGGAAATTGAAAATTTAGATATTATATTATGAATTGAATAGATAGATGGGTTTCCTGTAAATATTTTTAACGGAACGGCTAGATGGTATTTTTGAATGTATTTTACGTACTGTTAAAAGCTATAGCGAAAAAAAATTTCTCAAAAGTACTTCATATGGTGACATGAAGAAATATTCGTTATTTTTCATGATAGGTAACATGTCTTATCAGTTGTTTTAAAGGTCTCCTTTTGAACAGGTGGATAAATGAAAATTTTATTGATCAATGAATAATAAATATGTATGTACATATTGAAAATCGCTACTCATATTGTAATGATATTTAAGTGCGAAAGTATATTTTATAGATTTTGCGTTTATTCACTTTGTAACGGTTAAAAGGACCAACATTATTTTTACATAGGGACAGTTTATATTTAAGGGTCAAAGAAAGAAATAGGTTGTTTATAAAGAAATATTATTTATTTAGTTATCTTGTAATGCATCGCGTTTTTTCTACGAATCGTATGTAATAATTTATTCCACATGTTTTCAACTACAAAGCAAGTTTTGCGATATATTACTTGCTACACTGCTTTCACGTAATGATATGACCTTATATTGTAGGCTACATTGATCGATGATAGTAGGAAATTGAAATATTGTAACAGCGGGGGCGTAGCTCAGATGGTAGAGCGCTCGCTTAGCATGCGAGAGGTACCGGGATCGATACCCGGCGCCTCCAAACTGCAATTTTATAAAAATATAATAAATAATAATATAACGGTAGTTATTTCGTTAGAACAATGTAATACGTATTTAAGCGATTAATCGAGTTGTAAAGAATACGGATACTATTGTTAAACAATACAATTTTTTTTTGTATTTTATATTCTCTTTTCTTCCATACTACGTAAACTGAAAGCAAAATTTTTCTACACAAATAATTTTACGAAGCATGTTTTTCATTCCCATATTAACAAATTATAATAATATATACTATATTTTATTTTAAAGTATTATTAAATATAAAATATACAAAGGATCAATACAAATATGTAAATCCAAAGTAATGATTGATACAAGCAATCTCAATATTTAAAAAAAAATATCAGCACTCGTAAGCCCTATGAAAGGCTATCTCCACAACCTTTATACTCCCCTGGTGTGCGTGAGACATATGCAACCCTTTAGCTTATTACGGTATTCTTGAGTTATTTTACAACCCTCCATATGATTATTGTTATTATACAAAAAATGACGATAACCAGAGGGATGTTTTCATGCTAATTGTATTTAGCAAAATACTTGTTCCAAAACGTAGAACACCTCCACATATTTTTTGTTATCCTTGTAGTACTGGGAACAAACATAGCAACATAGTTGATGGAGGAATACTTTGAAATAGATGTCGTCGATTTATTTATGTCATATCTCTAACTAAATGCAACTAATGTAACTTGACATAGGTAGGATCCATGAGCAGATATAGATAGATACTCGTATCTCTACCCCATCGATGTCGCCCTGGTAACCGTGGGAAAAAGATTCAGCCCTTTTTATCCCTTCACTACTGTCACGTATGTAACCTGTACATATAATAAAATTGTAACTAAGCAGAATCTGTACATTAAATATTTTTTGGAAAATCTTATTGAAATAAATATTATTATCGATACAGAGGCCGAATCTATAGTTTTTTAGATTTTTTTTCTGTCTGTCTGTCTGTCAACCGCATCACAGAAAAACCACTGGAGGGATTTTGATGAAATTTGGTATGGCGATAGCTGGTTATCTGGGCCAACATATAAAATACTTTTTACCGCGGGAAAATATCTCATTTATGAGAAAAAAAAATACAAAAACTGCAATGTAAGAGTATACTAATATTTAAAACCTAAGAATTAGGTTTTTGGTCATCTGAACGCGGGCGGAGCCGCGGGCAATGCTAGTAAGTAAATAATAACAAGAATTTTGTTGTAGAACTTTTCTTTTGTTACAAGTGCAAATATGTAACGCAATAACATTTTTAGATAGCTACTTCGTTGATGGTTCCTAGTAGAAAATGGAGCTAGAGGATTAAAAAATCTTTGGGATTGTTTATCTATATACCTACATATAAAAAATTCTGAGTCGAATCTGGACATATATTTTTTTTAAATCCTTATTGAAAGAGTCATTATTATCGAATACAGAGGCCGAATCTATTGTTTTTATAGTTTTTAGAATTTTTGTCTGTCTGTTTGTCTGTCTGTCAGTCTGGGAACGCATCGCGAAAAAACTACTGGACAGATTTTGATGAAATTTGGTATGGTGATAACTGGTTATCCAGGTTAACATAAAGGATACTTTTTACTGCGGGAAAATATCTCATTTCTGAGAAATCTATACTAACATTAAAATGTACAATAGGGTCGAATCCGAGCGGAACGAGGGTGGGTCGCTAGTTATCTATAAATGTCTTTTTCTTTGACATTCCGTAAACCACCTACGCACTATCTCTATATTGCTGTTGTTACCCTGGTGTGTCTGGGAAATTACACGGTAACATGGTTTTCGAATATTTTATTCAGCCTATTTCAATGTTCCCGTGACCATAACCTATGTGTAATAAAAAAAATATAAAATCGTGAGAAAGCCAGGAAATCCCTAAACGAAGCTCCTACACCCGCATGCTCCCCTGGTATACGTGAGAAAAAATCCCAACCCGTTCCATCCCCTCGCTCCTGTCACCTCCAGACGTGCCGTGCTCACTCTCTCTACCTGAATACAACTTCAATAGTTTTTTGCTACAAAAAGCTCTTATTTTCTTTGTACAGCTGTTACTAATTCTTGTATTCCTGGTATGCCCGAGAATATAAAATGAAATAAATATTTTGTAGTATGATTTTTGGTATTTTAACTGTGGATGTGGCAGATTCCATATTTTTTTTGTTTGAGTTGGTCTTGTTATTAAATTTAATTAATATCATTATAGAACTGTAATAGAATAAATAGAACTTGTAGTCGTGACATTTTATTTTAATTATAATAGCATAAGCGTATAGCGTAAACGTAATATATTTTTTATTAAAGAAGATTTTTAAATTTCATCACAACGGGGACGTAGCTCACTCAGATGGTAGAGCGCTCGCTTAGCATGCGAGAGGTACCGGGATCGATACCCGGCGCCTCCAAATCACATGTTTTGCATGAAGGAAATAAAGATTGATTTTGTAATTTTCGTGTTCATTATATTTTGTATTTATATTTGTATATTTCATTCAGAAGAATCGAATGATATCTCATATTTTTAAATCAATCAAGCCGATTAGACAGGAGACTGTCCACGACAAATACAGGCAATGACGCAATAATAGACGAAGTTGCAACAAAACCTATGAATGGCATGAACCTCATAAAATTAATAAAATGATAAAATTGCAAATAAAACTTGAATATTTTATTCGTGTTTTTTACTGCGAAATTGTTATAGTTAAAATATCTATATTTACTAAACCTTTTTTAATATCCAATGATAACAAATATTAAGAAAAAAATATTTCAAGCAAATATATATTTGTCAGGACTGTATTGACCCTCGTTTATTTGATATGTAATATGAAACAACCCTCTTTATGTCTGAAATGAATATTTGAATGGCTCTTGAGAGGACCCTCCATCGCTATGTTGTCCTGGTGTTTGCGAGAAAGAAGTGCACCCCTTTAGTGTCTTCAACATCATGATATTTATCAGTGGTAAATCCCAAAAAAAAAATCATTGAGATGATCTAATAAATTAACGCACTTGTCACTGCTTCAAAATTTTAAACGTCTCGGTGGTTTTTCAATGATTCGAAACAACCTGAGGAAAGCAAAAGAGCTTACCTTCATGATGTTATTAAATCTAAAATTAACTTCTTAACTGTAATGGAGTCCTGGTATTCATGGGACACGTGTACGTGGTTTCTAATTTCTAGGGGAGTTATTTGCGTAATTATATTTTAACAAGTTACTTCGTTTGACGTTGCGGCCTATACAATAAGTATGATAGAAGTAAATTCACATAAAGTAATACTTTCTTAGATTTACGCGAATATTTTAAATAAAATCACATTTTAAATAAAACTTTCAACAAAGTATATTATAATGTATACAAGTAACAACTATACATATAAACGATCTTTGAGACTTCTAAAACCTTATTCTCTCCCGTGACCATGCTAATTGTAAAGTACCATGGTATGTGTAAAGATGTCGGGAACCAAAAATCAAAATAAATCCGCGAAAAAATCCGCAAAGATAGAAATTTAAAGTCACATAAGGTAATTAATAAATCTAAGAATATGTCTGAAAACTTAAATGGAATATTCTTCTCAATTAACTGATACTTTAAACTTCTATAACATCTTAAGAAAATATTTGTAAATATTATAAGAACATGTTTAATATTTGTTTAATCTTTTTAATCTTTTGTCAAGGTTTTTATGCTACCAATATGGAAGTACGTATAAACTATCATTATTACAGCTTTGATTGGCTACTTTTTAGGTTGAGTAATTTTTAATTCAGTGTCCAATTCAATGTGTGAAATTCGCACTATAGCAATTTTGATAATCGACAAATTCATAGGTATGAATTTGAAAGTATCAAAATTTTCTATGGTCTAGTTTTATTGTATTTTTTTATTATTCTGGTATCAATAGGAATCTTTAGACCTTTAGAAGATAAAAAATTCGAAAATCCTTTTGTTGACCTTCGGTAAATGAGTATAATAATTTATTTAGGTAGCTATATCAATCCAGTTTTTCATTTCCATAAAACCTATGTTATATACAATAAATTATAATCTATGAAGCTGAAGAATGTAGATAAAAATAAAATTTTCTCAAACGCTTTAAGCAAAATCAACCTTTTCAAACCCGTAGAGAGGTTGTCAATTAAAGTAAGAAGGATGGACATTTTCGGTTCTTATTTACCTAGACGCAAATTGTCTTTATATAATAAATGGCATCCTGCTTTGATAAACGGATGTTTAAAAATTGTGCTATAAATATCACAGGGCATATTTTCTCCACTTGAAAATTGAATATCCAAACGGTTTAAAGTATACTGCAAACAAGTTTTTGAAATCCACCTACAGGTTGTCAAGTAAAGAGTAAAGGGCCTTTGTTTAGTTCTATTTATTTTAAATAATGTTTCTATAGCGAAATAAACTGTCTGTGAATGTTAAATAGCGAAATAAACTGTATGTGAAAGTTCGTATATTATTTTTTTGTTATTTGTCCTTTGATTTAAGCGTCATTTTATTCGCTTAAAGATAAATGTTTTTAACCGACTTCCAAAAAGGAAGAGGTTATCAATTCGTCGGAATCTTTTTTTTTCATTTTTTTATGTATGTTCACCGATTACTCGAAGACGCCTGAACCGATTTGGAAAATATTTTTTTTGTTTCAAAGGGTATACTTTCCAGGTGGTCCCATATAAATTTTATCGAAATCGGTCGAGTGGTTTTTAAAAAAATCTACAATAAATATTTTTTTTTTAATTAATTTCTTATCGAATATGTTATTAAAAAACTTTCTTCTTACAAATTACTTGCTTATTACGTCTACACTAGCCACCGACTTCGAAAATATCTGATTAGATATCTATTCTAAATGAAAACCTCCGTTTAGTTATTTTTTACATTTTATTGTCTGGAAGTCTGTTTATATTTTTTGTTAAAAAGTTTTTATTATTATTTACGTAAAATATACTCAACATTTCCTTCATATTTGTCATGAGTCAAATTGAAATCATCAAGCGTGCTAATGCATGTAATTGAATTTAACCTTGCTTGTTCTTGATTTAATTGTATAGGTATTGCTTTAATTTCCACAATTGCCCAGGGCGTTATTAATTTGAAACTCAACTATGTAATATTACTCGTTAATTTTGATGATGAATCGACAGGGGGCGTAGCTCAGATGGTAGAGCGCTCGCTTAGCATGCGAGAGGTACCGGGATCGATACCCGGCGCCTCCAAAATTGTAAACATATATATTTTTGTTTTATAATATACTTTATATAATGCCCCGTTAGTCTAGTGGCTGGCTTATTCGTCTACAGAGCAGGAGTTCCCGAGTTCGATTCAAGTATGGTAACTAGGTTTTCCTGTCAAAAAATTCTTATTACAGGCCGAAACGAGGAAGTTCGCAGTGTTTCATCCCTCATGTCTCGGACATGACGTAATCCCTCACCGGTCGCAGGTAACGAATTGTCGTTCCATCAGAGTGTGGACGTGAAACGAGAGGGCATTTATTTATGTTCCCACGCATGTTATTATTAATATATTGGCACTATAATATCACCTACACACATGACTAGTCTGATAGAGATTGAGTCGCTAATTTTTGATTATAATGAAACATTATAAAAGTAAACATAATGTTTACGTTTATTAAAGTAAATGTCGTAATAATTACACTTACATGTAATTGCGGGGACAATAGTCCCCGGTACAGTGCCGCGGCGCTCTGTCAACAAAATAACTTCATTTGCGCCCATTGTTTAATGCTACGAAGTAGAGCTTGTTGAATGTAGTTGATCACATCACATATTATGCACATTCCTATACATATATACACACGTAAGTGAATAAGTGTGATATTTTGAGATATTGTTCTACAAATATCTATATGAATCATAAAAATGGAATGAAAATAAGAAGATCTACTTCTACAGAATCACGAGTATGAAACAAATAAATTACTTTCTAATGCATAATTTGGTAATTATTATTGACCAACTTTTAAAAAGAAGAAGTTACATAATCCACACACAAACCAGTGTCTATTTTAAGATATCACGTAGGGATCAAATATCAATACAGGATGCGACGATATTGACATCTTTGCTATCCACGTAAACATTTGAACAATCATTATTATGACGTGTTAATCCTTGAGTTTCTCATCTTTCGCGTTTCGATACAAAGTGAGACCGTGTTGCAAGCGAAGTAGAAATATAAACGTAAGGGAGAACGGGTGTAGTCACAGGAAATAACTGTGACATACATACATATTAGGTACATATATCATAAATTAGCGTAAATAATATGCTTCGAAAATTATATGAAAATTATGTAAATTATTTTTTATTGAGTTAAGCTTGATTTCAAATACCACATCATCCGCTTAATTAATCGGTTCGCATAATTGAAAAGTTTTCCGAAATTCATTAGAACAAAACATTGTTCATATAAAATTATATTTATTTAAAATATAACGTACGTTCTTGTGATCAGTTTTTCTATAAGCTGTTTTAATTCCGTATTTAACTTTGTAAGCGTTTGCAATCCCGATCTCGGACTGTTTCGCGATTTACCGGGATTAGCTGCGGCAGTGGGATCAGTCTGGCTTACATTGTGTATACATTAGATGACATTCATCGGGTTTTCATTTCAATAAATTTTTTACGGTTAGTTTTATATAAATTATTTGTACATACTCGTACTACTGTAGATCAGTCCAATCTAAATGAGATCTTATCCTAATTGTCAGAAATAATAAGCTTTGTAATAATTAATCTTAGTTAATGCGTATAAGATGTACATATATATTATATATTACTTTATATAGCTTGGGTTGTATTACGATAATTATGAAACGCATTGGGATTATTTGTAATTGGGGGTAAAAGACTCCAATTAAGCGTGAAGCGTGAACCAATGGAACAATTATTATTAAATACACTTAGAATATACACTAAACTCTATGGCTCCTATTCAGTGCTAACTACATTTTCTTTATATCTATCTATACATATTATAAAATTGTAACGGAGTTGAATCTGTACATTAAATATTTTTTTGGAAAAACTCATTGAAAGAGTCACTATTATGGATACAGAGGCAAAATCTATAGTTTTTAGAATTTTTGTCTGTCTGTCTGGAAACGCATCATGAGATAGCTGGTTATCTGGGTCAACATATAGCATACTTTTTACAGCGAGAAAATATCTCATCTCTGAGAAATCTATATACTAATCATTAAAACGTATCTAGGGATGACCGGAGCGGAGCGAGGGCGAGTCGCTGGTACATAATAAAACCGTAAATGTAAAAAAGGCCTTCTTAATGCTGATTTTAAGTAAATTTTTGGTAAATTTATGAACCAGAGATGGAACGAAAAACATGGTCGCAGAAGGGAGGCAATGTTGATTTTGCTAATGAACTTATAAGAAGAAATTTTCTTGGAATATTTTGCCAGTCCTTTTATAATTTGTCTTGTGCAGTTCATTTAATTTATGTATGTTTACACGAACCGTTTTATTTTACGTTGCTTGTTTTTGCGTGTACGTACGTACATTTTCGTTTTGGATTCATTAAGATTCAATTAGTAGAACATTTTTATTCAATGGTTTCTATTACATAATATATTAAAAATACATATTACCTACATTTACTTTTTTATTATTTCTTTTTCAATGATTTATACTATATGTACGTTAAATTTCACCCTTAAGGTTTTAGTTTTACGTAATATATATTAATTTATATAGCTCCCATACAAAATTCATCAAAAACTGTTTAACCAAATAAAATGAAAGAAATCAAACATAGCACATTTATCAAAGATTACATCGATATGAATATAATGCAACAAAAATAACCCATTTACATGTTAAATTCAGTATCTCACGTCATTTACATTGCAAAGAAAGTGGATGTCACGTGACAAGAAGCACAAGCTGTAATTCGAGCGCGTTGCATTAAATGCACCGCGCCGCCCACGTGCGTCCAGAATGTCAAGTGTCGGCCAATTGATGAATACCCTCGTCGTTCATGAACGCCTGGTACTGAGAGAATCGATGCGTGGGCTTTACTTGCTTGTTGTTTCGCTCAATTCATTGTATTTGTTTTGGTTCAGCAGTTGGCAGCTGTGGATTGAATGTACTGAAAAGGCTTTGTGATCGTTTTTTGTACATTATTTACTTTACTTAATCAAGACTAAGAAGAATGGAATTAAAAACTATAACTACTTGTTGGATGTATATATTTTTAAGTTTTACTTCCTTTGGACCATTTAGAAAAAAATATGAGAATTAGATTTTTACGCGCTCAGACTGACAGCTAAAAAGCGACTTGATGAAGTTAGCTGCATTTCTTTTACAAACAGGGAGTTGTGACATACGGGATGAATTCTTTAGCTATTTTTGTTCTCTTACGCCAAAGAAGTATAATTTCTTACATGCGTACATAAGTACACACACACGTTCTTTTTTGGAAACTTAATAGGGAACTGATGATATCCATGTATACAGTTTTTTTGTATTATTATAGTAAAATATGGATGAAGAGACAAAAGATATTGTTATCTCGTATCGATAAGTTTACTTGTTAAATTAATTCGTATAGGAATAAGTTATATACCTAGTCGGTTTTTATTGTACGTTTGGTTATCTAAATTATGAATCTAGTAGAAATATGTATTTTGTTTCACGTAACTTCGTATCGTTTGCAAATTAGGCCTGTAGTGCTATTCTACAAGAACTATTATGTAACTCGACAGCTGAATCCACGAACACAATTGAAGTATATTCTATGAAGTATTTTTGCGGATTCAGCTTTACACAGCCCGACAATTACATAAAAGCACTTAAAAGTCTACAGATTAGTAAAACTGATCAAAATGAAGGTATTTTATTTTCATATTATTACTATCATAAGATTTAAAAATGTTTATTTTAAAGACGTTCTCTACTAGTAGTTTGTAGTCAAAAATGCAAATAGCAAAATGTTAAAGCAGAATGTAAAGAAGAGACAAAGTTACACTGAGCTCTAAATATTCAGATATGTGCGTTACACCCCATTTGCCGCTACCAAGCGCCAACTCTCCCATTTGGTATTCCGATTAATGTTTCACTTGAATTATTAATTCGACGAGAATACCTAATTTGCACTAAGTCTTGCACTACATTGTAATAAGTAACAATCATAAATAACAAGCTAAATAAAACAATAACCTAAATTAAATTTTCTTGATATGATTTAATTATTAAGCGAGACGGATTGAGTTTATCAATTGAATAATTACATTCTTGTATGTATAGTTGAGTAACTGTATGTAACTTATAATGTGCAACTTTTTTATATTATAAACTAGCGACTCACCCTCGGCTCGCTCGGGTTCGTCCCTAGGTTGATTTGCCATACAAACTTTCATCCCCATTTTCACTCCCTTACGGGATGATTTCCGGGATAAAAAGTATCCTATATATATAGTACAAATAAAAAAATATTAAAATAACTATTACTATATACTTTTACAAATAATAAAAATTGTAAAAGTATATAGTAATAGTGTTGCTTAGTAAATTGTCTTTTTTAAATAATATCGAACTAAATTAAAATTATTATTCTTAATTAATTTTAAGTTTTTTAATTACACATAGAACAATTATGTGGCTTAAATTATTAATATTATATTTTATATTTTTTCTTTATGGTTATATATATATATATATATATATATATATATATATATATATATATATATATATATATATATATATATATATATATATATATATATATATATATATATATAATGGCAACACTAAATATAGATTACTAATTAATATTTTTAAAATTGTAATAATTATAATAATAACACAAAAAATTAAATAAATAATATTCCATATTCAATTATAAAACTAATTAAAATTATAAAAATGTTTGTTAATTGTGGGTAGGCTGTCTGTAACAACTATTCCTTCGAGACATCTAACACCTCAGTCTCTCCCGTGACCATGATTGCTATAAAGCATTCGAAACGTCGGGAACCAAAAATCCAAATAAATCCGCGACAAAATTCGAAAAGATAGTTTTATTTAAAATGTCAAATATTCGCGTAAATCTAAGAAACTATTATAACATAGACAAATATATTTTTTATGAGACCAATACCATATCCCACTGGGATAGCTTTTGTTTCCATCTAACATCCTATAGGAAGTTTCTTTACTAAAAATTTCTATACATCCATCCATTGCTTCTTCATAATGCGTACATAAACAAACCAACAAACGTACAAATCAATGCACACGAGGAATAAGGAATAGATTAGATCCTTATAAACTGTACATGCTTACTAGCGAGTAAGCTCAAGTTGTTATTGTATAATATGCGATCGGTAGCGAAGTCTTTATTAGAGGGTCTATTTGTTATTGAATAATGTATGGAAACTGAATATTCATCAGCATTCAGTTTCACAGTTGGTATAACATGTATCATATTGCCTTTGTATTCGATATATGAAACATAACAACGTTTGATACGCACGATATTATAATATATACGAATAAAATCTAATTTTGCTTTATTTATATCCTTAAGTCAAACATGCGAAATGAAAAGTCTTATTTTATGATGTTTATAAATGTGGGCCTACAATATATATATATATATATATATATATATATATATATATATATATATATATATATATATATATATATATATATATATATTTATTTTCCGTAAATTAAAGATCTTTTTATTGTTACAGATCTGCTGATAGAGATGCTGGGTGTCCTGGCAAGCTACAGCGTCACTGTGAAAGAATTGAAGCAATTGTTTAACGCTATGAAAGCAGTCAACGGAAAATGGGTGAGCAATTTTACACTTGGACATAAAATTAGAAACTATAAACATCTAAACTCAATTAAGGCTTTTCGACACTGGTATTATTGTATGATAAATATTACCAGGAATATATATATATATATATATATATATATATATATATATATATATATATATATATATATATATATATATATTTATATAATAAAACTATACATATAATAAAACTGTAGAGGTTGAACGTCTGTACATAGAAAAGAAATGCTAAAAACCGACTCAGGAGTGTGAAAGAAGAGAAATAGAACAAATCAATTTTTTACAATTTTTTGTCTGTCTGATTGTCTGTTTGTACGGGCTAATCTCCGAAACTGTTGGATAAATATATATATGATGATAAATGAAATTTTGTAGGGTGGTACCTTATATCCCCGGTCAACATTTTAGATGCTTTTCATCCCGGAAAATTAAAGAGTTTCCGTGGGATAGATCTGTTTGTACTTTTCCAGCGAACCCGAGCGAAGCGAGGGTGAGCAGCTAGTATATGTATAAAAGTCTTCAATTATTAAATATTTGCTTTAGACTGGTATGTTATTGTAATAGCTTTTTGAACAAAATATTTGACAAATGGAAACTCGAATTTATTTAGCAGGAAAGTATGTGAAATATTAAAAAAAATCTTTTTTATTATATAGTTGTAGGTTCGACAATAATTTATTAGGCAGTCTAACTGTGATATATGTATTTGTTTATATATTGTGTTTTTTACAAACTGCTTTTCATCCGCTCAGCAGATGGGCGTAAAACAATCTTACTTCGCGTCTTTTACTAAAAATAATCTGAAAATGTTTCTTTCACTGAGTGGATGTTAGTTTTTACTTGTATTCACGTTGCTTTAGATTTACTGTACCTACTGTATTGAAATATCTCTCTTAAAAACTGCAAGCTAAATATAGGTACCAAAAATAAATATAAATGAGAAAACACGAGACTCCCGACGAACGTAAATACTGTAGCCGTGCCTTTCCTGTCTGCTAATTACTATATAACGACGCAAATTCGAGGAGCACTCGAGGTTTTACTAATTGAACGTAAAACGACACCCTCTGTATTTGGCCGCGTTTTAATATCTATTCGCGTTCATGGTGCCTTGGTACGTGAGAGAGACAATGCGGGGGAGGCTGCGGAATTTATCTCGAGTTGGCTCGACTGCAGTTATCTTGTTTATAAGCGAGATTACGTATTTCGTTCAGAAATGGGGCTTCTACCAGTGCTTTTAAGCAGAATGTTATTCGTTGTATATTTTCTGCTTCTTGGGAAATAAGTACACTTTTAAAATTGTTTTAGCCTTAAGTGATACTTTCTCTAGTAAGACTGAGCTCTAAAGTATAACATTGTTAAATTTTTAGGAAATAAGTGAAGATTGCCTTAAGCCTTACAAACTATACGGGGTTCGATTTCCGTAATGCTGAATACTTGTACCCTTGTGGTGTACGTATGTATGTATGTATCTACACATAAGTGAGGGTAAAATTAAAACAAACTACTTCGCTAAATAATATACCACTATGAAGAACTGAGTAGCGTTTTATCTTACATTTACATATGTTGCAAAGATATGAAGAACAAAAGTCCAGAGTTTAATTTGTGACCCCAAAACTACGAAAAAGGCATTAAACCCATATGTTGTAATAGCGAAGCACCTCACGCGGTGTAATCAGCCGACAATGAACAGGGTCGTTTACGAACATTCCCAATCAATTAGAGAGCCGCTCAGATAGTCTACACTTTAACGAATGACTACTTATACGCCACTTATATTTTGCCCTCGTACTATCCAAGTTAGAACACCTAATGTAAATATTATTCATTGGAGTTGCTAACATGAAATCGTTGTATCAACTACCAATTTCGTGTTTGATCTAATAATAACAACCTCTGCCTTCCCCTAAAGACGTTTATTAAAAATCATACTGATAAAATAATAATGTATGACATTTTCCATACTTATCATTTACAGAAAATAATCTAAAGCTTCTGCTTGTTGAGTAAACGATGGTTCCATATCACTAAAATTAGTTTTAGACATGCCTTAATCTCGCCTCGCGTCTATTGGTGACGGTGTTATGGTAACGGAGTAACGGATATTCGTTATATATACAAACAAACGTAATAGCCAACTAACATTAAAAAAAACATTTTATAGTAGATTAATTAATATAATAACATGTATGTTGTTTATTAGGTATAAATGGAAAAGTATATGGATGGCACAGTGGGTGAAGGAACAATGCGTGGAAGTAATAAACACTCAGTGTTTGTTATTTCTTTACGATATGACAGCTTAACAGTTTTGGAAATTCAGTATGATGATAGCTTACATCGTATATTAGTATAATGAGACCTTTTAAGCTGTCTTACTATGCTAGATGAGCTTCGAGCTCGTAACAGTTTATTATCATTGATGGAAATAAATAAAAGTGAATCATTTATATATACACACGTGCAATAGGAATTATTTAGTATATAATAATAGTAACTAATATATATATTATTAATATTGACAGCCGCGACATTCTGCTAAGCTGTTGAACGTGCTCCGCCAAATGCCCCATAGAAATGGTCCTGATGTGTTCTTCAGTTTCCCCGGAAGGAAAGGATCGGTAAGTCTTTCTTTAAAACTATAATATATAGATAAAAAAGAGAATGTTTTGTCCTAATTTGTAATCTTTAATCTATGTGGTTAGGTTCTCATTTCATAATGCGCTGCAAGCATAGAAAAAAGTAAAGGTGGCGGAATGTTGCCAGGTTCTATGCCCTTCGTCAAACAAGTTAATTGAAATTTGAAGAACTACGACTGTAGGGTTAGATAGATTAAAAATAAATGTAACAAGCAGTTTTTGTTTCATTAAAATACTTAATTTACTACTTTAAATTTCCTCGTAGTTCATTTAAAAAAAATCACATTTGCAAATACTTAACTAGTGACCTAAAACAACAATAACTTGTTTTGAAATTCGTCAAAAGTGCCATTTCATTCGGCAACCTTCGCATACGAGGTTAAAAATATTTTCGCCCAAAATAGAGAAAAACAGATTTTTTAGAGTAGAATTCGTGGTATAGACGTAAAACTACGTAAAAAGCTTAAAAAGAAATTGATTTCATTTCTATGTTAAATTTCAGTATGATTTTATTAATCAATTGCGAAAAAAATTCAGTAAAGCTTTTAAACCTATAAAAAGGCTAAAAATGTTTTTTCTGTTCATGTTAAAAAAAAATAAAAATCGTTAGTTATGTGACGAGCCATGACATTGACTCACGGCTAGGAAATGTATAATCTACGAGTACATTTATCTTATGTCGTCGTAAAAATTTCTTGGTTATAGCTCGAACTTTTTTTAGAAAGTTTTATTTGGACAAATTAAATTTTCATTTTCTTTAATATGAGTAATCTCATTAACCGACTTCTAAAAAGGGGGTTCTCAATTCGTCGGGATCTTTTTTTTATGTATGTTTACTGAATACTCAAAAATGCCTGAACCAATTTGAAATTTTTTTGTTTCGTAGGGTATACTTCTCAGGTGGTCCTATTTAAATTTTATTGAAATCGGTCGAGCGGTTTTTTAAAAATCAACAATAAAATATTTTTTTTTAATAAATTGCCTAATCGAATATGTTATTAAAAACTTTCTTCTTACAAATTACCTGCTTATTATGTCTACACTAAAAATGGAAAAATAAAAACTTTTAAAAAAACTTACCAAAAATATCTGATTAGGTATCTATTCTAAATGAAAACCCCCTTTAGTTATTTTTTTTTACTGTTTAGTGCCCGGAAGTAGGTTTTTTTAAAGGTTTTTATATAATAATAACATTGGCTAATAAAAGCTAATATCTGTAGAAACCACAAGTGATGTTTTAATATACTGTAAATCACGTAAATTCGTGATATTGGCGACAGCGAAGACGCCCCATGGGAAATTAATTAATTTCTTGTAACATTAGAATGTTTGGAAGATGGAATCGTATAAAATATCTATTCTTAGATTTACCCGAAAAGATAAATAATTATATTTATGTGTCATTTGATACTAGTTGTCTTTTTTTTTCGGGATGTATCAATATTTTTTTTTTGGTTTTAGTATTTTTGTTGAAAATACTGCGTCAGTAATAAAATAATGAATTCACTATATTGATCGTCGTTAAGGGTAACTCAAGACCTTTTTTTCGAAGTCTAAAAATAGTATTTTAATAAATCAAGTTCGTTAATTATATTCCCTTGGGTAAGTCTGTCTGTTTAATATATGTATATCGAACTTTTTATTATTCATGTAATAAAACTTTATATAAAAATGTAGGTTTTATTCGCTGTAATTAATTATTGTAGAATATTCTAATCATTTGTTCGTGAGTCGATAGTCACTAATACAGTGTTAGTTCATCATAATCTCATTTACTGCAGTTTCTCACCCGTAAACAACGACAGCTTCATAGAATTTGATGTTTAAAAGTTTTAATGATAACAGTAACATAAGATTACATCATCATTTTATGCTAAAGGAAATAAGCTTAGAGTAAATAAAATAATAATATTTGTACTGTAATTTAATATCTGACATATTGACAAGTACATACGGATAGACAGATTAACCGACATTTTAGAATTAGTAAGTACATATTTAGCTTATTATTATCTTAATATTGAATATCCTTATACTATAGATGAATCAGTTTTTAAATGTCTATTTTACAAAATGAACCTGCGAATAGCTTGATAAATCCACAAAGCTTACTCAAATCTGTGAAAAAATAATTAAAAAATGTATTGTAATAAATCATTCAATCAATTAAAATTAGCGGTGACATACAGAGTACAAATAAATAATTAATTTAAATAGTGAAAGTAAACGAATATAATGATATCGGCTAATTGGAGAGCCAAATAATGAGCTGTCGTTGTAGAGCGCACTCTCTGCCGCGAACAGTAGAGTTCGAATGAAGTAGTTTTGTTGTTTACCCGACTGCTACCTATATCCTTTTATTTTCCTATATATGTGGGTGAATTTTAATATTGAATTTTGTATTTAAGAAATATGATGTTTTTTCCGATATTATATTTTATAACTTAGTAAAGTTTTAACACCTCCAGGTACATTTCTAGGAAATTAATTAAATTTCTAAGAAATGTATTATTAACTGATACGCCGCGCCGGCGAGACCGCGGTCCTGGAGGGTTTAATAGGTTGTTTCATGGTTGTTGCATGGATTACTTGCCTATGTGATTACAATATCGTGTACGCTTAGTATATTTAAAATTTATTTAATCTATTTGTTAGATAATCTCATAAATACTAATATTTTAAATTAATCCATGCTAATATTTTAAAAGTGAAAGTATGAATACGGATGGATGGATGTTAGTTACTCTTTCGCGCCAGAACGGCTGAACGGATCTGGATGAAATTTGGCACAGAGATAGATTATAGTCTGGAATAGCACATAGGTTACTTTTTATCCCGGAAAAATATACGGTTCCCGTGGGATACATTTGTTTTTGTTTTTCACTAGGGACGAACCCGGGTGAAGCGTGGGTGAGTCGCTATTAAATTATATTTTATTGCATAATGCTGTTCCGAATCGCCCCGCACGTTGTGGGAAGTTCACTTTATAGTTTCAATATGATCGAGAATTCTCTGATTTTCTAGTATCTATTGTATTTTTGGTATTGATATTGTTTTGTATTGATTTTAAAATAATTATTGTGGCTTTATTGTTTCCCCATTGTTCGTTCATGGAGAGTTCTTGTTAACATTAGTACTTGTTACGTGCTCTACATTTTGTTATTCATTGTGCGAGCTATTCAAATTCAGTCATTGTTTTAAATACAACCATCTTTTCGGATTATTTCGCGGATTTAATTTGATTTCTAGTTCCCGACGTTTCGAGTGCTTTGCAGCATCCATGGTCACGGGAGAGACTAAGGTTTTAGATGTCTCAAAGGCGTTATATACTTGTTACAATCAGTGCCTACCCACAATTTAAAAAAATTATTTCAATAATTCAAAAATGACACCAAAGTACCTTACAATATTTATTTATTTTAATTCTAAACATTTTAATTTTTTTATGTTTTTCTTTGTTTATATAAACATAATATAATAATAGTAACATTAAATAATATTATTCTAAATAAAGTTTTTTTAGTTTTATTTATAATAATAACAGCTAAAATTAAATAAATAATATTGCAATATTTAATTATAATACTTTTAATAGGTATTACTTATTAAAATGTCAAATATTCGCGTAAATCTAAGAAAGTATTATATTTGTAATTGTTTTCAATCATAATAAGTATTGAGACAAATAAATAAAATAGAACCATCAAACCAAAATATTAGTATAAAAATATAAAAAAAAAATTATTGGAGGCGCCGGGTATCGATCCCGGTACCTCTCGCATGCTAAGCGAGCGCTCTACCATCTGAGCTACGCCCCCGATAATATACATTACAAAAATTTACACCAGTCAGTACAGAAACTTTAACAGCTGCTGTCGGCTTTAATTTATTTCTCAATATAAAAAGTACGTGACCTTGATCGGCTCAAGTAATCATATTACGAGTATTACGTAGACTAGATTGTATGTACGAAACTGATATTTTAAATATTAATCCCTCCACGACCGCGGACACGCCGGTGTTACAGTAAACAATAGATTTCTTAGAAATTTAACCAATTTCTTAGAAATTCACCTGGATGTGTTAATTTAATTTTAATTACATTAACATGATCTCATAAAAATAATATGGTCACATAAAACGTCACTGAATTTCAGTGAAATTCGAAATAAAGATTGCTTATATTTTGGTTAAACACAAGTTTTTTTTATCAACGTACCTATATACCCATATTATGCAGAGCCTTGGGCGTACATATATAATAATATGTTGGGACATTACCACACAACACCATCTAGTTCCATGGTAAGCTACGAGGCTTATGTTATGGATACCAGATAGTTGATACACTACATATATATAACTTTAAATACATACATATTATAAATATAAATACCCATGTCTGAAGTACAAACATTCGTGCTCATCACACGAATGAATGCCTCCAGCGGGACTCGAACCCGCAACCGCTGGCACAATAAGTAGGGTCACTACAAACTGAGCCAAACGTGCCGTCAAATATATATATATATATATATATATATATATATATATATGTATGTATATATATCTAACTCAACTATACTAAGAAATCGACAAGTGGCAACAAACTAGTCTCCAATTACTCAGTTCTAGTCTTTCATTTATATAACTTCATATTAAAACTAAATAGACACGTTAAATTACTGAAATGTTTTGAAACTTGCGAGCAAGTGTGCTTGAGTAGTTTTTAAAATAAATCATTAATTTAATTAGAATTAGGGACAAAGTAAGAAAGCCATTTCAAGGAAAGTAAGAAGAAAGTTTTTCGCCAAGCAACGGAAAGCGATGTGAGCAAAACATGGAACGTTTCTGATCAAAGGAAGTGGACAGCTCAATGACAAATAATATTAAACTTTTCCCCTTTTATAAATAAACGCTCGTTGTTTATCTTCCGATCGCAATCGCATTGGTCTCGTACGATATTGAATTTAGCGGTTTTCTTGACTCAGCCCCACTCGGCGATGTGGACACTTGCAATATTGATTGATTTTTGCACTTTCTGACATTGCATTAAATGAAGATGCATCCTTTTCTTTATATTTTTTATAGCTTTTTTATACGAAACGGTGCAAGGTGGAATCGTCATAGAAATGTTATGTTTTCAATTTATATACTTACGAGATTTCCCCCTTGGGAATGAGATAATCTCCCGCTGTAAAAAGTAGCCTATGTCACTCTCCAGCCCTCCAACTATCTCCACATAAAAAATCACGTTAATCCGTCACTCCGTTTCGACGTGAAAGAAGAACAAACAAACAAACACACACTTTCACATTTATAATATTAGTATGGATTCGTCCGGGTATTTTGACTTAGATTTTATTAGTATCGGAGTCATATATATGAATAACACAGTTTCGAAGTAGCTCGTACGTCTAATCAGCGAACGCAACTATTTGACAAAAGAATGATTACAGAAGAATTAATTGCAACTTAATTTGAAACGAGCGCCGTCGAAATTAAATTCGATTCTAACTGAACAAAAGTTGGCCAATCGGTATTATATCGAAATTTCAATCTTCCATCCGTTGCTATTCTATTGATGGAACTTTGTACATAAGCTTTTAGAGCTATCAATTTGATATAGATAGTATATCTTGTTTATTTGTCATAGGTATAGCCTATAGGTGTACGTTTTCCTCTTGGAATAAAGGGTAGAAATATTTCTTAGGGTATCGTAGCCGAAACGCAAAACACAATCCTTAATCCTCAAAGTCAAAACTTGGAAAATATGTGCGTTTGCAACTAGTATACTATTTATAATGATGTTCAAATTATGAAAAGTAAAGAATAAAGCATGTAGTACATGTAACTTAGAGTGAACCCAAAGCGGGGGTTCCAATCCATGAACATTAATTAACAAGTCAAAACTGAATAATTTATTTTTAACACAATTTTTTGTACCTATAAATAACTTATACATTTATTAACTGTGTGAAAACCAAAAATTGAGTACACATGAACTTTTAGGCTATCACTAGATAGATCTTTAAAATGAGGCAGTTGTTTCTAACGACTTTTTTTATTTGAGTCAATAGTTGCCAGATTATACGAGTCTCGTTAAGTACCAAACTTTGTCCCATCTAACTTTTAACATTTGGGATGAAAAATGATAATATTTTTCTTACGTTAATAATGTGAATATTGTTGCTGCATAAGTGTTAGTGGTACAAAACAGATGATTCTTAAATACTATATATGCTCTTTGTACATCATGTTTAAGTATCCATATCTTAATAAACTTATAATATGTAACTGAAAACAAGAAAATCGAAGTGCTCGAAGGAAGTTTATAACGAGTTCGAATCCAAATGTTGCAAAATTTAATAATTTTGCCGGAGGGAACCACCTGCTGTCTCCGAGACTATAAATTAGACCAAATGAAGAGTAACGACGGGTATTAGCAACAGCTTCATAAAAAATTCAAGTCCTGTTTACGCAGATGCTATCCGGTTGCCGGACTTTGATCCCTTTTGCTTAGTTATTGATTTTTTTAAAGATAAATAATCTAAATTTATCATTTGTATCTACCTCTTACAAGATCTCCTCCTCTTTAACATTAAAAAAGTAATGCACAAAGCCACAACACTAATTGAATATTACATAATTCTTTCTTAGCTTTGTAAAGAGGTATATTGAATAATATTTTCATAATTATACTTACTTTGAAATTCACGCCTAAGATTTTTCTTCGTAACCGAGCCATGAACTAATTAAAACTCACCCTATGCGAATGTACGGGATAATTTATAGTGCAACAGGGACCGACCGCGCCTAAATGCTGCTAATTAAAACATTTCGAAAATGGATGTAGTTACTCGCTACAGAAAGGACATTAATCCACGTTTTTGGACATTCAAAGCTAATGATTAGATGTATTATTAAAAAAATCATAACACATTAAGATTATGATGAAATATTTTTCCCGCACTATAACGTATCCTATATGTTGACCCGGATAACCAGCTATCACCATACCAAATTTCATCAAAATCTGTCCAGTAGTTTTTTCGTGATGCCTTCCCGACAGTGGGCAGGCAGATAGATAAAAATTCTAGAAACTATAGATTCGGCCTCTGTGACGATAATAATGACTATTTCAATAAGATTTTCCAAAAAATATTTAAGGTACAGATTCGATTCAGTTAGAATATTATTATATGTATAGATAAAAGCGTAAAATTGATATTTTTATTAAAATATTTTTGTCAATTTATCCAATTATTGTCATAATCAAAATTTAAATATCTTGTAGAGAAACGAGTCACTTTTCTAAGTAGGTATACACCAAGAGCATACCTTTATATTACTGATAGTATCTTCTAAGACAAATAAACAGCGTATTTTATTGACTATAACCAAGTTCAAATTGTCTCCAGCAATAAAGGTTTGCCGTTTTACTGAGCGCCGAGCTATAAACGGATGATTACGAAGGAATTTAAAAAATAGTATTAAATAAATATTGCGTTCTAACATTTTAGTACTTAAAAGTATCGAATTGACTCGTTATTATAGATATGGATGTTCATTTTTTGACTGACTGTACTTAAATACAAGAAGGTTATTTTATATATTATTAGATAGTAGCGACTCACCCTCGTTCGGGTTCGTCCTTAGTTACGTTTTGACATTTAGTTATGGATTTCCCAGAAATGGGATATTTTCCCGCATTAAAAAGTATCTCATATGTTGATCCGGATAACCAGATATCATCATACCAAATTTCATCAAAATCTGTGCAGTGGTTTATCGTGTTGCGTTTCCAGACAGATAGACAGACAGACAAAAATTCCAAAAACTATAGATTCTACTACTATAGAACTATAGATTTAACTCTTGGTAGCTTCATCATATAAATGCGATACTGAAACTTGTTGTAAATTAATTAAAGATATGAATAAATCATTTAATATTATTTCTCAAAATATCAGAAGTATACACAAAAATTTAGATGACTTTATTGTACAACTTTCTAGATTTACTTTTGAACCTGATATTATCATTCTCACGGAATGTTGGCTGTCGGAAGATAGACCACCATCATTAATAGTAAACTATTCTTGTCATTTCTCTAAAAAATATCTCAACCAAAACGATGGCATTGTTGTATACACTAAAAGTGAAATAAAATGTACAGTTGTAGAACCGGACCCAGTAGGTGCAAATTTCCTTTTGGTTGATTTGATTGGCTGTGATATTGCTATTCTAGTGGCATACAGAACCCCTTCTATACATTGTATTGATAATTTTCTTAAATCTCTTGACAATTTACTAAGTCCTTGTACAAGTAAAAATATTATCCTTATTGGTGATCTCAACATCGATATTAAGCCAAATAACGTGGATAGAAATAGTTCTATATATTTAAATTTTTGTGCCGAATTAGGTCTACTCCCAGGACACACTGCCAACCAGAATAAACAATTGTTTGGATCATGTCATGGTAAAAACTCAGTTGCCAGCAATTATCACAATAATAGAATCCACAGTCACTAATCATGATATGGTTATCCTTAGCTTATCCTATACACGTAAGCAAAATTCCTGCAACCAAACTTCCAAAACTGACCTTTCAGCAGCTGTTGAATAATTAGAATCAACTGATTTTTCTTTTATTTGCCCAAAAGGCAATGCTGAAGAGGCAGCAACTCTTTTTGTCTATAAATTGTCGACCGCAATAAATTCTAATACTATTATACTATTCCCGCACGTAAAAAAATTTTGAAACCGTGGATTACACCCTGCCTACTACGATGTATTAAACATAGGGATAGATTGCATAAAAATCTAAGAAAAGATCCTGACAATGGAGTACTTATAATATCGTATAAACGCTACCGAAATTTCTGTAACTCATTGTTAAAGAAATTAAAAAGAAATTATGAAAAATCGGCGCTAGAAAATGGAAGAACAAATAAGGAAAAGTGGTCTCCTGTAAAATGATTACAGGTTCTGATAATCAGAAAACTACTTCAGAGTATCTCCTTAATATCCGAGAGAACCCCTATGACGCTGTAGATGATGTAAATAAATATTTTTCGAATGTTACTTTCGAACAACATTACACAATCACCAAGTACTACTTCGCTCGCAACCAGTAATTATATGTCTTCCACCTTAAGCTCGAAGGCTCTTCTACCACCTGATGAAAGTGAAGTTGAGGCCCTGATCGTTAACCTAAAAAATGATAGTGCTGTTGGTTGGGATTCAATTTCAAACAAGTTCCTTAAAATGGCAAAACACATTATAGTACCACATTTTACTTCTTTAATTAAATTTTGTTTCGAACAAGGTATTTTCCCCAAAGTGTATAAAAAAGCTTTAATAACGCCTGTGTACAAGAGTGGGGCACGAGACAGTGTAACTAATTATAGACCAATTTCGGTGCTTCCAGCGCTTTCTAAAATATTAGAAAGAATTTTAAATAATCAACTAGTAAAATACTTAGAAACAAATCAATTACTATCAAGCTGTCAATTCGGCTTTAGAGCGGGAAAAAGCACTGAATGCGCTGTCGGATCTTTGATGGAATATGTCACGACAAATCTTGATAAAAAGCAAAAGTGTGTAGGTGTTTTCGTAGATCTTGCTAAAGCATTTGACACTGTCTTGATCCCCATTCTTGTGGAGAAGATAGAGAGATATGGCATACGGGGAACAGTACTGAACATTTTTAATGACTTTCTCACGGATCGACAACAGAGGGTTAGGATTGGCAAATATGTTAGCTGTGATGAAACTGTTACCTGTGGAGTTCCTCAAGGCAGCATTCTTGATCCAAGTCTCTTTTTGTTGTACATAAATGATCTGTGTCAAATGTCACTCAATAATGGTAAAATTTTCACCTATGCCGATGACACAGCGTTTGTATTCCATGGGGAGACTTGGGTTAAAGCTTGTCAAAATGCAGAAATGGGACTTCACAAGGCTCATCTCTGGCTAAATTGTAATTTGCTAACCTTAAATCCTGCTAAAACAACTTTTGTCCAGTTTACAAACTCTCGGAAAAACATCCCGTTGTAAAAATTCGTCTACACACGTGCGATGTCACACCTAAACAAAACTGTTCATGCCAAGATATCGGTAAAACTGCTGTCGTTAAATAACTCGGAGTACTTGTGGATGAGAAACTAACCTGGCGACTCCATATTGACATGATTGCATCTCGAGTCAGGAAACTGACGTGGTTGTTTAAAAATCTGAGGCATGTGGCTGATTTTCAACTACTACGTTCAGTTTATTACGCACTAGTCCAATCTGTCCTTAGTTATTGCATTGGGGTCTGGGGAGGCTCGCCCAAGACACACATGATACACCTCGAGAGAGCTCAACGCTCCATGCTAAAAACGATGCCATTAAAACCATATCGATTCCCCACGCGGTCATTATATGACATATGTAACGTGCTGAGTACTAGGCAGTTGTTTATTTATCAAGTTATTGTGAGACAACACCGGTCTTATCCTTATGATCCCAACTTACTTCGCAACAAACGGACCATAATAAACATTATACCCCCAAAAAATGTCATAGTTCCATGACTTGGCGTCAAGGTAAATCTCTCGCCGTATATTTATACAATAAAATTAATAAAATTCTTAATTTTTTACGTGAATGTCAAAAAAAGTTAGAGATTGGCTGCTTACACTTAGCTATGAGGAAACGGAAAAGATATAAGAAAGAAATTTATAAAATGCTGAACGAATACATACGCACACGCGCACACACACACGCACATACACACACATACGCACACATACACACAAACACACACACATGTATTATACTGTATTTTACGTAACTTCACTTAGTACATTTTTGTTAAAGTTAATTTTTATTTTACTTTTTATTTTATTTTTTTCTTTCACAAAGAATTTCTAAAATTAAGTTAAACATGCACCGTAATATCATTGACCTCCAATTATCATTAAAGATGGAAGAGGGCGCTGACTCCTGACATACAGGTTTATTCTAGTTTGGGAGTCAGAGGCTTCAACAGGCTTATGTAACAACAAACAATTGTGTCAATAAAGATTCTATTCTATTCTATTCGGCCTCAGTATCGATAATGATGACTATTTCAATAAGATTTAAAAAAAATATATTAAATGTACAGATTCGACTCGGTTAGAATTTTAATATAGTGCATAGATGTAAAACCAACACAACACAGATGTTAATATGAATACAAATAGTGATTTTTGTTAAGTTTATATAATACTTGTGACTCACCCTCACTTCGCTCGGGTTCGTCCCTAGCTTGATTCCCCATACAAACTTTCATCCCCATTTTCACCCCCTTGAGGGATGATTTCCGGGATAAAAAGTATCCTATGTCATTCCCAGGGTCTCAAACTATCTTCTTACCAAATTTCATAATCGGTTCAGTAGATCTCGATATTACCCCCTACAACGTCACAAACTTACCCGTTTATAATATTGGTATAGATGTATCTAGGTATCTTCTAAAATATGTGTCTTCTATGTCTATAACTGCAAATGTGTCTAAATTCTCACATTCACTAATTAAGATGCGATCCTTATCGTTACATAAGCCTTGTTTTCTAAATGTAATTAGACAAACAAGGTGTAGGTATACATATATATGTATAAATACATACGTTATAAATATTTTATGTAAACAAGTTTTAAAGAGCGCTATCGTCTTTTATATCTAAATTCTAAATACCAAATAATCAATACTACAGTATGTATTTCACTTGTAAAGCAATCTGTTGTTATCAGTCAGTTCGCTGTTCTTCCTGTAACCCAAAAAGGTATGTCCGATCGATAGCAGCAGGCGAGCGGGACATTTAGGGAGCATTGTTTAAGCGGCTTCTCCTCTTTATTGGCAATTCTTATTCAAATACGGACGGCCGGATGTAATCCTGACACGCTGGGCTTTCTTCATGTCCGGTTTAATTTTGAGATCCATATCCATATAAAATAAGTGCTGAGACCGTTTGTTTTTACGTGTTACGTCGATGTTTTCGTATTTTCTTATCATTTTCATATATTCGCGAAACTTTTATATAATAAATATTTCTTGAAATTTTATACATATTTTGACTTATTTCTATACAAAATGTAATTAATAGCCTTAATAAAATATTAGTTTTATTAAATACGTATTCATCCGTCCTCGATTCTCTCTTGAGCCCTATAATTCGTACGTCATTTACTCTAGTTGCTTTAAAATCATGCCAGCCAGTTGCCACGTTACATCCTAAAAGAAAGTAAAGTCCATTCAAGCATTTTAAGACGAACACATAAAATGTCATATTTAAAATTTTAGCAAGATATATTATAACGTACGATATTAACGTACATTGTTGCGTATTTTAGTTGAGTTCTTCGAAATACTTAAAAAGCTTCTCACAAGTGAGTAGGTAGTGTAGCTTTAAGCTTGTCTATTTTTTCCTTATTTATCGTCCCCGTGCCACCATTTCTCTCTGTCTACTTCATCCGCAGATCTGACGGCCAACTGACGCATCTTATCCCCGCCGTAATACTAAGTTACATGGATGAAATATGTGCGCTAATCCAAATCGCCGACTGTGTTTGTGGGCTTGTCAGGGTTTTTGCATTTAAACATTGAGGTCAACCATGAATTATATTTGTCCTTTAGATTTTAGGGTATTTCTTTTACTAAAGCAAATAAATGTAACAAGCTACGTATATCATCATTTAAAGAAGAATTGGCAGTTTTTCTTGTGTAGATCTAAGTTCTTGTATAAATTTATTTTCAAATATTACATAATATGATTTAAAAAATGAAAGTTTCAAACTAGACTGACTATATTTGCTTCTCCATACAAACTACCATCCCCTTTTTTATCCCTTTGAGGGATATTTTCCGAGATAAAAACTATTCTATGTCCTTCTTAGAGATTCAGACTATCTTTTTATCTTTCATCTAAATCGGTTCAGTAACTTCGGAGCTTATTCGATATAAATAAACCAACAAAAAGGTCCTCTTTATAATATTACTATAGATATAAAAACTCAATCTAAATAACATTCATATTAACAGAGATGTAATAGTTTTGTAAATCTAGTAGCAAATGAAGACAAGATAAATGAAATTGAATTTTACTCCGCTGAGGATTCGGACTGCATGGACTCTAAAGTCGGATTTATTTCCCAATGGAACCTTTTATCATAACATTTGAGCAATCCAAACGTCAGCGGCTGAGAGTATCTCTAGATGGATTTTTAAATGAAATAAATCCTGGCTTCATCACCACTCGAGCTCGAAGGACCGTTAAGTACGAAACATCTCTGTATTTCATTGCGACTCAGTTTAATCGAAAAGAGAGAGCTCACTAATGGTGCCTTCATGCTAATGGCGGCACGGACGAAACTTTATTGAATTGTGCACTGCGTTTTGCTCAACTATATCGATTCTGGGCATTTGCCAATTTAAAGCCGATCAGAGAATACGCTGGAATAAAAAGTAGATTGTAGTTAAATTGTTGTTCCTACGAATTTAGTAGATGTAGCTTATATTTAAATTGTAGAATTGAAGAAATGACGTAAGCAATGGCTACATATTGGCAGAATTTAGCGGAAATTGGATGTCGGAGAGGTATCTATATTTGGAAAAGAAAATTCTATAATCTATCTTTGTTTTTTCAACGTTAATTATTATTTTGTTGATAATTAAATTTTATAGCAATAACACTGTCAAAACAAAACTAGATTATAGTGTAGAATTAAGCGCTTTGTACAGACGTTGTGTAAGTGCTTTAATGTGATGCCGAAGATTCACTGCTTAAGACAATATTTGCCGAGAAAATAAACAAGCCGCAGCAACTTTGAAATCCCCGAACAAAAACCACCCCCGAAATGTTTCCTGACGAAGAAGCGCTTTTGTTTACCATCAAGTAGAGTGCCACAATTTATGTACATAGGAGAGAAATTGAAAAAAATACGGCTTGATATTAAAGTTTATTCCAAAGTAAAAAATAATAGAATGGTATTTTTAGAGACACTGTTGTTTTCTATTGAGATAAAATTGATGTATATACTTTTTGTCACTATAAAAATGATGATTGTTTAACTGTTTATCTCTTACAGATATAACGCCTATCTTGGGTAATATATTACTTTAATGTCCCTGGAATCGTAACGCAAAGAGGATGTGGAGCTATGTGTCTTACATAAGGTCCCGCGGGAAGATTAAACGCCACTCGATAGCTTATCCCGAACTATGGAAATAAATAGTGCCCCGGGATCGTTGATATTTTATCTCAATTCGCCATTTTTAAACGGATATCGCAAACTGTTTGTTTTAAGTAGGCTCTTATTTTTAGTAGGCTACATACAGTTAGAAAAGACTCATTGGCTCAAGGTTGTCTGGTCTCTGTATTATAATTAATGTTAGAAGTAGGGTATATAAATATAAAAGTTTATTATTCTTGGATAATTTTACATATTCTGATTTTATAAATTTTATAATTCTCTACAAGTGAATTTTAGCAACAAATTATGTTTTTAAACACTTAACTATGTTTTTATTCATTTATGAGTTTATTTGTGAGTTTCTCTATATCTAATCCCTAGCGACACACCCTCTAGCGATTCGTCCCTAAGTAATTACGTTTTGACATTTAGTATAGATTTCTCAGAGATGAGATATTTTCCCGCAGTAATATGTTCCTATATGTTGACCCGGATACCCAGCTATGATCACACCAAATTTGATCAAAATTTGTTTAGTAGTTTTCTCGTGATGCGTTCCTAGACAGACAGACAGACAGACAGAAAGGCAGATAGACAAAAAATCTAAACACTATAGATTCGGCCTCTGTATTGATAATAATGACTATTTCAAAAAGATTAAAAATCATAAATTAGGCAATGGTATCATTTCAAATGAGATTAAATTTGGTAACGAGGAACGAGTTACGATATTCAATAAAATATGATCATTAATATCGCGGTTAAATTTATTTGACACATGGGCCTAACATATTTCCACGTCCGCGTGGCCGATAAACACCGCATAAATATCCTTTTAACATAAATTTTCGTCAAAATAAAATGGGGTTAACGCGTGCCCGATATTATGCAAAGCGTAAGGTTAAGACGGTATTTCATAAAAAAGACATGTACTTAATAGGAAGCTCCGCAAGAAATTGTAGCGTTCTGTAGGATTTCTGAACCTTTTAGGGATCGTTTTGCATATTTAATATTAAAAGAAATTAAAACTACTTATAAAGAGGCAGAGTTTGTTTGTTTGTTTGTTTGTTTGTTTGTTTGTTTGTTTGTTTGTTTGTTTGTTTGTTTGAACTCTCTAATCACAGAAATTATTAATCCGATTTGAAAAAATCTTTTTGTATTAGATAGCTCGTTTATTGAGGAAGACTATATGCTATATTTCATCATGCAACTACCCAAGTGAGCGGAGCAGTAACCATAAATGTCAACAAATCGGGTAGACTTCCATACATTATTGTAAAGCTATATATGTATATTAAATATATACATAGGGAGGAACTCTAAGCGAGAGTGAGTCGCTAATATTTAATAATCGTAATATATGCAGATGGGACCAAACCACTGTTCTTATCGAGCTGTTATGACAGCGTCTTTGTTTAATTATGTAGGGAATTAATCACGTAGATAGATTTTTTTGTAGATCAACATCTAAAGATGTATAAAGGTTGACAAGCTTAGTTCGAGTTATCATCATCTCCCTGCCCATTTCCCAATTACTTGGGGTCGGCGCAGTACGTCTTTTGTACTGTTATGCTGTAGGCATGCCGGCCGCCTGCCTGACATCAGCTCTCCTTGGGAAAGCTATTGTTTATCGCAGAAGTCTTGTAATATAATAATATTCACATTCGGTATTGTTTTCTTTTAAAACATTTTTTTATGAATCAATGAATTTTGAACACACAATAAATTTTGTTTTGAGGTTGTCAATTTTTTTCTAAGCTTAGTACGAGTATGAGATGCAATATTTATATTTCCTATCTCTACTAAAATTGTTCGTATTGATGTACATTTTTGTTAAACAAATGTTGAAGTTGAAGTGAAAGTTTTCTAATAAAGTCTTATATATAATACTCCGTAGCATCATATTAATGTTCATGTTCATCAGAGTTTACAAACGTTCTATTTTACAGAATCGTATGGCAAAATTTTAGTCATAGAGAAAAAGCAAAATAGTGAAATGCATATATTTTCGAAACGAATTTGGCTCGTCGCGTCCTTTTGATTTACTTGCTCTGTTTGCCAACATTTTAACAGTACAGCCGGAAAATATATCGAAAAAATATATAAAATCAAAGTTTCGTATAGTAAAAATGAGACGCATGCAGATTTTATTGATAAGAATAAGGAAAAGAATTCTTTACAACGATACCCTCGGCTTAGAACCTTTGTTGGGTGAAATTTTTACAGCGCTCTCTGGAATTTAGCCAGCGCTATACGTTCGCTCTGAATATGTATTTGGGACTGTTTTATTTATTAGAGAAGTGGACGGTGAAGGCCTACTTTTATACATCAAATGTTATTTTTTATTTGTCACGCGTTGATAAAATGATGACTTCAGATTTGGATAAAACATCAATAAAGGAAATGGAAATACTTTTAATCTCGTTAATATTATGAGTTTTTAAACCGCATGTAAATATTATGTTAAATACATTTCAGCTATATAAAAAAGATTAAATTTCGAAATCTCTTAAAATAATTTAAATAAAACTATCTTTTCGGATTTTGTCGCGGATTTATTTGCATTTTTGATTCCCGACGTTTCGAATGCTTTACAGCATCCATGGTCTCGGGAGAGACTGAGGTGTTGTTACATGTCTTGAAGGTATAGTTGTTACAGACAGCGTACCTACAATTAACAAAATGAAAATTGCACCAATTATATTACAATATTTTTTAACTTTAAACATTTTTATACCTTCAAGACATGTAACACCTCAGTCTCTCCCGTGACCATGGATGATGTAAAGCATTCCAAACGTCGGGAATCAAAAATGCAAATAAATCCGCGACAAAATCCGAAAAGGTAGTTTTATTTAAAATGTCAAATATTCGCGTAAATATAAGAAAGTATTATCTCTTAAAATAGTTCAAATATATTCATAAAAATACACATTTATATAATTTAATATTAAACCGAACTATTCCTGAACTAGGCATAATTTTATTTTAGTATAGATTTTAGTATGTTCATTATATGAATTTTCTTGTTCCAGGCAATAGTACTGCCGCCGCTCGCACGGTGGCCCTACGAGAACGGGTTCACATTCACTACGTGGTTCCGCCTCGACCCCATCAACTCTGTCAACATCGAACGGGAGAAGCCCTACTTATATTGGTAAATACTCTTTTAAAAATTTTTCCTACTCAAATTAAGGAATAACACAGACAGATTGTCAGAACTAAACAATAATGCTTTAAAATAACATATAATGTTTTAAAACATTGTACAAATAATAATAAATTATTCGTTACTTTGATAAGTAAATAAATGTTAATAAATAAAAATAGCTAACGGGTTTTATATAAAGAAAAAGATTAAGATCATTAAGTTAATTAATATTATGTTATTTATTTCCCAAGTGAAAAAGAAGTAATGCTTAAAAACACATATTAATAAAGTATTATTTTCTGCTAAAAGTTGTAAGTTAACGGCTAATGCTATATAAATTTTCCAACGTAAAGTAAACCATCTGGCAAAATCGGATGGTAGCATAAACAGCGAAATAACGTTACTATTTATGACTTTGACATTCTTGTGACGGGCTCCGTCTATATATAATTCTTTAGTCCAAGTTTTCGTATTACTAAGTATACTTGTTTCATTTATAAAATATTTCGCTGGCTCATCTCTACGCTTGTGCCAAAAAACTTCTGCCCACTATCATATCCATTGCATATTTATTTCGGCCAATTTTGTCAAATCCTCTTTCGAACAAAAACTGAGTGACTTTTGATTAACGACATATACACGTTTGGCTCAGTTTGTAGTGACCCTACTTGCTGTTCCAGCGGTTGCAGGTTCGAGATCCGCTGGGGGCATTCATTTGTGTGATCAGCACGAATGCTTTTACTCCAGTCATGGATGTTTATATTTATAATATGTATGTATTTAAAGGTATATATGTGTAGTGTATCAATTATCTGGTATCCATAACAAAAGCCTTGTATCTTTCCATGGAACTATGTAGATGGCTGTGTGTTAATGTCCCATACTAAATCAATACAACATATTACATCTTCTAACTGTCAGTTTGTTGTCGGTTGTCATTCTGGGGATTATAGAGGCACGGATAGAAGGATTAATTTTATGTATACTTACATGAAAAATAATCACATCAACCCAATCAATATTTGATAGGTTTTTAGAAAACACATACGTATGTATAGTTCTATATTATTTAATTAAACAAAAATATATCCTATTTTCTTTTTTTTTTCTTTTATTACACTAAATTAAGCGGGGAAATAATTGTGAAAAGTTTTCATGTTTTTCATCTCATGTCCTCAAAAGTGCTTGTAAAAGTTTAACTGGATAAATTTAATTTCGAATTTGTGTCATGTTTAGCGCACACTCCATTAATTTCTTGTATATATAAAGCTCCAAACTAGCCTCCAATTTCCTGTAATTAATCACTACTTTTTTGTTTTAATTACACAATCAAATGATGAGAAATGGTAAAAATTTTCAATAACAGTAGGTACTTTTAATACATTATTCACTTGAAATTTTCAAAACATTAAATATCATACTTTGTGTTGATTTTTACCTGTAGAATAATATTTTATTTGTAAACACTCAAGACTCATTTAAAATGCAGTTATAATAAAGTCACAATATCCTTTAAGGAGATGACTTCCCCGCCTTACTAAGATGGCCGATAACTTGAGAGCTTTTAAGTTAAGAGTAACGTCAAAGCCTGATACATTGATAAGTAGCGAAATTATAAAATTAAAATACTTACGTGAATATTTAACGGTTTCATTAATTATTTTATATTTATGCTAATAATTCTATACAAAAATTTAAAAAAAAAACGAATAATTCTACTCATTAACATCGTCAGGACTTCAAATAAAATTTAAAATTGGTTCTTAGATTACGCGCATGTCTAGTGGTATTCTACCACTTTCTTTCCACTTCAATTCTACTTTCTAGTAGGTAGTAATTTGACTCATTATTTTATATTTAAAAACGTTCAAATGTAATGGAGGTGGAAATAAATAAAAAGTAAAATTTATTTTTCTCTATATATCATATATTTTTCATTTCTACAAAACTTATTAATATGCAATATATATTTTTCTTAAAGATTATTTTCAAATAATGCTGATGAATAAAAAAATGGTATTTGAATAACTTCACATAAAAATATATTTAAAGAGGTTTTGTGACACTGACAACATTTATTTTTCATATAAACACCGTTACTTGTGCCACGAACGACTATTATGTGCCGTTTTACCATTTAGTTTTAATTTTAACGAAAAATTAAAATAGTTAATTAAATGTAATATTCATTACATACTCTCCGTAGTAATAATAAAAATGATCTTTATTTATACAATAGTTATAGTACTCTTATGTATTTAAATAGAGGATATTTGAATAAACAAGCACTAAAAATAAAATTAATTTTCTAAATAATGAGAGAGGTATTTACTGTAAGTATCAGAAATACCATAAAAGTACTAACTAAATAAATAGACTTTTGTAGGTCAAAATTATGTAATATTTGCATAATATGTAATATTGAGGTGCTTTTATAGTTTTACGTGAAAAAAAGTATATCTTTGGTCTTAAGAGTATGAAGAGATGGGATCTTATTAGTCTTCTAAAAATATGTACGCATCCAGTTTGTATAAAATAAAATATTAAAATATGTTGGTACATTAACATAAAGCACGTTCTATGGTAAAGTACGAGGTCTGTGTTATGCCCATAGTTGATATTGTTTAGTGACACATATAACTTTAAATACTTATTATAAATATAAACACCCATAACTGGAGTACAAACGTTCGTGCTCTTCACACAAATGAATGCTCCCAGCGGGACTCGAACTCGCAACTGCTGGCACAGCAAATAGGGCAAACTGAACCAAACGTGTCGTCGAAATATAATTTCTTTAGTATTTAAATCTACGCCTTGTAAATAATCTTTTATACATATTAAAAGCGAAACCCATTAAAAGCTTTAATGAAATTAAACTCCTTACTCTAAATGAAGCGGCAAAGTTTTAGACTAGCTAGAGAACTCAACACTCATGAAGCCCACAAGCGAGCAGCGAGTTGCGAGCCAGTCTTGATTAATATCCACTACAGCTAATGAACCCTAACTTTTTAAATATTCCGTCTTTACTTTAAATATCTGTAGAACAATTGCAAATATGATCCTTTAAGTTATTTTTAGGCTCAGAAAACGAGTAATGTACAGCCTAGATACAGGAAAGTAACTTAATTATGCAACAAGACCTATATTAATTCTGATGACTTCACTACAATCATGCATAACGTTAATAAACCTCGATATACGTGGAAATCGTTTAATTGATTAGATTACTCACCAAGAGATAAAATGAATAGATGTTTATTCAGACCGATTTCGTGTATTATGGAAACTAAATATAATCTTGCTATAATCTGCTTTTAATTAAATCTTAAATCCGCCCAAGCTAGCCAATAGACAGTAGTATTAGACGGTTCCTAATACAACGGTGTCCAGGCATTAATTAACTAAACGTATACTATCCAAACTCTGGCCAATTCACTTTGCAACTGAGATTAGGAGGTGAATCTCGTGATGAATGCAACACAAGGACGAATTGGAGTGTATAGCTATTTAGAGTGTCTCTTATATTTTCCTAGTTAAAGTGATAAAAGTTTTTTAAATCGTATTTATGTATGTTTTGGCAAATTCCTTAATAAGTGGCCGTCGCTATACGTCATCAAAAAACAAGAGTGACTAAAATCCCATGTTGTTTGGACGTCATTATTATATAGTAGCTCATTTGCGATATCTCTTTATATTCTTCGTTAATTTGTACTAATAGTCTGGTATGGTGTATGGATGAAGCGGACAGACAAACGAATATGATAAAATTAAAAGTGTCTTTGACTTTTGACTACGATTCCCTAAAAAATGATTCGAGGAAACTTATTTCAGGGAGTACAGAAAAACTTTGCCTTTCCTTTTTTTGACATGCAATAACGTAGCTACGTGTTTTAACTGTGAAGCAGCTTTTTAAGAAGCTCGTGTTGCAGACACGAGATTTTTCATGAACTATCACTTTAATACAAGTCGTACCGGGAACTTAGTAAAATGCAAGTAAAGCTGACTACAGGTTTCGCGAACACGGTTGTATACTTCTTTAGATTTTTCCCTATTAAGAAAATCTCTAGACAGAGGACGCACAAATTAAAGATTTTCTTAAGAAAGACCGAGCTATCACAAAAATCTTTTATACTATAGTCAAGGTTTTAAGATAAAAATATATTTCGTGAAATGATATAGTTTAGTTTTAAACGTTCTATTAATTATCATTTATATTACTCGGACAGATCGGTTATGCAACTTTACATAAAATAATCGATTCGCTTTAAATTATAATAGCAATATTTGAAGTTCATAATGATGTAATTCAGCAAATGACTATTAAATTGTTATTTGTAGAGTCTATTTGGGGAATTTACAAAATTATCTCATATTATTCGTGCTTTGAAATCACTAAAATTTTCATTTTGTTTTCATATGTTAATTTCTTTGTTCAAATACATATATTTTGTTTATTTACGATAAAATTTGTGTTTCTAGAAAAATTTTTTAGTAACTTTGTGAAATCTCCTCGGTCTTCCTTCTGAGGTTTTCACAATATGGGGTTGTTCAAGGCGTATATTCGGGTCCCTAAAAAGTCGGCAACGCATTCGCAGCTACTCTTATGTTACAGATGTCTGTGAGCGACGATAGCCACTTGCCATCAAGCGGATCGTTTGCTCGAAGGGGTAAACCGTGTTACTATAAAAACATAATAATTAGACAGTCTTTACCCGCTTCGACTCTACTATATGTGTACGTTATGCGAATTCTGTTACAGAATTTCTGTATAATATTTTCATTGTTTCAGCTTTAAAACGAGTAAAGGCGTCGGTTACACAGCTCACTTTGTCGGCAATTGTCTCGTCCTCACCTCTATGAAAGTTCGAGGCAAAGGATTCCAACATTGCGTCAAATATGAATTTCAACCAAGGAGGTGAGAGATTTTAACTATTTACAACAAAAAATAAAAATAAAGTAATTTTACTGAGGTTGATGTAAATTTGAATTAGAACTAAATAATAGACAATTAGACCTTCTTAATAGAAATATAAATTATAAGAGGTCACTACCGTGTACGGTAATTTCTTATAAACATAAAACTCTTAAAGTATTACTCGTGTGTCTGTTTGTTCATCTGTCAATAACTTAACTAATTTTCTTAAAAATATATATTAGTAAGTGCATAATGTATCCTATGAAATTAAATGCACCTATTTATAGCATCTTTCTAAAATGCACCCAAAAGCATTATTTACACAAATCTTGCACATTTAATGAATATCCCAATAATTATGTTATCAATACATATTATATATATACACATATATATGTATACTCGTATAATCTATATTATATCATTACAAAGCTAGGTAAAAATTAGTTATAAGTAATTATAGTTGTGTTCTTGTTAATTAGGTGGTATGCGATAGCTGTGGTGTACATATACAACAGATGGACCAAGAGCGAGATCAAATGTTTGGTGAACGGGCAGCTCGCGTCGAGCACGGAGATGGCGTGGTTCGTTTCGACAAATGATGTAAGTATGAAATGAAATTAAATAAATCTTTATTCAAATAGACTGACTTATTATAAGCACTTTTGAACTTTTGAATCGTCAAGTTAGAGCGTCAGTGAGGAAGCTACCACCAGCTTGGAAAGCAGTTCTGCTGAGAAAATCAACAATTGCTCTTTTAAATATCGAAGTTACATTGATAAACATAATATTACAGATAGCCCGCATATGAGTCAATATATGTACATTAATTCCACACATTTGCATCAAAAAGAAACATAAAATATATCAAGGTCAATAAGGGTGGCATTATTACTTATAAGTGATTTTGAAGTCAGTGTACCTACATATTTATGTTTTATAATAGAAGTTTTAGCCCTCTTATCTCTCGTCTTATGTTTTTTATATAAATTGTTTATTAATTCATAAAATGTACAAATTTAATCCAATAAGAAGTTTATCTTAAAAAAATGTTTTAAGTACTTGTATTCAAATTTAAAATTATATTACTTTATAACTCGTAGATTAGTAGAGTAATTAACTCAAGCATATACGATTCATGGTATCTGATATTTACTTCTATTGTTTATAGGCAATATTGTTTATAAAAGACGTATTTTGCCTTAAGACCTCGTCTCGAATGCAGACGAAAAATGAATCGAAACAGAAACTCCTTCGAAGGAATAAGTTATCCTTAAACTTTCTTGAAGTACCAGGCGATTATAACCGAGACGGAGCTCCATCTGCTCGATCAATTATTTAGTTTGTAAGGGGCGGCCTTACTACTTAGCAGCGTCGTGAACGTGAATCGTTTTGTTTTTTTATTCAAGTTGCTTAGTGGAGTTGGAAAGGGATAGTAATATTTGCCCTTTTAACCAACCACATGCACATTATACATAAGTCCTTCCAGTTTTTTTGTTATTCTGAGTCGTTACTTAAGATATTGTAGTGTTAAGTAACTGCCTGGTGTTGTGTAGAAACGAACTTATCATCGGAGGTCACGGCTTCGATTCCCGTTAGGGACTTTTTATACTCTCAATATAAGTATTTATTTGTCTAAGTGCTTACTTGCATTGTTTTGCGGTAAAATTTTAAATTTGTGTTGTAAAATAGGAATATATGTATTAATATTCAATATAAATAACACATATTAAAAATATCTGCACAATGTTTATGATTCAGCACTTTTTAACGTTCCGTTGTTGGGGACGGGTCTGCCCTTAATGTGAGAAGGATCAGGTCGTAGTTTGATGGACTCTTCACTCTAGGTTCTCTCATGCATACAGATTTCTTCATGTTTTCATTCAACGTATTAGCAAGTGGTAATCGTGTTAAAAAAGTTAAAGAGACAGACTTGATCTCGCTACACTTGACTTTTGAAACGAACACACTTCCCACTGGGCTATCACTGCTATGTAATTGCTAAGCCGTGAATTATTATTTTTGTATCAGAGCACTAGAAGTCGAAAAAAATTGTAGCATGGTTAATTGAGGTCTAGAAATCAACTATTTTACTCTTCGTTATTTCAAAGTTCACCTCACAGTGTAAATTTCAATACAGTATTGACACAGGCGATGCATCCGTGCGTATGAATATTCAACGGTTCTGACGTGGTCACGTTCACGTACGCTTTATTAAATTTTTTGCACGCCTGTGTAACGTTTTGCAGTAAAATAGTTAAAATTCACTAAAACAGTTATGGTATTAAAGTGTCATTTAAAATAGGGACGAAGTAAATATGAGAATATTGAGTTACTGAATGGCAAAGTAATATGTTAGATTGTAGTACTATCTGTGTCTAGTCTCCTATAGACATACCTATTTCGGATACGACCACAGCACAATCGCTATTGTCTTTTGGAGCTCATTAGTGCCATCGTTTTCTTTATCTTGCAAAATCTGCAATTATGTTGAAGAGATCGGGGAGATTTTGTTTACCATAATAAATTATCTCCCTTCGTGGCCTGAATGAGGTCCCTAAAGACAGAATCTTGGTGTATCTTGTCGTAAATAGGAATTTACATGGCATTATCGTAAGAAATGGCGGTTTGAGCGCTGGCGTGCGTCTTATAAATATAGTTATTAAAATAAAACTTTTAAGAGGATTTGCGTGATAAAATACATTCAAAGGAGTAATTTTCATTATTTAATTTTATTTATTCTATATAATCGCTAAGGCAGTGGTTGCCCGGTGGTAACACGCGCTCAAATCTCTGGCCTCGCGCCGCTGATGTTCTCATGCTCGAATCATTATTTAACATAATTATGGTTTCGGTGAAGGAAAACATCATGAGGGAACCCGTATTTTTCAGAAAAACCTTGCAAGTTTTCGAAAGACGTGAAGTCCGCCAACGTGCACTTGGCCAGCATGGTGGGCTATGGCCTGATCCCTCTCACATAAAGGGTAGACCAGTACCCAGTAGTGGGACGTTAAAAAGCTGAATATGAATTAATTATATAAACCCTAAATAAAATAAAACCTCCTTCTCATAAGAACGTTAACATCTTAATAGAAATTAATGGACAACTATCTAATTTATGCTGTATAATATTTCGGCTTTAGTACTTCAAAATGGAGTTTCCTGCACTAACTTGGTTGGCACTTTGACGCGCTTATTGCGTTCTCTACATTATTCACTTCGTTAAACATCTTGATGACACAGTCAGCTACTTTATACATTGTTTGTACCTTTAATAATTTGATTTTGTAATAATAGTTATTTACCAGAAGTTAACAAACGGTTCTCGCGTTTGAATTACCGCTTTTTTTCTCTCAATTACACATCAATATTAATGTGAGAAATGCATAAGTAATGTTGTCTGTTTATTTGTTATTTTTCACGCGTCAACTGCTAAATAGATAGAATCCTCGATAATTACATAGGTCGTTTTTTGTCGCGAAAATAAACTTGAAGACCGCGCCGGCCTTATTAAGAATATTGTTACTTTATAGGAAAGACCCGTGTTTTTGCTGCTAGAGATACATATGTATAAAGATGAGCAATTCTGATATATTATAATTTTAAAGAAGTTAATATTTTGTAATGGAGTCATCAAGTGAAGGGAATATGAGTAATATTGTAAACACAAAAGGCATCTATAGGCGCACCCAAGCGAAGCAAGGGTAACCCATTAGTTTATTTATAATTATGTTGTTCCAAAATGGAAAAATAAATGAAAACTTATTATATTCAGGTATAATAATAGATATCTCTTTATATTGACCTACTCGTCTCACATTTTTTATATCAATTGACAGTTACAATTTACATTATTTCTTTATTTTACGTTCTTTTCTTAATTTAAAATACTACTTATTTATTTTTAAAAATCGTGTCATTTTCCGATTCGTATGATTTTATGACTAATTTTTTGTGCAATAAAGAATATATATACACTGAGATTATATTTAAGTACTTGTTCTTTGAATATATTAGAAAAACTTTACCGCATTTTTATGTAACACTAGCACTGCTCGCGGCTCCGCCCGCGTTCAGATGACCAAATACCAAATTTTTACTTTTTACATATGAGTTTACTCTTACATTGCAGTTTTTGTATTTTTTCTCAGAAATGAAACATTTACCCGCGGTAAATATGTTGACTATATGTTGACCCGGATAACCAGGTAGCACCATACCAAATTTCATCAAAATCCCTCTGTGGTATTTCCGTGATGCGGTAAGACAGACAGACAAAAATTCTAATAAAAACTTTTTAACAAAAAAATAAAAATCGACTTCAAACAAAAGCACTAAAAAGTAAAAAATAACTGATTGGTAGTTTTCATTTACTATACATACCTAATCAAATATTTTCGAAATCGGTGCCAGCCCATACAAAGTAAAGCACACATGCCAGCCCAAACTCAAAGTATCTACTATTAGCCGTTGAAGAGTTCCGCCTATCCACCTTCTGGCCTTACCATCAGATCAGGTCAACAATACCGAACCACTGTACTATCAACGGAAATAGAAACACTTGCAAAGTTTCAAGTCAATATGACAATTAGAAGTAGGCTAAATTGATCATTAGCTATTTTGCCACCCTTAGGGGTGGTATATTTTTTTGAAATTTAAATGGGACCAATCTGGAAGTATACTCTTTCAAACAACATAAACATTGTCCAAATCGGCTAATAAATGACGGAGTTCTGAGGTAACAAACATAAAAAAAATACAGTCGAATTGAGAACCTCCTCCTTTTTAACGTCGGTTGAAAACTATGGATTCAGCCTCTGTATCTATAATAATGTCTATTGCAATAAGATTTTCCAAAAAATATTTAATGTACAGATTTGACTTAGTTACAATTTTATTATATCTATACAGATTTGACAGGATTCTAAGAAACCAACGAACTAAAATATTAAGATGGAAATCCTTCTACGTTGAATATTAAAAACGAAAAGTTGTAAATATCGCGAACTTTATTTCTTTCTTGTTTAGTGTATTTCTTCGTCGCAGTGTTACACGCTAATCTCTCATTAAAGAGGAGCTCGTTTACTTTATACTTTGTCTTGAGGACATTACTTTAGAGGACTTACATTTTATGACAAGGAAAAACAACTCATACTTCGAACTTTCCAGGGTAGAATTTTTAATATAAAATATGACCTATTTTCTTTTTGACCTGCATTTTTTTTATAATGAAATAATGAAACTTTTGAACGCTTTTTTATATAACTACTGTTTTTTAATCTGTATTTTTAAAGTACTGTTTTAATAACTTAATTTCTTACTCTTTTGTATAGTATAGGATACGATGATTTGCATTTCTTTTTATACCACGCTAATATTTCAAAGTTTTTTTTTAACTGATAGATAAGGCAAGGTGTCAATTTCCAAACCTAAAACGATTTAATTTATCCTTTTTTCTATTCCTAGAATTGATGCTGCGAGTTTATTTACATATAGTGTGATATAGCTGTTTTTTCCTGCTATTCTAATATTTCCTCTTATTTATTTATTGTAGCCGTTTGACAAATGCTACATCGGTGCGACGGCGGAGCTGGATGAGGAGAGGGTGTTCTGCGGACAGATGGCTGCCATATACTTGTTTGGGGAAGCCCTCACCACCCACCAGATATGCGCCATGCACAGACTTGGACCTGGTTATAAGGTAACCTTTGATATATTAATGAATTTTAAACTTACTTTTTAAATATTTGTTTCTGATATTTTTAAAATTTAAAACTATAGTTTATTTATTCTCAATTAAATAAATATTGATCATGTTTGTTTAGGAGAACAACATTTGCTTATTTAATATACTTTCACTGTAATGAGTGATAGAAATGAAAATATGAATAATTTTAACAATTACTTGAATGTGTTTTTAAATTTGTTTCCCGCTAACCATGGACAGAGTCAATTCCGTTTCGACAACGAATGCAACATCAGTTTACCGGAGAACCACAAACGGGTGAGCGAGACAGCTCCCAAGCTTGACGCTGCTCCCCAAATCGAACCCCTCGAAACCCTAGAGCCCCGAAACCTTGAACCCATCGATACCGAGTCCGATCCTAAACCCCCTGAACCCGCTTCGCAAGAAGATAAGGGTTCCAGTGAAGAAGTAGTAGTAAAGGAGGATGCAACGCCGCGCGGCAGGCGTATGGCCGACGAGGCGCGCGAAGTTGCCGCGGCTCATGCCTCGCTGATCGTAGATATTGAAGCATGCAAGCGTGTAAGCATGTCGCGCCGCCCGCCCTATGATTTTGGTTTACATATCTAGCTTTTTTGTGTTGTTGTAGTGGAAAATGTTAGTTCGTTGAAGTTTTGATTCTGAAGTCTTAAAAAATATTTCAAATCATGCAAAAATTATGAACAAAATATTTCATATCTATATATTTTAAGGCTACGTAATATTGTAAGAGGATCACGTATTTATTTTATAACCACTATACTACTGAAAATCCATTTTTTTCTTAATAATTGTTTTATAACTTAAAAGATGAACAACTAATATAACGATTAACTAAATCGATCTCCGCTTATTATTACTAAGCCAATAATGTAAAATTGTTTAAAAATGAAATCAATCCTTTAACGAACTAATATTTGCCAAGCACTAGACACGCGATTTGTTCATAACACCATATAGTATTTGTGTTTTGTGTGGTGCCAGGGTCAGTTTCGATTCGACGGCGAAGTGCGTGTCCCGCTACCGGCTACCGAAATACGAGTGGACAAATATGGCGATCTTTCACATGATCCAACGCAAAATATTCACGATGTAAGACAGTGTATTACAGACACACGGTCCACGCTTTCAATACGGTTTCAATATAGATAAAAATATTTTTCTTTATAAAAACAATGTGAAAAAGTTATCTTTTGTTTGCTATTTCACTGAATTGTTAACGTATTGAAAAGCTTAACAATGTGGATCGAACTTTAAAAAACTCTAACAAGTACACGAAACTACTATGATATAACTCCACTAATCTCGTGGGTTCCTGGTACATTAATTGGGCATCCTACGCATGCGTAGCATAAGAACTGTTAATTGGTATAAATAAATATTTTAACTGCACGAAAGTGAACTTCCAAGTCCGCTCATCGACTAAAAAACTAGTTTCATAATTTTATAAATATTTAACGAGTGACTTATTTTCACGATAATATGTACGGGTATATGGTCTGAGTACAAAAGGTCTTACCTAATTTTGATAGATTTAATAACACAAAATATACAAATATGTATGTATATATATGTTTTATAAATTCGCGGATTTATTTGCATTTTTGTTTCCCGACGTTTCGAATACTTAACAGCAATCATGGTCACGGGAGAGTGAGGTGTTACATGTCTTGAAGGTATAGTTGTTACAGACAGCCTACCCACAATTAACAAAATGAAAATTCCACCAATTACATTACAATATTTTTTAACTTTAAATTTATAATTTTTTTCTAAGGCTTTGTTTTATACAGAGATTTTTATATTGCTAGAAGGAATATTACATAAACTACGAAAGCTCCTGTAAACTTGCAAATATATTGAGTTGTTTATGTCAATGTTTAGACCGTTACTGACAGTTTTAAATAAATCTCCAACCCAACTACGGGTCATCAATCGCCTGCTTTAATGTAGCTACTTAGGATCTATCTTGTCTAGATTGCAAAGATTTTGTACAAGCGAGAGTGCTTTCGTGATTAAGTCTTAAGATAAATAAATCACCATTCTGAGGCGCATTAAAAACAACAATGGACTACTAAAGAAACAAAGACTTCTTTGACGTTAATCCGACCGGAGCGCGACAATTGTACGAAAATTGTTTTGTTATTTTACATCGGTCAGTATAAAGGCTCTTTTACACACTTCCCATCTATACATATAATAAAACTCTAACCAAGCCGAATCTTTACATTAAATATTTTTTGGAAAATCTTATTGAAATAGACATTATTATCGATACAGAGTCCGAATCTATAGTTTTTAGAATTATTGTCTGTTTGTCTGTCTGTTACCGCATCACAGAAAAACCACTCGAGGGATTTTGATGAAATTTGGTATGATGATAGCTGGTTATCCGGGTCAACATATAGGATACTTTTTACCGCAGGAATATGTCTCTTTTCTGAGAAAAAATACAAAAACTGCAATGTAAGAGTATACTTACGAGTATATGTAAAACTTGAGAATTTAGTTTTTGGTCATCTGAACGCGGGCGGAGCTGCGGGCAATGCCAGTTAAAAAATATAATTCTTGAAATTTTATATGTTACATGATTTAAAATTTGATATCGAATTCTTTTAAAGGCCGAGACTTTGACATGTGTATTTCATAAATAATACATCGAGGAAATGATTTTAAACAGCATCGCGAAGTTTCCGAACGTGTTTCGTGTCTCACGTCGACTGTTGTTCGCTGAGATGAACCGTGAATGTCGAACACTTTTAAACTAATTTGTTACACCAAGAACGAGTTTTAGACTGCCATTTGTTAGAAACACTTGGACTCGGCGAAACAACGCTTTCACAAAAGTTATCTACTGCGTTACTGCCGCCGTACAAGTTTGAGTACAAAAGAGGGGATTCCAGAGATTTCGGAGCTCAATAAATAATTCTGGTACTAACAAACAGAATTCATTAAGAAATGTTTGGGTTAGGTAAAATTAATTTCAAGTCGTGAACAATTTTAATATGTCTCTTCGAATGAGTTTTGAAAATGTTGTCGACTTACATTACACTTCGTCGGTGAACACATAAAAGGCTTTGCTCAATATTATAAAGTTATACTTTATGTAAGGGAACGGTTTCTAAAGCAAGCAATATGATATGAAAGTACATACTTGTTGCTTACAATTATTAGATTTTATTATACTATAGTCCTGAGATCTTAGTTTATATAGGTACTTCACGTTTACGTTTTAACGTTTAGTACGTATTTCTCAGAGATGAGGTATTTTTCCGCAGTAAAATGTATCCTATATGTTGACCCAGATAACCAACTATCATCATACCAAATTTTATCAAAATCTGTCCTGTGGTTTTCTCGTGATGCGGTCACAGGCAGACAGACAAGAATTCTAAAAACTATAGATTCGGCCTCTGTATCGATAATAATGACTATTCCAATAAGATTGTCAAAAAAAATATTTTATCAACTCAGAATTTTATTATATGTATAGATTATGTTTTATTTTTTATTTAATAAAGAAGTTGTCTGAATATTGAATAGTTACATGAAAACTTATCCGTCTAACAACACAAAGTGCTTACTTGCAACTTTTTCCAAATATAAAGACGACAGACCACGAGTTGAGTGTACACAAAAGTATACAGGATGTATCATTATGTATGCCAGAGTCATTTCAGCCGCCAAGCCTGCCGCCCCCACCGCAAGCCACGCGTAATTACTGATCCACGGAAACCAACTTCCCTGACGACGTTCCTTCCGCGTTGTCATCTTTGTGGGAGATTGCATACGACGTACAAAACACCAACCCTTTCACATACATCATATATTCTCGCTCTTAATACTATCATTTTAAAGTTTATAATGGAAAAATATATTCGTCAGACAGATTATCATGGAGCATTGTACGCTGTCAGTCTTTAAATGGCGCGGAAAGGGTTTATTATAAAGTGTAAGGAAGCAAAGAGGATGCTTAAAGCTTCAACTCGAAATATTGCGGGGTTTAAAAGCAGCTATTTATATATGAATAAGTCAAAGTACTATTGTTATTGACTACGCGTTGTTGAGCCTTTTGCGCCGATTGTTGCTGTTTCGAATCTCAAAATATGTAAACGTCTTGACTAGACACAGACATTTTCGTCTTGTCTTCTCTTCTTCTCTTCTTGTGTCTCCCTCAGCCCTTTAACGTCCCACTGCTGGGCACGGGCCTCCTTTCAGTACGACGGGGATCAGGCCATAGTTCACCACGCTGGCCAAGTGCGGGTTGGCAGACATTTTCGTCTTAGTCTTATTTAAATGAAAACAATGATGAATGTGATTGACGTTAATTTGTCTTTTATGTATGTATTTCAAAAACGTACGAAAACCTAAATATTTTAAAGTTCCAATCTCTTGAAAACGAGATTCATTAATACGAATCTATTATATTTTTAACGACATTTTATATTTTTTTTAAAGGCCTAATAATTTTCCTTGAACTTTATGCTTATTTACGAGGAAGGAAAATATATTTCATGTTCATTCCGATGTACAATTTAGAAAAAAAAAATCGAAAGGAGGACTTTGTCGTTTTTGCGTTTCTCGAAATAGACATTTCCGTATACATTAGAGATGTAAAAGAAAGAGCTTCCTTTTCTTTTGGTGACTTATAAGACCCCTCAAGGGAAGATTCTTGATTGAAGGCTGTACGACATTTGAAATATTCAGAGCCCCTAGTGTACTCAAGAACGCGGGCGTTTTAAATATTTAAAATATCCTTGTGTCGCGATTTTTCTATTATATGTCACTGGAATTTCCAGTTTAAACAAATTCTTGTGCTTTAAATCCCTTATTTTTAATATACTTTTATTTCACTACTACTAGACAAACAATAACATAAGATATCCCACGGGAATTGTACATATTTTCCGGGAAAAAGTAGCCTATTTGTTATTCTTATGTATGAACTATATTTTTGTAAAGTTTCATTAAAATCCAATTAGTAGTTTTTGTGTACTAAGCTATATAAGTTAATATAGTTTTTTAACTATCCCACGGGAGCTCTTTAATTTTCCGGGATGAAAGTATTTACGATGTTGACCGGAGATATAAGGTACCACCATGCAAAATTTCATTTAAATCAGCCCAACGGTCTCGGAGATTATCCCGTACAAACAGACAAACGGACAAACAGACAGAGAAACAAAAATTTGAAAAAATAAATAAATTTGTTTCATTTCTCTTCTTGTATCCCCCTGACTCGGTTTTTAGCATTTTTTCTATGTACAGATATTCGACCACTACAGTTTTATTGTATGTATAAATTGTGAAACATTTTATGATGTAATACTTTTCATAGCATATTATATGCTGCTCATCATTTTCATATGCTTTTAATTATGTAATAGGCCTATAATTTATACACATATATAAAATTGAAGTGTCTGTTTGTAATTTCAAAATAACAGCTTTTTACTAAATGCATATAAAATTATATGCGGTACATATAAGAAAAACACAATTTTTAAAAATGTTGCGTCTGTCTGTTTGTTTGTTCCGGCTAATCTCCGAAACGGTTGGACTGATTTTGACGGGATTTTCACTGGCAGATAGCTAATGTTATAAGGAGTAACTTAGCCTAAGTTACTTTTGGTTTACAAAAAGAATTAGGGTTCTATTCAATAAAATAAAATCGTACGTAGGGACACACCCGAGCGAAACGAGGGTAAGTCGCTAGTAATGGAATAATAAGTTCTAAGTTAAGTAATTTTAAGATTCAAAGATGGATTGCTTTCATAATTTATTCTCCAACAAGTTTGTTTCAAATCTCTCATCAGCTGTTTTTCGATTTGGGGGGAATATTACCATTAAAACTTTGCTAATTGAATTTTAAAAATTAATTACGGCGATAATGAATTCCGGGATTTCGGAACTCATCTCCCGTCGAGCATGTGATCGCGGCAACCTCGCGCCGACCTCATGAATATTTTCTCAACTTGTTTTAATTTAATTTGGATGTGATTAAAATTTTAATGCCTACTTGCTGCGTTACTCTCACTTCAGTTTTACTTTGTCAGCTTTTGTCGGCGTCAGCTGAAAATAAAAGAGAATAATTTTTTATTATTTGTACTTCTTAAGGGATAGGATGACACATTAAGTTCCTTATGATCAAGATTGTGAAATTTAATATATTACTTTTATCTATACGTATAATAAAATTCTGAGTCAATCTGTACATATTTTTTTGAAAATCTTATTGGTATAGTCATTATTATCGACACAGAGGCCGAATCTATAGTTTTTAGAATTTTTGTTGGTATGTCTGCCTGTATGTGACCGCATCAGGAAAAAGCCATTGGAGGGATTTTTATGAGGTATGGTGATTGCTGGTTATCTGGGTCAACACATAGGATACTATTTACTGCGGGAAAATATTTCAATTCTGAGCAATCTATACTAACCTTAAAACGTACCTAGTGTAAGTGAGACGAACCCGAGTGGGGCGAGGGTAAGTCGCTAGTTTTAATAAAGTAAATAAATTAATTTTATCCAGTAACCATTCACTATTTGCAGTCTGTTTTTTTTATATTTTTCTAAAAAACTTACAAGTTTAAAATAAAACATATTTAAAGTAGATTTCTTAATAAATTATTGCTTTTCTATAATAATATTCCACTTCGTACCTTGTCATATCTAGTAATTTTTAAAATCAACAGTGATAAGCTCAACTAAAGAGCTCCAGACATCCGTCCCGCAATGAAATTACGTGAACTGTAGAGTAATACGTGTCGGCGCGGCGCTGGGAAATCCCCACATTATGCACCAAACCGGATAATCTTATGTACTACGGATGTGAATGCGGGGATTCCTGAAGATTATTGGTTCTGTTTGTTTTAGCATATGTTACATTGAACGAGGGTTTCAGTTGATATACATACATATGTATGTACATATACCCAGATATTATGTATATACCTACTCGTGTATTTGGTATCTATCTTCGCAAAGTGCAAATAAAGGTGGTATAAGTTAATACTACTGTACTCAAACAGTTAGTTAAGCGTTAATTGTACTGATATAATAATTTTATTAGATTTACATTAATGATGTTACTCCGTACTTTTGCCGCGTTAACGTTTATGAGTTCTTCAGACGAACTAAGCGCCGACAGCAGAATATGGAAGATTGTACGACTCTCGCTCTTTGTTTACGCTACTTCTGTTTTTAGTGAATAATAAAACGGTGCTAACTTCTGTTTTAATGCACAGCAAAAGCATTTTGTTTATTGGGATGTTAAATTTTATAGCTTATTATTCTCGCATAATTGACATTAAAGACGGGTAGTTGTTTTTATAAAAATATTTTATAAATATATTTAATAACTAGTGACTCATCCTCGCTTCGCTCGGGTTCGTCCCTAGGGTGTGTACCTATACAACTTCCTATTTGAATCGAATATTATTAATTTTTTAATTGGTTTTTAATTTTTTTTCGTGGGACCCTATTTTTTTCTAAAATAAAAGTGGCCTAAGTTACTCCTTATTACATCAGCTATCTGCCAGTGAAAGTCCCGCCAAAATCGGTCCAGCCATTTCAGATATTAGCCGGAACAAACAGACAGACAGACAAAAATTTAAAACAAATATTGTTTTGGTATATGTAGGTACCGTGTATACATCCATATGCATTTAGTAAAAAGCTGTTATTTTGACTATTTTGACATTACAAACAGACACTTCAATTTTGTTTATTTATTACTAGCATTGCCCGCGGCTCCGCCCGCGTTCAGATGACCAAAAACCTAATTCTTAGGTTTTACATATTAGTATACTCTTACAATGCAGTTTTTGTCTTTTTGTATTTTTTCTCAGAAATGAGATATTTTCCCGCGGTAAAAAGTAGCCTATATGTTGACCCGGATGATGTTCTCCTAGCCGATTCCGGCCACGGCGGCCAATCTCATTGAGACTAGCCAACTGCGCAGGAGATATTATAGTGCACAAGTGTACGCGCAGACACAAGTGCACTCTCTGTTCCTGTCACTCTCATACTCCGGTGGGACGACTGCTCGACACGACCAGTGAGAGTTAAGGCGCAGGACCGACGGCTTTACGTGCTCTCCGAGGCACGGGGGTGAAACACCGCCAACTTCCCAACTCCGGGCGGTTACTGAGACTTATTATACAGAAAGACTCAATAACTTAACTTGGCCCGACCCGGGACTCGAACCCAGGACCTCCGAGTGTGCAGCCGTACTTGCTAGCCACTACACCACCGAGGCAGTTAACCCGGATAACCAGCTATCATCATACCAAATTTCATCAAAATCTGTCCAGTAGTTTTCTCGTGATGCGGTAACAGACAGACAGAAAGACAGACAGACAGACAAAAATTCTAAAAACTATAGATTCGGACTCTGTATCGATAATAATGTCTATTTCAATTAGATTTCCCAAAAAATATTTAATGTACAGATTTGACTTAGTTAGAATTTTATTATATGTATAGATGATATACAACCAGTAACTTCTTTTGGTGGATAATTTAGTTCATGCCTTTATTTAGTTTTTTTTTTAAATATATTTATTTCGTGGTTATTAAACGTGCCCCTAGGATACTGCTTACTACGCAAATGTCGCGAGAATAAACGATATGAGATATTCTACAATAAGATTATATTACTCGGGAAAACAATTGCTAAATCTTCAACCTACATCAAACACGACATTAGGTTTAGTTTTTTTTACTTCTCAAATCTATACTTATAATAAAATTCTGAGTCGAATCTAAACATTAAATATTTTTGTGGAAAATCTTATTATAATAGTCATTATTATCGATACAGAGACCGAATCTATAGTTTTAGAGTGTTTTTATCTACCTGGGAACGCATCACGAGAAAACCACTGGACAGATTTTGATGAAATTTAATATGATGATAACTGTTTATCCGGGTCCAACATATAGAACAATTTTTCTGCGGGAAAATATCTCGTCTTTGAGTAATCTATACTAAATGTCAAAACTTACTTAGGGACGAATCCGAGCAGAGCGAGAGTGAGTCGCTGTTATAATATAAAGTCAGAGCCGTGTGCCAACTTCCTCTTCAGAAAACGACCAGATTTGTTTTCATACTGGGATTTAAATTTTTAACAGCATGCTTAAAGTTTTGCACTTATCTTCTGGGAATATGGAGAGCTACAATATCTCCAAGCATTATGAAAATTGTTATTTTCTTATACTTAAAAATCTAAAAAATAAGTATGTTACATACGATTGTCTAAATGAATACTAATACCTAATGACAATTTAATATGATTTTTATGAAATGCTTTAGTTATTTACTTTGAACTACTTTAGTTTATTTCCTTCCTCATAAAAAATCTTTTCTATAAGTTGGTACTGCAACGTGCTTTATCATTCAACTTTGAATCACAGCCATAACTCTTAAGTTACTATATGAAACTCTTGAAACGTGCAGCCACAATATACTCCAACTTGTGAAGTTTCAAGTGAGTTTTCAACTTTTATAGTTGTGCCTGTAATCTTATTACGAAAATATCACCTCGGATGGTGAGACGTGGTTGCCGGTTGGGATCGCGGATTTTTATATGAGCCGCCTCCCTTTTTATATAAATCTTAAACGAATCACTTCTCATCTGTAATTTAAAGTTTTTTTTTGTAACATATTTCTATGGTTTACTCGTATTCGTTGAATCGAAAATAAAAAACCTTTAGTAGTTTCAATTTGTATAAAATTCTCAATAATTTTATGTACAAACGTAAGTATAAACTAGAAATATTAATAGCAATAATTGTTATAATTGAATGATTGTTCGATTTCTATATCTACAATTCTACACTTTCTATTATAAAGAGGAAAGATTTGTATTTTTGTATGTTTGTAACGAATAAACTGAAAGACTACTTACTGGACCGATTTAGATGAATGGTAGGAAAATAGTTTGAGAAACTGGGAAGTATATAGGGTATTTTTTATTCCGGAAAACATCCTTTAAGGGGGTGAAAATGGGGATAAAAATTTGTATAGGGAATAAAATATTAAACTCGTGATAAATAAATCGGGCAATTGTTATGAATGCGGCGAAAGTTTGTGTGCCTGTGTGTGTTTATTACAAGTATAGACTATGACCTGAAGTGACACATAGGTTCCTGTTAAAGCAGCAAAATAAGGATGAGTACACTAGTAACAAATAAAAAATATCACTTACATTATATATTACTTATGTATGTTATGTATACACTAAACACATACGAGTACATATAATAACAGTGTAACTGATCGCTGTCTATACATGGAACATATTCGAAACATTGATTTTTAGAACGGTGGTCTATTTGTCTGTGCGTTTGTTCGCGTTAATCTCAGAAACTGCTTAAGCGCTTTGGGTGCGGTTTTCACTAGTGTATTGTGGTAAGCTTCAGTTAACATTCAGTATGTTATTTTAATCGGTTTATAAATAAAAAAGTTATGTCAATTTAAAGAATCACCCAGGGACGAGCCCGAGCGATGCGAGGGGGATTCGCTAGTTTTTCATATATGTACAACATTTCCCAAATATATACTTTCATAAATTAGGTGCATAAGTAGAATACTAGAAATATTTCAGTCATTCCACTTTTCTGCTTTGCTCATGTTCAATGCTTTCAGTTACATGACAGTAATTTTTCAAGGAAATTGTCGTTCGTTATTTACTTTTATGACCTTTTATAATAAAAGATTTATCTGAATTTAACTTTTTATATTTTCCCTTTATAGATTGTAGATTGTATTGTTAAATATATATGGTTAATAGAAAGAATTGTAAACTTCAGTGAAAGATAATTACTGATAATACCACAGATCATATAATACTATAGATAAGACACTGTAGATTAGAGTAATCAGGTTTATGTTTTATTCATTTTTAAGGCTCCGTAACCGAAAGGTGCCAACGTGACCCTATTACTAAGCCTCCGCTCTCCGTTTGTCTGTCTGCCAGCGGGCTGTATCTTATGAACCGTAATATGTAAAGAGTTGATCACAGAGTGTCTATTTGTCCAAGATAGACAATTTAAAAATTGCCGCCATGCAAATTAAAAAAAAACGATTATAGTACGAAAAACTTTCGTGTGCAAGTCCGAGAAGCACTTGACCGGTATTTCAATATTTACATGATAATGATTCTTTTGTATTACTTTAGTACACATGACCTACGCTGCGGTTGCAAACTTTGATTTAATCCATACATTTCTTATTTACACTGACACGAGTTTACTGCAAATATAAACATGAAAAGTTATTTTTCCATTTTAATATGAATATTTAGCCGAAGCACTGCGTAGTAGTAATTAATTTAGACTGCAATAACGTAAATGCAGACTGTTCTCGTTTATTGTTGACCGCAATACGCCGTTATTTAAATTCCAACATTTCATTATCTGTATTACGTATAATTACGTATAAAATTATAAATGTATATTTAAGAAAAATTGTAAAACTAGTAACTTATTCTCATGTTGCGCGGATGCGTCCTTAGTTATACATTGGTTTGGTAGTTTTTGAGTTTATTGCGTTCAGACAGACAGACAGGCGCGGCGGGTAACTTTGTTTTATAATCTGTAGTGATGATTAAAAAATGTTTGGTTATTTTCGTTTGAATGCTCTAGTCTCTGAAACTACCAGACTACAATTTAACAAAATTTACGAATATAAACAAACCCAATTTTAAGAGGAGGAGGAGTTATTTCTTGGATATACCCCAGGAGTGCACAAAGAACCTTCACAATTTAACTTCTAGTAGCGTACAATATAGTGGTTGTTAGATAGAGTTTTGTACAATTTTTTTAATTCTTACACCTAAAGTTCTAAAGTTTCGCAGTATAAAGTAGAGCTTTTTATGAGAGGATTACTTCGGCACGTCCTCACGTTTCTTATTCAAACATATCTGGAAAATGTTTTCACAATCATGTACATTATAACTCGTATTTTGCACGTACGTGTTGTGTTTCCATTACATTGTTGTTTGTGTTTATGTGTAAAATATATACTTGTTGTTTTTGCATGGTATTTGGTGAATGTATTTAGATTTCTACATGTCTTTGTCGCTTCTATGTGTTTCTTTTAGCTAATTTTAACCGTAGAGATTTAATCATAGTGATAAAATAGATTTTTTTATTTATTTTTTATTAAATTTAAAATAATGCATAACATTATGTCTTGTCATGTTGGCTAACTACTAATATTATTAAGATTGATTGTTCTAAGTTTATTAACCTTTATACTCGTAATAACTGTGTATACTGTAAGTCGTTTTCTTTAATTAGTTTTGTTGAATTAAGCAAGTAAACTTGCTTATGAAGCTTATTGCGCTTGAACGCCAAGTATTATTCAGTGGTACTTGTTATTTTGAATTATTTAAATTTAATTTTTCTGTAAATTTCAAAAAAATATTAAATTATTTTAACTTTATAAAGTTGAAAATTTTTACATGTCTTCATTGACGTCAATATATTTTTTTCTAATATTAATATTATCTATAGGTGCTATACGACGGCAAATTATCATCCGCCATAGTGTTTATGTACAACCCCGTGGCGACCGACGGACAGCTGTGTCTACAGTCGGCGCCCAAAGGCAATGTGTCCTACTTCGTGCACACGCCCCATGCGCTCATGTTGCAGGTAAGCTCCTCCATCGATATGCTCTCCTTTTTACATTGGTGTTTTTAGTACTGTTTAAATAAGGTATTTTTCCGATATTATTTAATATCTAATAAATCTTCCTTTAATCGATTAACTCCACCTACCTCATCTGATTAAAATAAGTACATTTTATGTTAGCGTTAATTTATATGCTGAAATATATGTACATATATACATGATAAGTATATATGATGTTATTGTAAATATTTAATTATAAATAAAACTTATTTCAAAAATTCTATCCCTTTCTAAAGAGCGAAAACAAATTTTACACAACATTTTGCAAAAAACCAATCAGATATACATGGTTATGGTAATATCAGCTCCTGTACACTCATGCTATCCTGATATGTTGATAATATTTGTTACAACATCTTTCATCTGACGTTCAATGAATGACATTTATGATAAGAAAAAAAATCTAGGACATACTCACATATGATGATGATGTTCTCCTGACCGATTCCGGCCACGGCGGCCAATCTCATTGAGACTAGCCAACTGCGCAGGAGATATTATAGTGCACAAGTGTACGCGCAGACACAACGTGCACTCTCTATTCCTGTCACTCTCATACTCCGGTGGGACGACTGCTCGACACTATACAGAAAGACTCAATAACTTTGGCCCGACCCGGGACTCGAACCCAGTACATGCTAGCCACTACACCACCGAGGCAGTTCTCACATATAGTACATATTATACTTCTATGTTGTCCTGGTACAGAGCAATACTTTTTCGATTTTGTCCCTTTTTCTTCCTTATCTCGCTTTCGATTCAAGCTTAAGAGAGAAAGGGACGTACATTTTTAATTGGTTACCATTGTGCCTATTACTGAATGAACTCTACGCTTATGATGCCTTCTTAATTTATTTGTATAATACTTGTCCCCTTTTCATCTCTTTTACATAAACATGTAGTAGTTAGGAAGCGTTTTTCATTTTCAAGACAAATACATAAAGTATCCGCATTGGCATAAATGCAATAAGTTTTTTTAGAGAATCTACCTTTCTAACTCTTATGTCTCTTTTATTTAAAGTAAGATTAATCTCATGCGAGAAAAGGACGGAATAAGGACTGGCTATAATAACATTAGCTAGTGTTGCAAGTACGATGACGAAACGTCAGCAATATATGTTCGATCTCTTCCGTTTTTGTCTTTATCGCAATGTGAGAAAGGGACAAGCTGCAGCTCGTTTCACTATGAAGAAATTATTCATGTCCTTTAACACCCTACATTCAGTTGCATCGCTCCAATACACTCATAATGGCCTAGTAATGTAGTTGTAATAAATTATTACTAGTGTTATGTTTAGCTTTATGGAAAATAATTTTTGTACTAACTCAAGTCGATAGAGAATAAAAACATTAAATTTAAATTTTAGTCGTAAAAGAGGCTTTTAATGTTATGCTACCCTGGTAGACATATATAGATTTCTACTGTGATAAAACTTTATTATATCTATATTTTTATTTTATACTAACGGCTCACCCTGGTTCCGCTCGGGTTCGTTCCTTGTTATGTTCTAACGTTTAGTATGAATATCTCAGAAATGAGATATTTTCCCGCAGTAAAAAGTATCTTATATGTTGACCTGGATAACCAGCTCTCATCATATCAAATTTCATCAAAATCCCTCCAGTGGTTATTTTCGTGATGCGGTCACAGACAAACAGACAGACAAACAAACAAAAATTCTAAAAACTAGATTCGGCCTCTGTACGTGGTAGCAAAAAAGTCACCTTTTTCGGTAGGGCTTATCTTATTTAAGCGTGAATCTTGTTAAATAAGCCAAACCAGACTAATCAGAATTAGAAATGTAGGTATACATATCGTGACCCAATTAGTTTTGTTTCTCTCAAAATTGAGATAATCTCGGGATTTAACAAAGAAAATGTATGCGAGCACGTGAATCACTTGTGTATGCTCACTTTGTCACGTTGACGGAATCAACCCTTCTCTAAAATATTCACTGGAGCTATGAACGCTTTGATCTGTGATTACATTCTTCGCGTTAAATTTAGACTCGCTCGCGATATTTAATAATGCGTGTGATTGATGTTAACGTGCCTACTTGATTAATAATGGATTTATTATTGTATATTGTATATCTAAGATTGTTTACTAGCTTTAACATTGTATAAAATTGGGAATTTTAAGATTTTTTAGTATGATGAATAAATGTAGGTATATGATATAAAATTTGACTATACACACAGTATAAATATAACAGTGGTAGCCCAGTGGTAATGCGATCGCTTGGGATACCGAGTGGGGAGCGGGCTCAAATCCCGGGTCTCGCACCTCTGATATTTATATATCCACACTTGGCTAGCGTGTGGATTATGGCCTGTTCTCCCTGGTATTGAAGGGAGGTACGTGCTCGGCAGTGAGACGTTAAAAAGGGGCTGAATAAATGAGTGTACATAATATGAATATGAGAAATAAGTTTTTTTTACCATTAGAATGCTAAAAATATTAATGAAATATATCTAATTACAGGAGGTTAAAGCAGTGATCACTCACTCCATCCACAGCGCGCTCAACTCTATCGGAGGTGTGCAAGTACTGTTCCCTTTATTCGCGCAACTCGACTTGCCGCACGACGCGCCGGCCACTGACCCGAAACGTGATCCTATGTTGTGGTATGTTGAGTATTTGTTATTGTAATCTGACTATTATAATCTATGTATTGTTATTATAATTTTTTTATTACAAATCGGACGGATCTGACTGTGCACAGACAGCCTATGACCTTATTTTTATATTGGGGGACCTAAGAGAAGCTAGTACTACCCACTAAAACCCAACGGAACCTCCCCCGACTTCCGATCGCTTACGCACTCAACCAAGACGCCCCTACGGCAGATCTAAAACGGCAGGCCAAAGCAGACTACAACAAATCAAAGGGTTGAACCCACGGTCCACTTTGATATCAGACAAGTATCAGGAGCAACCCGCATGGTACACCGCCCACTGAAGTGGACCATCTCCCAGTGTGTTTCTTGGCTTTACGCCCGGCTGGATCGCCGGACGCTAATGAACCCTCCCACCATGACAAGGTTAACACATCGAGGGGGAGACAGACTATGACCTGGAGTACCACGTGAGATAATGCTAAGCCCAGAGAAAGTCGCTAGTATTAAATTTTCCCTATAGCGGATATCTTCATTAATGTCACGTCACTATAAAACCACGTTATAAATATACAAATATCTTATAATGTATTTGTATTACACATTCGTTGTATTAAAATACTACAACCTAGATTACAGATAATAACTTTGGAAACCTAGTGAGCTTGGTGTAAGGCAAAATAGTTAAGACTTAAGGCTCATTTTCATTGGTGGTTAACTTCATCGTTATACCGCATGCGGGGAGTCCCCGAATGCGAGATAACGTCTAATGAAGTTACTTCATCGATATTTCGGTCGATATACAGCATGCGGGTGTTCCCCGCAAGCAGCAGTTCTATGCGGCATGCATAATCCCGCACTCCCTATGTGGGTCTCATCGACTGATGAAACCGGTTCCTATGGCATGCGTAACATACAATCTCCTGCATCCCACAAGCCATTTTCAACACTAGTGTATAGTATTTTTTAATAATTACGAGGCAAATAATCCTACAAAAATGTTGATGAATTATTTTATAATTAAGCTCAAAGCAAATATTGCTTTAATTATTATTGCTGTACGAGTCATGTCCTCGTGGAATACTGGCAACTGGTCTGGCTTCATTTCACCACTTACTAATATCGGATATTTTACATTAAAATGTAATTTTCGTTGCTGAGAAATAGTAATATATGTGATATATACAAGCAGAGCTCTAAAGCTAATGTAAATAACAATTTAAATTTCATCCAGATCCGTTCAGCTGTTCTGGCGTGAAAAAGTAACAAACATCCTTACTCACAAACTTTCAAATTTATAGTATATTATACAATACGGATTAGTATGGATTTGGTAAAACTCATCCATCTTTAAATAGAATCATATTAATTATCCCAGTGTTCTGTGCCCTTTGGTGCCTTATTAACTCGACTTTGCTATTGTTGTTACATTCAGTGTATGGATTTAGTACCTTTTGTGTAAACATGTATTGTTTATTAGAATAGGGATGTTTTGTTGTTTATGTTGATAAATTAATATAAACATTGAATATTTATAGAAGTTAACGCATCACGAGAAAAGCACTGGATCGATTTTGATGAAATTTTATTTGATGAGCTGGATATCCGGGTCAACATATAGGATACGATGTACGATACTGCGGGAAAATATCTTATCTCTGAGAAATCTATATAACGATTAAAACGTACCAAAGGACGAACTCGAGCAGAGCGAGTGTGAGTCGCTAGTAAATAATATTTTTTCATATCGCTTTATAAAATATTAAAACCACCACTAAACAAGAGGCATGGTCAGTCAATATAACCGCATCAATAATAATCCGAATGAACGTTCATGCCGTCGTGCCACGAGTGTCCACAAAATGACGTTCTGCATCACTAAATTTAACAAATTTATTTCAAAATGCAAATGGAAGCCATATCAGTATGCATATTACGCTGATTCCAAACTTCTAATGCCGCAGAAAATGATTCAGTGACATCCAGAGTCCAGAGCGCTGCAGCAGGAACAAGTTTACTGAATTACTTCTATAGACCAAACTAACAAGCGCCAAAATTTCCAAACTAAATCATACCAGTGAGTTTAGATGCGAGTTCCAGTTCATTCATTAATATTCCAAGTAGCTAGGGACGCGTAACCCGGCTAAATGCGTTTTCTATGTCGGTGCCTAATCGCTCTCTAAGTTAGCCGACCGTCTCGAGCCGGTAGGGTAATAACTAACTCCTCAGAACTACTGATTGCCTAGTGTCGACCTCGGTTAGCCGAATGGATTTATACGAGGATTTAAAGGGGATTTAAACAATGTGCGAGTGGATCGAAACTTCCATGTAATTTAATATCTATAATTTTGATTTAAGACGGAGTGTAAAATATCTGGGTGGGTTTTTTAGAAAAAGAAAAAATTTTTTTTTTATTATTTAAAAATAGCTGATTTGACAGACGATGTTCTGTTTGTGGTATTTTTAAAAGAAAAGAAAAAGCACTTTCAGTTTCCCGAATTTCTAAGAATTTTGGGCAAGTGCTTCAAAACATGGCTTGGGCTTTTGCGAAATTAAAAAAAAAAAGCCAAATTGATCTAGACGATTTTGTGATGTGTGATGAAATGAATTCAGTGTAAACCACAAATTGCATTTCATTTAAAAAAAAAGACAATACCTTACACCGTCAAATAAACATAAAATAAACCAATTAAATACAACTTAATATGGTGTATTTGTAATGAATTTGTACGCACATGCAAATACTGTATCTGTAAATTTAAACGCCTGAGTCAACTTATCTTACTTTAATTAAAGTGCGTCTTATTAAGACAAACTTCTTCTATTTGTAGAAGAGAAAGCTAAGTTTAACTTTGGCAATTAGTTTTATATTTTCATATAGTACTTATAACTAGACTAATATTAGGGCTGTGGCTTCGCCTACGTGTATGTAATCAGCCCTTTTTAACGTCCCACTGCTGGGTGCAGGTCTCCCTTCAATACGAGGGGGCCCCACGCCGTGCTGGCCAAGTGCAGCTTAGCGGACTTCATATATCTTTCGAAAACTAGCTAGGTTCTCTCAGATATGCACGTTTAATCACAATGTTTTCCTTCAATGTATGACAAGTAGTAATCTTATTAAAAAGAAGGACGCGTATACTGCTGTTTAATAAATAACAAATAGTTAATACACTGTTATGTTGTAATTTACTTTGTGTAAAATCTAACATGATTTATTAACATAAAATGTACTCGTATGTACAACAATTAATATCTCACTCGTAACATTATCATGGTAATAGATCGGACAGAATGTGTAATTTATTACGTACCCACCGAAATAGTCCGCTGCGCGTTGTTTCATACGACTTACGACGCGTCTCCATAAACTATAATCTATCTGAAGCTCTCTTTACTAGGAATAGAAAAATATAAGCCCTATGCAAATTATGTCAAATTCCTATCGATAGATAAGTTATTGGAATGTGCCATTAGACTATTATATACGGCTAAATCCATTGTGACAATGTAGAGCGTATCAAAATATGTACGAGTATATAACAACGTCTTACTCTCTCTAGAGATCTTACATTTGGGTACGTCGTTCGGTAATTGGATGTTAACGAACCCATATTGCCGTAAAATAAATATTACATATTAACTGTAATTCATTTATAAGTACTTGGTTAAACTCAACCTACACATTCTTTAGTAAAGTTTATGCATGCAATTTTGTTTTAGTATCTAGATACTCTATAATCTCTATCTATAGTATATGATGACTTAGGTATTTATTTTAAGATTTTAAATATTTTTAAATGAAAAATATAAATATTATTAGAGTTATTTTAAAATTTCTTTAGAATAAAGAGAAACGATATACCACATAAAATTCAATATATACCCATAATATCATCCCATTTGCTTATCCCATGGGAACTATTTGTTTTCTAAGGAAACAAGTTATACTAAATATTGTTGTTTGTAACTCGAAACAACATCATTTAAGAGGCGTAACTATGAAATACAAATAATGAAGTTTCCTCTCCGATACAAACTCACAAGGGTGACCGAGATTGAATTTATGTACACCAACGTCTTATATGTATCGTTCACGTGCTGAATATAATGGAGTGAGGGTTTCAGAGCGATTAGACGCTCAACGATCTAAGATGGAACCATTGGGGTCATTATTGTCTATGTGAGATTATAGACTCAAGAGATATAAGATGCCCATCAAGAGATTTAGGTTGGTGGATGCTGGAAGTAATTCTTGGATTACTCGTGCAAATGATTACCTAGTCTGTTTGTTCAGGAAATGTAAAACGTCATTAATAGTTTACTGGCTGGTATAGATTAAAAATTGTTATTAATATGTAGATAATATTAGAAGCGGATAAATTATGACTTGAATATCCTAACATTTATAAATATGTTTGATAAGATTTATTATTATGGCTACATTCAGGTAGCTGACTGAACTTTTCAACGGACTTCCAAAAAGAAGGAGGTTTACAATTCGTCGGAATCTTTTTTTTTTTTATAAACAAACTTAAAGTAAAATGTTTATACATACATGTTACGATATAAATGGGTTGCATAAGGCATAGGGGTACTTATTAGGTATTCATAAGTCAAAAATATTTAATTTCTTTCTTATTAATTCAGGTCGATGATAAGTAAATCATACACAGTAGTTCACATTACATATGGGCATACACGCAAACAAATTCTAGTCTAATTTACGTTTTTTGGTGTAGAGACTTTCTTTCGTACGTCGTGCGTAAGATTCGCGGTTGTCAAAAATCTAGATCAATATACTAAATCTCGCCTCTAGAAAAAACAAAAATCTATCCCACGGAAACCGTACATTTTTCCGGGATAAAAAGTAGCCTGTCTGTTATTCTGATGTATGAGCTTATATTATTGTAAAGTTTCATCAAATTCCATTCTGTAGTTTTTGCATGAAAGTTTTTGATCCATAAATCAATATAACCTCACAAATTTCGCCATTTATAATATACTCGTAAGTAGGTATATGTACATTATGAAAATATTATAACATATTTATATGAAAAATTGTGAGTGTTTGTTTCTTTTTTACGTTATAATTGCATAATTCGAACTACTGATAGTTTATATTCTGATTTCTGAATTCTCTACCGACGTACTTTCCACGCGAGTGGTGCCACGGTCTTGTATTAGTAGTATATATGTATATAGATTTAATAATAAAATGAATACTACTAATCGACTAAGCTAATGGCTAGAAGTTCGACGTAAAGTGGGGGATAAGCAAGTTATTGCCTGAAAGCCCTTGCCATAATGCTTAACGACGCGGTTAATGTATTGATACTATATACTTGTGTTAGAGACGGTAATGTGCTTCATGGTCACTTTTGACAGAATTTAGTATGAATCATGAGTAAATAAGTATAGTAATATGACCTAAATGTGATTTAATTAATATTTATAAGGATTTATAAGGCTTCCAAAACCTTATAATATCTAATTGCTATTATAAGGGCCCAAAAAAAAGTATTATACGGTTATTATATGTATTATAATATGTAATTATTAATTAAATAATTAAGTGTTATAGTAAGTCTCAAGAGTTTCGAAGCAGTTCATCATTATAAGAAATAGATATTGTTACGTTTTCATATTTTCGAACACTAACTTATACTTTTTTAGATTTACGTGAATATTTGACATTTTACAATGAAACTATGTTTTCGAATCTTTCGCGGATTTGTTTTAATTTTTGTGGGCCTTAAATCCTAGTGGCTCCCGTGACCATAATTACTGTAAAGTATTTGAAACGGGAACCAAAAATTAAAATAAATTCGCGTTAAAAATCCGAAAGGATAGTTCTATTTTAAAATGAAAAACTTATTATCTTTTAGTTTATAAATTTGTGTTCTTTGAAAACTATGAATTTAAAATACTTAATAACTTCAATTTTCAGTTCCAAACTACTCGGCTTCGTGTGTTCTCTCGTCGAGTCCTGCAGTACGGTGCAACAGCACATGCTTCAATGTCGCGGCTTTCTAGTCATCTCTCATATGTTGCAACGCTGCGGCAGGGACCACCTTACGCCGGACACGCTGGCCTCTTTCTTACATCTAACCAAACATTTGGTGACCTGTTGCTCACCTAATTCCGATCTCTTGCTAAAACAGGTAAGACCAACGAGGTTTGATAAGTTTATCCATATTTAAATTATTATTATTCTCTCAATGTTAGTTATATTTTGAAATTATAATATCAATTTAATGATTTCTTCACTGAAATACGATTTACGTATTTTTTTTTGTATGTTTTGATTATCATTTTTAATATAAATAAATTTATGTACTACTTGTGCCCCAAACATCCAAGTTATGCTTGAACGCGGGAAGGCTTGCACAAAATTAGAAGCCTAAATTCAAATTAATCGCTCAGAAATATTAATTTGCGATCAAATCTCTGCCTTCCCGTAATTTCGCGTAACGGACGACCGCGGTATTGCGTCATAAATAACATGAAACGGCTCAACGCGAACTTGTTCCAGATTACGCGATTAATTCTCACTTTATCACAACAAAAGCAATAAAATGTTTTTATTGACTTTTTTTACTTGTTTGAGTTTCAAAATGCTGTTTTTTTGTTACTTTCTTAATTTGTTTATTTAAGACCTCCATGGATATGTTTGACGTATGACTTTCACGACTGGGAATTATAATTAAAATATAAACTTTCCAGACGAGAAAGTTCATCTAAATGATTGATTTAGACAACAACAAAGGTGACGCTAGTAACTCGTAGCACAACGTATTTAATAAAAAAGAATATTAATAATTATTTTAAATGATGCACAATAAAAAATATATAATACTGATAAGTAAATTGGGAAATGCCTGGTATTAAAACCGAAGCCAAAAGCAATATTATAAATATAATATATCCTTATTTGTCAGGATGTCAATAAGTATGCATTTGTATCATTAGTTAACACAGATAAAACATCCCATTTTTATGTGTGTATTTTTTCCAAATTAAAAATAAATATGTCATTTTGATTTTATTTGCCTTAGATAAAATATTTGCGTCATCTATTTTAAAAAACATTAGTCTCGTACCATATTTGCTGTATATTGTAGGGTCCCTAATAAAACTTCGAGATATTCCTTGCTTTATATTCTTATATTCAGTACTTTTATAAACGTCAGTGAATTACATAATTTATAATCACAATTTTCAGTATTACAAACAATTCGTGACTAGTCACTACATGGTGGTACCGACATCTCTGTGCAAAAGCGCGGGAAAACAAATAAATATCCGCGCCCTTTTTATTTTTTTAAAACACATTCCTATCGGTCAAGGTCACATAAGTAAATGCCTTATACATAAATTATTACAAATTAATCAAATATATTATTTTCTATTAAAACCCTCAATATATAAAAATGCAATCTTACAATATATGTACCTATTGTAGAATTTGTAACGAAATTTGTCGGAAAATAAAAATCTAAAGAAAACAGCGACAAAGAGTTTTATTTAAACTGTGAAATATTCCCATACTTACGTTTTAAAAATTTCACCCCTGGTCACACCTTAGTTGCTGTCAACGTAAATTAAACTCCTAATTTAATGGTTATTTAGTTATACATATTTTGATGGTTGTTAGCGCACGCTCCTCTTGCTTGTCACCCTTCATGCTCACTTTTATTTACAATATTTCAATACCCACATAAAATTTTAAAATTCACGAAATTTTGCACGATTTCTAATATTCACTACAGTGATGTCAGTTATGTTTGTACTTTATGCTGCATTCATGTCTGTATTGATTATATGCATATTTCTGCTTTAATTTAGAGCTTTTTTTTATCAGATTTTTACACTTATTTATCGATTAAATACAGAATAGACATATATGTAAGAATGTGAAAATTTCAGTAAAACACTTTTGTTAAATCTTTAAAGTATTTGGACGAGGGAATATGAATATGCCATTCACGATATGGCACCTGCAAATGCTTCAAATACAAATATCACTTAACATAATGCACTTATAATAAAAAATGTATTATATGTAAAAATATTTAAAATTCAATAATAATAAATTTGTAGTTTCATATTGATCTATATATTATTTAATAAGCAATATAAGATTTATTCATCATGTCTTTTATCGAAAAAGCAAGAGAGCCTACGCTATCAATCATCGGACAGCCAATAGTCTATGCTAATCAGTCGTTCTGCCAATCTTTCCTAACATGGCAGCTTCTGGACCACATCCTGTTCAACCCGGCCCTCTGGATACACACGCCGGCGGCGGTGCAAGCCAGGCTATACTGCTACTTGGCCACGGATTTCCTCGCCGATGCCCACATATACGGGAGCGTGAGACGCGTCAGCACCGTACTCCAGACAGTACATACACTCAAGTACTACTATTGGGTGGTCAATCCAAGGACAAAAAGTGGAATCACACCTAAAGGTTTGGGTATGTTTTAAATATGTTATTATTTTTTATGAACAGAACGCTTTAAGAACCAAACATTTTTGAAGTGAAACTTCTTTAGAATCGTTGTTTTTTTTAAACTCGATGAAACGGTAATGAAACGAAAATGCGACACTAAAAAGAGACAAACACATAAATATATAGGATTAAGTCGGCGAGAGAATGAGATAGAATACATTGCCATGTGTCCATGGTAACCGTCATTATAGTCTGACAAATGTATAATATTAAGTTTCACTTCTACCATGTGTGAATTGCACACACATGCACTTTTTTCTTATTTATAACTAGCTGACTGAGATGTTTCCCGAGTCTAAATTTCTATTTTGCCTAAGATCTTTGAAATAATGTAATCGAAATCCTATAGAAAAATAACGTGCAGTATTTTCTAAATTTCTCAATTTTAAAGGCAAATTTTTATGTTTTCGTAAAGATCTTATTCGGATTATTACTAGCAATTTAAAAAATAGCCAAATCGGTTCAGCTATTTTTAGATGATTTTGATGCGTTTACTGACAAACAGATAACATTTTTATTTATATTTAATCTACATAAGTACTGATATTCTTACTAACTTTATATGGTTTTATTCTAGACGGTCCTCGCCCCGCCCACAAAGACATTCTAACGATACGAGCTTACATACTTCTTTTCCTGAAACAACTCATCATGATCGGAAACGGCGTGAAAGAAGATGAATTGCAGTCCATTTTAAACTATCTAACCACAATGCATGAGGTAAATATCAAAAGCTTTTTTTTAATATAAAATAAGTCGTCTGTTACGCAAAAAATAAAATAATAATATCATAATTGTAGATTCGATGGAAATTCTTTAAACATTTTAACTGAAAGTTAAAGTTAAAATATACAACAGTAAAATAGATTTGTATAAGAAGTTTTGAATCTTTGTTTTATTATAATTAATGTACTGATTATACAGCAGAAAGTTTGTGGAGAAATTTTATGAATGCGTTGGACGAGAGATTTATAAATATGTAGTTATAAACATGTATTTCTATCTTGAAGAATTTAGTTACGTAAGTTTAATAAATCAAAACCTAAAGATGTATTGGCAAGTTTTTAATTTATTTATATTTAATTAAAAATTCAGTAGTGATACCTAATTAGAATATTACATGAAATTGACCTAGTACAATTGTACCTTATATATGTACCTTTAACTATAGGTACCTTTTAAGATAAATAACGGCAGTGGTAGCCCAGTGGTAACGCGCTCGCTTGAAAATCGAGTGCAGCGGGTTCAAATCCCGGATCTCGCACATATGATATTTTATCGTGCGAATCATTTCCAACATGATAATTACCACTTGTGTTACGGTGAAAGAAAACTGCATGTTTGAGAGAACCTAGCAAGTTGTTGAAAGATATGTGAAGTTCGCCAACACACACTTTGCCAGCGTGGTGAACTTATGGCCTGATCGAATTGAAGGCCCGTGCCTAGGAGTGGGGTGTTAAAAAGGGCTGAATACAACATATTTTTGACGTAATATTTAGTTTGTTATAATAATTTCAACATATTTTCTCAAGGACGAAAACCTTCATGACGTGTTGCAAATGCTGATCTCACTGATGTCGGAGCACCCGAGCTCTATGGTACCCGCTTTTGATGCTAAGGTAAGATACGTTCATTCTCATATTTATAGTAAAATTAATGATTATTTAGTTAATTACAAATTATATTTAGTATTATTATAATATGTATGTTGTAGTGAGTCGAAAAAGTAATCTATTTTTTATAAAATACGAAATATTAAACTAGAATTATATTTTATTTTAAGTATTAAATACAGTGATTAATATTAATTTAAACTTGTTTCAGGGTGGTGTAAGGACAATCTTCAAGCTTTTATCGTCGGAAAGTCAACTCATAAGACTGCAGGCGTTAAAACTTCTTGGATTTTTCCTCAGCAGGAGCACCCACAAGTATGATATCATTTAGAAAAATCATATTATGAAAATTAAGTTGCTGTTTGATGATTTCATATAAAATCGTATTGTTTCATAAATTATTCAGTTAAGGTATTCTCCTTCTGCTTTTATAATACCAAACTTACGTAACGCGTTTATTGTTACTACCGTTATTATTTCAAGTTATAATTGTAATTAATAGTGTATTATAAAGATGTCTATTGACTATCTCTCAAATTTCTACTTCGCATGATGATATTGTTCATTTTATATAAAAATTCAGAGTATTAAATAAATTTTAGTTTATTGAATGACTTCAAACCAAAATCAATAAGGAACGCTTACCTCAAAGGAAATACGTTGTCATCATGAATTATAGGTTTTAATGCGAAGCTTTATACATATGTTAATATTAAAATCGACTATTATATATAATATATTAAAGAATAGCCGCCATGGAAGTAAAAAAGCTAACTTTTTTTAAATCTGCCTCGATTTTTGAATTGACTTTTTAATCTTTATTCAAAGTACTCGTTCATATAAATTAAAATTGATTTCCAGCACATATGTAGTTAGTAGTTACATAGTTAGTAAGTAAAAACACGTGTCCCCCCCAGAAGGAAGTACGACGTGATGTCCCCCCACAACCTGTACACGCTGCTGGCGACGCGGCTGGCGGCGTGCGGCGAGGCGCTGGCGCTGCCCGTCTACAACGCGCTGTACGAGCTGCTCACCGAGCACGTCGGCCAGCAGATACTCTACACCAGCCACCCCGAGCCGCAGCCGCACTTCCGCCTCGAGAACCCTAGTGAGTGACAACCCTATGCCTCGTAAGCCTAGAGCACCTTAGTGAGTGACAACCCTATTGCTCGTAAGCCTAGAGAATGATAGTGAGTGACAACCCTGAGTCTTGGAATTTTAGAGAACCCTAGTGAGTGACGACCCTAAATTCTTAAAGCCACAGAGAGCTTTAGCTACACTTTAGAATAGGTAAACCTAGTGTGTGTCAAGTGTCAACCCTAACTTATAATGTAAATGCGCAAAAAGTTGTATCTACTCTTCTGCCGACGTGATAACCGCGTTGAAATAGATCAAGTGACACCCTATAGAGGGTTCATCGTGTTTTCTATTTAGATATTTGAAACTCTAAAATATTTAAGTAGTAAGAATGTTACAACCGTCCCCTACAATTAGGTGAATATAATTAATGAACGTTTCCTTTTTCACAGTGATTCTGAAAGTCGTCGCCACATTAATCCGTCAATCGAAACAAACAGAGCAACTCCTTGAAGTTAAAAAACTTTTTCTCTCCGACATGACTTTATTGTGCAGCAATAACCGCGAGAACAGACGGACTGTCCTGCAAATGTCAGTATGGCAGGAATGGCTGATAGCTATGGCGTATATTCACCCTAAAAATGCCGAAGAACAGAAGATTTCAGATATGGTTTATTCGTTGTTCAGGATGTTATTACACCATGCAATTAAACATGAGTATGGTGGATGGAGAGTGTGGGTCGATACGTTAGCGATTGTGCATTCTAAGGTGAGGCGATAATACTACTGATATATTTTGGGCTTGTAATTGATAATTCAATCTTTCGTGATTATGTGAATTTGTCGTATTGAGGATTTTGCTCAATATTGGTTAACTTTTTGTTAATATGTCAGATCCTATGGGATTCGACTGCATTTTTCTTATATAACTATGCAATCTTTTAAAAATTTTACGAGACTCAGTTTTAGATATAAAATAATATATGCTCACAAAGTAACTATCTTTTTATAAAATTTAATTTACTGATCTACGAAACTAATATGTAGCATTATATTTTAGGTGTCATATGAAGAATTCAAACTTCAGTTCGCGCAAATGTACGAGCACTACGAGCAAAGGCGCGCCGACAACATCACAGACCCGGCGGAGAGGCAACAACGGCCCATCTCCACCATATCCGGCTGGGACAGACACACAGACGGACCCAAGACCAAAGTGCTACAAGATACCGACGATAGTGTGGACAGCACTCCTGTATCGATAAGAAAACAGAACGTACTTAATCACGCCGCTCAAACTGAAATAGGCAAAGGCCTTTCCCTAAGAGAAGTCGAATCGTGTAGGTGTAAAAAAAATAATGAAGTTACAGAAGAAAGGACTACAGTAGTGTATAGTGAAGTGTGTAAAGTGCATAGCCCAGTTAAAAGTAATACCGAAGTGCCCATCGAAGGTTGTGATAGCAATAACGAAGTCGAACACGCGATCGACGAAGAACAAGTAGAAGATAAAACTATCAACGATAATAATGAATTAGTACAGTCCATTATTGAAAATAAACTATTGGAGAGCTCAGAGTCTGGTATTGGAATTATGGAACCCGACTCCGACAAAACTGACAAGCCTTTAACACGACAAGGCAGTCTCGATTACATTCCAGTTAGAGATATAGGTGACAATTTGAACGACAACACTGATAAGAGCGAAGGATTGCCTTCTAGCCTGTCTGTCAGTGAAACGGCAAGTCCAGAACGTGTGGCCGATGGATTGAATATCATAAATGAGAGGGAATCCGAAATGTCCGATCCGTCCGAATTGTATCTAACTCCAAGTGAAGCGACTAGTCCCAAGAAAATACAAGATAAGACTGACTCTATACCAGATGATATGTCGACTGATGATCCAAAGCATATTGCCATCAATATTGTGAACGACGTATTGACAGTTGCGTTGGAAACTGTGAGGTTAAAAACAGACGATGATACCGACTCTGGGGCTATTTCTGGCGGACTGCACTCAGAAGGCAACACACCGAATGGCCGCGAGGACTTAGAGCAAGATATAGAAGACATTCTAGATCAAAAACAAACAGTTGAAACTATTGCAAACGACTTAGTAATGGAAATAATAACAACGGTTGTTTCTAAAAGTGAAGAGATTAAAGAAATTGATACAGATAGTCCTCAAAGAGTTTTGCCATCGGATCATCCCCATGAAGGCAATGTGTTGCCTCTTGATGGCGAATTTTTAGTACCCTCAAAAGAAGAAAAGAGTGAATCGACATCCACAGAAGTGACTGTGATAGAAGAAAACGCCAAAAACGAAAGCCAAAGAATAGAATTACAAGAAGAAAATAAGACACCAGAAATCCCCCCGATATCGACGATTAGTGAGAATATTTCACTCGCAAATAAGAAGGAACAAGACGACGAAGAAAGGTGTGAAGAGAGAGACAAAAGACGAGTTAGTTTGCCGGGGGATAGTGAGATGAAGCAGGACGGCAATAGAGGCGAGGGTGTGTCCTCACAAGGCACAAATACGTCGACGTCCCCGAAGCGGCCGCGTAGCGCCTCCACCAGTACACAAGTTGATTCAAACCATTTTGGTGAGATTTTTTGCTTAATACACTTTAATGTTGATAGTAAACAAAAAAAAAATAGTTTTTTCTAATACAGCACTTATAACTGTTGTGTAGTTAGTAGACATATGAAACTTACCGTGTAATATGGTGACATCTTTATTCTGTGCTAAATTTTTTTTAAATATATATTACAATGCAAAGACCTTAAAAAACATATTATTTACATATTTTATGATTAGTCAAATCGTACACACACTATAAATAGTATAATTATTCGGGTGTATATTTGCCAAATGTAAACTGATTTTCATGTGCATTTTTTCAAAAATTGTACCTACTTCCACTCTATACAAGGCATAAAGGAACTTAATATTTTCTTTCTTATTCTTTAGTTAAAAAATACTTATTAACAATTAAATTTAAATAATAACGAGATTTTAAATAAAACAATCTTTTCGGATGTTTTCGCGGATTTATATTGATTTTTAATTTCCAACGTTTCGAATGCTTTACGGTAATCAAACAGACTATGTTACGTCAATTTAAGAAAGTACTAATAACGACATTTTTGCACAGAAACAAAACGCCCGTCTAAATGCAGCCGGCCGATGTTCTCCCCGGGGCCCACGCGCCCGCCCTTCCGCATCCCCGAGTTCCGCTGGTCGTACATACACCAGCGACTCTTGTCAGATGTGTTGTTCTCCTTAGAGACTGATATACAAGTAAGGGTTTTGTGTATATTAATACTTTATAATTAAAAAAAGCCTTTTTATTTCTTGCAAGGGTAACAAAAGTAAACAAACAATTATTTGAAAAAATGAAGATAGTACAGTAATAATATAATGTAAAAATAAATAAGTGTACATATTGTTTTTTGTAAAAAAAAAATTATTTTTTTTTAATTTATGTTATTTTTTTTTAATGAGCATAAAAAAAGTAAATAATGCTTAATCCTAATGTTATGTTTGATTATTACCTGCAAGAACCCTTCCGCAGGTGAAGGCCTCCTCCAAAGAGTACCAGTTTTCTCTATCTTGGGCCATTTTCATCCAGCTTGGGCCAGCTATTTTGATAACATTAATATTTTATATAGGAATACATTAATACTTTAATACTTTAATACATTAATACTTTATATAGGAATAAATTGGATACACCGATAAAAAATAACCTACGTGTTAAATACTTTAAAAATAAACTACCTCGCTTTCAATCACTTTATTACATTGTATTCCAATTTCCAACGGATTCTGTAACATCTGTAATGGTGTGAAAAAGTAAAATACCCAAAAAGATGTGAATCTCAGAATTTCGCATTTATAAAGCGTTGTAAATTATAACGTGAAAGGAAAAATGTGTATGTTGGCTTATTTTTTTTTTACACACCAATAGATTAACTAATTTTGCCATAGAAATAAATGATATTTTGTTAACTTAAAGAAACATTTTTTTTTTCAAAAGTTTGGTTGTTGTAAAACATTTTTTTTCAACTTTTTCATTATCTATTAACTAAGCGATCAGCACAGTTAATCACGTTTATGTCGGTAATGTCATTTTATAATATCACAGGTATGGCGCAGTCATTCAACGAAATCTGTGATAGATTTCGTGAACAGCAGCGAGAACGCGATCTTCGTGGTGAACACCGTGCACCTCATCAGCCAGCTCGCGGACAACCTCATCATCGCGTGCGGCGGCCTGCTGCCCCTGCTGGCGAGCGCCACCTCGCCTAATGTTAGTGGATCTAATAACTATTATTTACAGGTTTTAGGACTTCTAGGTTTGGGTCTAGGTCGTGCCAATAATAGCTGTTTCGTTTTTCTGGTAAAGTAGTTCTGACTAGCAAGGTGAGTTTGGAAGATGGTGCCCCAACGGCCTGATCTCTCCTCGGAGTTTGAGACAGTCGCTACACGCCCTGGAACATCTCCCGCGCATATACTAGTATCTTATTTACTATATATCTGGTATAGAAATTTTAATGTTAATTATAATGTATGTATGTATGTATATTAGGGTGTGACAAAAATAACCTTTTTTTTCCTTTAGTTACCATGAAAATATCGCCCAAGATGACGAAAAAAAATCTGGTAATGTTTGAGCTCTTAATATTAATATTAAGAGGTTGCTCATCGTGATTTTTGATTTTCCATAAAAATAACACGGTTTTTTTGGGAATTTTAATGTCCTCAAACGAATTATTTTCCAGTCAAATTAAAAATATATACTTGTAGGGAATTAAACGATCTACAAAAAGATCTAATATGATTTTTTGCTTAGTCGACTCGTTTAAAAGTTAATCGAGGTTAAAGTTCAAACTTAAATGGTAAATGATGACTTTTACAATTTTTCATACTCTATCACAAAATAATGCTTATTTATTGTTTCTTCAGAACGAATTAGACGTGATCGAACCGACCCAAGGAATGCCGGTTGAGGTGGCGGTCACGTTTCTACAAAGACTGGTGTCGATGGCGGATGTTTTAATTTTCGCCAGCGCCTTGAATTTCGCCGAGTTAGAAGCCGAAAAGAATATGTCCAGTGGAGGCATCCTTAGACAATGTTTGAGACTGGTGAGGCCTAAGGCTTTATTATTGTACTCTTTGTTTATTTTGGTGTATAAGTGTTTTGGAAATAGCAGTTACATATTATAGTTAACTTAGAAAAAAAAATAGATTAAAATTATCATTTCATAGATGATTAGCGAAAAGTCGAATAAATTAATTAATAGCTATTGATAAGTAATAATATATAGTGCCAAATGTCAGTTGGTTATCAAAAATGTCGAATCCTTCGTGGTACTAAGAAGGATAATGTTTTTTTTTAATTCAGTCTCATCTTTATGAAAATCTATTGTTATGTTCTTCTTTGATATAATACTTTAGATATTTTCTCTCGCTTCTACTACATAGATAGAACAAGGACAGAAAGTAATTTCCTAAAGTAAATCCTAAAGTGTCTGTCTGTAGGTCCTATCGTGATTTTTAGCTATACCTACCTACCTATTTAGTCTATGATAGAGCTCAAATACTTGTAATTTTTTTAAATTATGTATTTGTATTTAATTAGAAACTCTCTCCGATTTTATACATTAAACATTTAGATTGTTCATAAAATTAAAATTTACTTTAAGAAAATATATGGGTGATAAAACTCTCTAGTTACGTCGTTTATCTTTATAATTTTTTTCTCTGCCATTTAATGATTATAATTAAATATCACAAGCTACCAAGGCGACATGAGTCGGCGAGAGTTCGTACCGTAGCATAGCGTAGTATAGCGGTAGATGTAGAAACGTTCGGTGTACAGGTGTGCACGTGCGCGGTGAGGAACTGTCTCGAGTGCAAGGAACGCCAGCGATGTACAGCGCGCAACACTCGGGACTCGCCCTCGCCAAAAGTAAGCAAGCTCCTTCTGTGTTATGATCGCCTGGTACTTTGATCTCGTGGTGTGAACAAAGTTGTTGGTCCGTCCTTCTAAATTTAATTGAATCTTTTTTTTTATGTAAATGATTGTGATATTTTGATTAGATAGAATAATAATTAATTAATTAATTATGGCAACTTTTAGTTTTTTTTTTGAAGTGACCAAGATGTTACTTTACCGCCTTATAGCCACTTATTTAAGGATTGAATTGATTTACTTTCTTCAAGCTTATGGTGTTCTGGTACTTCGTTCCAGTTCAATGAACACGTTATAAGTTTTTTTTTTGTGAAATGACTAAGAAGATATTGTTTTTTTTTTGACGACACGTTTGGTTCAGTTTGTAGTGGGTGACACTACTTGCTGTGACAGCGGTCGCGGGTTCAAATCCCGCTGGGGGCATTCATTTGTGTGATGAGCACGTGTGTTTGTACTCCAGTCATAAGTGATATTTATAATATGTATGTATTTAAAAAGGTTTATATGTATAGTGTATCAACTATCTGGTATCCATAACTTAAGCCTCGTAGCTTATTATGAAACTAGACGGTGCTGTGTGTTAATGTACCAACATATTTATTTATATTTATTATTTTTAGTTGAAGTGCTATTGTTAAATTTTGTTTAAATGCGGATAAAGAAAATATTTAAAATCCTTGCGTTTTAAACAGCCTTGTACTTTTAATATACTTTATGACAATATCAGTTATTCTTTTTATCCTTTTTTTACTTAGGAATGTTTTGGGTTACTAATAAACAAATCCCTTTACAAAAGAAGTATTTAAATTTGTTCCTATATTTGTTTTTTTTTTCATATACATATTTATAATTAAAAATAAACTTAAATTAAAAAATAAAAGAAAACATTTATATTGTAATATCTATTAGGTATATTTAATAAATATTATGGATTATAAGTAAAAACTATTTAGATAAACTTAATTTGATATCTTCAGAGCGTAGTAGCCAGTTTAGCCGACGCGTCGAGTCCTGTGAAAGATCCAGAAAGATTACTTCAGGACATGGACGTGAACAGACTGCGAGCCGTCATCTACAGAGATGTTGTAAGTACAAAGTATATAAGCAATAATATATATATATATATATATATATATATAACTTGTATCTTCACCCTTCAAGTTTTCAATTCAACTAAAATCCTTCATTTATTAAGCCTTAATGTAGTCATGAAAATATGTATTTATATCAAAATTAGCGAAAAACAAAACCAAATCTATTTAACGGGAACCTTCAACTTTCCGGGATATAAAGCCATTGTGCTATTCCAGACTATAATCTATCTCCGCGCCAAATTTCATCCAGATCCGTTCAGCCGTTCTGTATTAAATATTTATCAAATACCAAAATTATTGTATACAATTATAGTATTGAAACATTTATTTTATTTCATCAATCATTTATCAGTCGTTTCCATCGTTTTACACTCGATAAATAGAAAAACTGGCAAATGTGAATGCAACTAATGTGTATATTTCACACTGTACAATTCCCAGGAGGAAACGAAGCAAGCGCAGTTCCTGTCGCTGGCGATCGTGTACTTCATATCGGTGCTGATGGTGTCCAAGTACCGCGACATCCTGGAGCCGCCGGCGCACGCGCAGGCGGAGTGCGCGCGCCGCGTGCACCACCCGCACGAACACCACGGTATGTCGCATTTTACCATTTTCTACTTATTTTTTTCATATGTAATTTATATTTTGTCAATTACAACGTTGTTATTTGGAAGTAAGGATTTCTTTATCTGATCTAACGAATATCACGTTAGATGAAATTTTACTGTTTTCTACTATTATTTTTTCATATGTAATTTACGTTTTGTTACAACGTTGTTATTTGGGAGTAATTTTTTTTACTATTTTAAGGTTGGATCTAATTGATATTGTAAAAGATTTAGCTTAGAGTAGATTTCACGAGGACTATGTAACAATATTACTCATCTGTAACGGGATTGGAATTCTGCATTTATTTTTAAGATTTTATATCTATATTATTACGGGAAATATATATTATTTATATCATTTTAGATTGGAATGTTTTTTTTTTTTTAATATTTCGGATAAATAAATACTGCGCATTTGGTATTAATTTATGTTTTTTGTTAATCGCTTGTAATGTAAAACGGAATTCGTTAATGATATACTTTACATAATTTTTTGTTTACATATTCCTGTGTTTATCTTCTTAATATACGTTGCAAAAATTATAATGCAAGAGCTCATTTTCTGTTTGTTAATTTAAAAAAGCGTTGTTTCTGTAGATTTTTAACCGTTTGTAAATAATGGGCATTTTATATGCACAAAATAGGAACCATATATGTAATATGTATACTTACATTATTATGATAAAAAAAACAATTATAAAATTAGTTATGTAAAAAGTCATATTATATCATCGAAATTTGATTACATTGTAGAATCATGTTTGCTTCTTCAATACGCTTAGTCGCACTATTTATTTTTCGAATTTCTGTCACTAATCTCTAAGATACAGTTTAAAATATTTTTGTTTAAAGGCATCAGTAAGAAATTTTAATTACGGTCAAAAGTTGAAAGTTTGCACAAATACAAATAAAGCATTTTATATTTTAACTCTAAACAAAGTTTTTCAATATATATAATTAGCTCCGTTTAGACTTAGCAGATCTTGTAAAGGTTAAACACAAGAGTTAGTGTCTTCTTTTGACCGTCAGTAAGAAACACGAAACTTTAATAATTGACTTATATATCTGAAGTGGTGTTTTTCCCCTTTTTCACGCCGCTTGAAATACGCGTCACGATTTGGGACACTGGTAAAATCTACGTTACTATCACGCCACACTGCGACGACATCGACAATATTCAACACTAACACCAACCTTGAAATGTATCATTGTATATTGTTTTATACACATGTTAATTTGTACACGCCTTTTCGCATAACCCTAAACGACTACACCGGTTTATCAAATCCTTATACTGAATTGTCTCCCTCCCACCCTTATTACATTGAATCTGTTTTCGTCAATTTCTTCATGGTACAATTTCCACATAACTTTAACTTTGTCCGCAAAATTGGTCCTTTTCCTACGTATCGATCCGACGACCCCGTACCCCCGTTCCCTTGGGCAGCAGGGTCGCGGCCGCTGTTCCCGCAGTGGTCGCACCACGTGTACCCGCAGTTCCTGCCGGGTGGGCACCCCGCGCGCCACCCGCACTGCAAGCTCGATTGCCCGCAACACGTTACCGCGCACGCGCACGCACGCATCGCTAATTACCACCGCGCGCACGCAGGTAAACGCGGCCTGGGACGTTCGCATTACTCACGTATCACATTTCCTTCTATAATATCTACTTGATATTTTAAAATAAAACTCTCTTTTAGAATTTTTCTTGGATTTATTTTGATTTCCAGTTCTCAACGTTTCGAATGTTTTACAGCAATCATGGTCACGGGAGATTGACTCTCCCTGAGAGTCATGGTTTCTCCCCTGACAGAACGTCAGGAACCAAAAATCAACATAAATTAGTGAAAAAACCTAAAAGATAATTTTCTTTTAAAATATTTCCTTTTATTGATTAACATACAAATGTACAAACAGTACTTTAAAGATAATTTCATTGATAGGTACATTTCTAGAACAAAGCAAAGTTGTATAAATAAAAAAAAACTTTACACAGAGAAAATGTTTTTGTGTTTTTTGTGCAAAAGAGTAACAAGCCTTGCTATTTGGCTGATATGCTTTCGAAGCTTATGTTACTCTTGAATATCGTTTGGATATTTTGTATTTATAATTGTAATGCGAACGTCTGATAAAATCAATGTGGTCGATGTTTGCTCACTCTGTTTTGTCCATACAGTGCAATAAAATAAATTCATATTCTTATCCTTTCATAATAGTAACAAAAAAATTTCATTTTCATTATGTATACGTGTGTATATAAAATAATTTAATTTGCGTACCGTACGTGTATCGTATACGTTCGGTCATATTGAAGTATCCGATAACAATAATGTGACAAAACAGTGTATATTAGCACCGCTTAGGCATCGCTGACGATTTTCATTTTTTTTTTTTATTATTTGCGCCACCATCAATATTTAGTGTGTGATATCATCTAGGAATTAAATGCATGTGTGAGAGTTTTAACGTGTCATCAGAAGTGAAAGTTGTATTTTACTTCAATTTTCAATGACCATTTTGTGATTGCTTTTGTCAAATATATTCTATTTCCTATTAGTTAGGCAATAATAGATCATTTATTATTGTATAGATCACAGAAAATGTTCGTTTCATTATCAAAATTTATAAAATTTTCTAAATGTTTAAACAATTTTCAAGCACTTTTAATCTTCTATTTATAATATTTGTTGAGCTTTTAAATCAATCAGTAGTAAATTAGCCTTCCTAATGGTAAACCTGCTTGAATCCTATCTGTAAAGACGAAAGTAAAAGACCTCTAGGAAATCAGTCGCTTCGTTCAAGCTTTATCTAGGTATTCCAAATGGTTTTTATTGGTATTTATTATTTGTATTTCTCTTTTTTTAGAACACAATGGCGATGATGTCGAATACGCCATGATTGTAGTGGACGAGAATAACTCCACAATGAACGAATTAGACTCGCCGTCCATGAAGGTAAGACTAGGATTTTTATATCGTATAGGTTGTGTTCCATTCAAAACTAGGCATGGTAGTATCCCGACGAAATAAATTGATTTTATAATCTTTTTAGACGCAAATTTGAAAATTTCATCTACTTTTTTGTAAATGTTTTTATACAATTTGTTTTGGCATAAATGTAAGGCTGACGACGTAAAGGTGCCGTTTGTCAATCTTATATTTGATTTAAATTTAAAACTTTAGATGCAATGTCTCATAAAAGATTCAGCATGCAATATCAATACATAAAGAACAAGGTAGTTTAGCAATCACGACAACTTCTTAATAACTTAGTGTTAGACGTAGGACCCTGTGATGCATGCTTCCCTCAAAATACATCAATCAACATGGTATATCGTTTAGCGATTTTCATTTGCTAATACATCGCCATTATTGGTTTAAGTTCGATTTAAATGTGACGTTTTTATCAAACGCTTTTTACATTCGTTCTTATTTTGCGGTCGCGTTTAATTAATAAAGGATGACAATGAAGAGAGCAAAGACGTGGCCAAAATTGAGACCACCACGGACGAAGTAAAACCGAATTCCGGTGAGAAAGCCAAGATCGTGGAATTGGCGGTTACGCCGAATTCGGACAAGGAGGAACCGCTGTTCAAATCGACACTTCGCGTGAAAACTCAACCGAAGCAAAAGGTCAGTTGTGGGAGTTAGGATCGATCTGTCCCTATTAGCTTCGATTTTCGGGTGTTTTTTTTTCAAATCTTTGGTGTCTGTTTCTAGATTGCGATGGGGTTTCTTTCCTAAATATTAACCTTCATAGTGACATCAATAGTAATTCGGTGTTACACCTCTTTAGAACTATTAGCTTAGTACTATCCAAAACATTAGTAACCTCCTTGCGATGAATCGTATAATTATTAATTAATATAGGAACTAAGTGGTGGCAGAAGTGTTTTAAATTATTTTTATTTTTCAAGCCGAGATCCAAAACATTGTCAGGAATAACGGTGTCGGTCGTAAACCTGGTTTGTACACGTTGTATTACACACGTTCTTAGTGTGAACACCCCACTATATGGAAGCCTGTTAATACGTTTACACTAAATTAAAATCATATTAAATAATTAAATAAAAAAAAATATTGTATATTTTTAATTATCAGAGAAAATTATAAAAAAAAAATGTATCTCGATCATTATAAAATGTAAAAAAAGTAGATTTAATTATATAATAATCAAAATTGTAAAGAAATGTGTAGGGATTTGGTATTAAGGGCTTCCTGACTGAACCACGATTAATTCACCAGTTTTAAGAACACGGGCTTGTCGTACGATTACACAACAATATTATGTGAAATATCTTCAAAATAAGCTAACGCTACGCTCACGATATGATATTGTACATAAAACATAATATGTATTTATTACACTAGCTATATAAAATATATCAATTTTAGTCACAAGCACTAACTACACTAAGTTTGATAAGTTCACGTGTTATGTACGTTCTGTAATATACAAAATATATGTAGCGAAGTTATTTATTTAGAAAATATATCAATATCGACTGTATATTATAAATATGAGTATATTTAAGTTAGAAAAATGTGTCATAAACGTATTATTCTCGATTTCTTTTAGAAAATTGTATTTAAACGTCTTCATGTAAAAGACCAAAAAAAAAATTCTGTAATCTTAGTTAACCCTACTAAGCTAACTTTGAACTTTCCAATCTAGTTTTAGATTTACCTTGTATAAAAAGTAAGATTACTAGACTTTTCTTAAAATTGTAATTCAATTGTGTTTTGTATGTACTGTTTTTTATATTTATGAATTAATATCATTATGTATGTATGTTTTTTGCATGTGTACGCTTTGCTTGCTTCTTCACCTATACCTAGTTTGCATGATTTTATATCACCTATATCACTCTAACCTCTTTCTATGTATCGTGTGTCACATGATCACTTGAATACTCCTTGCTTAAAACTAAAATACGTTTTATGAAAATATAAATGTTTAAGAATAATGAAGTTAATTAAAAAAATGTTATTGCCTTAAAAAAAGTATATATGTATTTGTTAACCTAAAGATTTAGATGACGATATCTTGTTATTAATTTTGTCATTTTGATTTACATATTTTATATTTATACTTAAATTGACGTTATTTTATCTGTATATAGTTCCTATTAAATAAATAGATGGCTTGGTTAAATAATAACAAATTTAACAGAGTGTGGACTCAATCGAAGACGCAGGCTCGTTCCACCTTAATTCCACTGAGACTACCAACAACGACCCCGAGACGTCTAGTGAGATCGCTTTAGATGACAACAAACTCCCGGTAAGCGACAATTACATAGAGTATATTGTATTTAACCCTTTTTAAAGTCCCACTGCTGGGTATGGGCCTCTGCTTTGAAGATTAGGGAAACCAAATGTTGAAAATAAATAGCACATAAGAATATCAGAATTTTTGAGACTCAGAATTTGAACTCGTTTCAATTGGTTTTCAGTGAGCGTTACTACTGGGCTGTCACAGTGCTAGAATTATATAAATTATAAGTATTTTGTATTAGTCGAGGTATATATGTAATGTTTTCATCTAAATCAATCAATCTAAATGAACAAAAACATTCAGGACATTTTCGACCTACCCTGTAAATTCGTTGTGGATAAAGCTAGAAGCCTGAATTTTCAGTGACTAAGAGGGCGTAATATAGCTAGGTATATTTTCAATTTTCAGGTAAGCAATGACGAATCTTGGACTGACGTGAACCTGAATGAAGACGGCGAGAGAGGTCCCGCCACAATCACTGGACGAACAAGGGATCACGAGGGAAACATACATGAAGGTAATCACATTAATAGTTTGTAATTGTTTTTATTACTTAATCACGCTTTTACGGCTAAATTCACACAGAAATTTAAAAGGGATCACTTATGCCCTGAATTGATACATGGGCTAATTTTAACAAAGAACTTTTACGGTGGACAGAGCTGCGGGCAATTACGGGTGTTTGTTGAGAAATTTGCTAATATTTTATTTATTTAAATAAAGAAAATTCACTGATTTTAACAAGTTGTTTATTAGTAGGGAAGATAGTTTTAAAGACAAAAAAAATGTTGGGATTTTCGGAATTGTACAAAATTTGACTTAAATAAAGTCAATAATAATACCACATATTTATTAATTTTGTAGTATTGTGATATATCTATATCGTATTTTAAAAAAAATCTTTAAAATGTTTTAGATATCGACAAAACAATCCACATGCGAGGCTCGGAACACCATCACCTCTCGCAGCGACATCAGAGCAGGAGCCTGCAGACGGCGCAACGACACTTGCACCCCGTAAGTTACAGTTTAGCTGACAATATTTTTTTATATATTATTATGTTTTACACTAGTCATAAATCTATCCCACGGGAAATGCACATTTTGTCCGAGATAGAAGGTACCTATGTGCTGCGTATTTCAGACTAATCTATCTCTGTGCCAAATTTTATCCAAATCCGTTCAGTCGTTCTGACGTGATTGAGTAACGAACATCCATCCATCATCCAATCTTTCGCGTTTATAATATTAATAGGGATTAAAATATACTTTTTAAACCCACTTCAGAAAATTAAAGTTATGGTCGTACTATTTCATTGTTCTATTTTAAATCAATAGATAATTCCACAAGGAGTTTATAAGTATGTATATAAAAATTACAAGAAAAGAATCTAAACGTGGAAAAAATATTTTTGAGTGATTTTAAGTCGGCATGCTCTTTCACATCGTTGAATAGGCATTGAAGCTCTCTTGAAACGTTAACAGGAACTTTTTAATCATACGTTAACCAATGAAGCTCGCTCGAATGCTCCCTAGGTATACACACGTAGCGTTTGCTACAGTTTAATAGATCCTTTTAAGAGGAATAATTCCGTAATAAATTGTTTTCATATAACTTTATTGGTGTATGTGCCGTGATTTTTCCCGACATCTTCAACGATTAGCATCATATTTTTGCCAATTTACAAAACTCTTTTTTAATGAATTATACACCTAAACCTCATGAATCACTCCGTCTATTGGTGAAAACTATATGAAAATTCGTTCGGTAGTTTTTGAGTTTATCGCGTTTTATAATCTATAGAGATGTAAAACCACATTCAAATTCAAAATATTTTATTCAGAATTAAGTTATTACAATTTTTTACTGAACGTCATGAGTCTACTACTACTTCGGAAAGAGAAGCCTCAGACCTAAGAAGAACTGACGAAAAAAACTCAGCGGGACTAATATTAGCTCGTTATATTATTTTTAATATAATATATTTTAATAAATTTTACTTATTAATATATTTTATATTATACCTCCTTTCAGGACAATGAGACGTTAGCCGGTCTCGCCATGAACACGATGTCGGCCGACGGTGTGTCCAGAGAGGCTTCTCTGACCCACAAACTGGAGACCGCTCTCGGACCAGTTTGTCCTCTACTCAGGGAAATTATGTTGGATTTTGCTCCTTTCCTATCAAAAACCCTAGTCGGAAGCCATGGACAGGAACTGCTTATGGAGGGTAAAGGTTGGATGTTATAAGCATGCTAGCTTGTATGTTTTGTTATACTAATACTTATTTCATCTTATATTCAATACGCAGTAGTATACTTACTAATCATATTATGAAGCGTTAATTCTTATTTTAGTTATTTGTTTCCTTTACTTCATGCCGATGTACGTTATTACATACCATATCTATATTGTAACAGTAAAACTTGTGCCATTAACAAACACTAAACACCTAATTTTACTAATTTTTTTTTAAAGCTTCCACTAATTATATTATGCTAAATTGCATCATAAATAGAAAGCTTATTAACAAAAAACATTTACAACCAAAATATAACCGGCCACCTCTACCTCCCACCAGGTCTCCAAACCTTCAAGTCCAGTACGTCAGTGGTGGAGCTGGTGATGCTGCTGTGCTCCCAGGAGTGGCAGAACTCCCTGCAGAAGCACGCGGGGCTCGCCTTCATCGAGCTGATCAACGAGGGCCGCCTGCTGTCGCACGCCATGCGCGACCACATCGTGCGCGTCGCCAACGAGGCCGAGTTCATACTCAACAGGATGAGGGCCGACGACGTGCTCAAACATGCCGATTTTGAGGTTAGTATTTGTTTTACATATTTATAATAATTAAAATTTAGTAGGTTTTGGTTTATCGAATCAATGTTTTCGGAACACATATGACAATCCTATTTGATTATGTTCAAAAGTGAAAAAAATATTTAGTAATTTTCCAAAATGTAAAAATGGGAGAGTAAGAGGTTTGATTATTTTTACTGACAACGGGGAGGGAGGGAGATGTCAATAATTTTCTAAAATGTTGCTTACGTAATACTCGAAAAGTCCCTTTGGTTTTAACAAACGTCACATGTCGAGGCCACTTTTTGGAGAGGTTTTTGTTAGAAATCTGGTCTAAAATGGGTATGTGTGGTCACGGTAAAAAATAGCCTATGTCGCTCTCCCAGCTCTCCAACTATCTCCACACAAAAAATATGCCAATCTGTCACTCTGTTTCGACGTGAAAGAAAAACAAACACACTTTGACATAATATTAAAGTATGTATATGTAACGGTGTGCACACGTCCATGTGTCGCGCAGTGCCTGTGCGCGGCGTCGACGGCGGAGCGCGCGGAGGAGGAGCGCGCGTGCGAGCGCCTCATCGCGGCCGCGCGCCGCCGCGACGCCGCCGCCGCCGCGCGCCTGCTCGACAAGCTGCACCACGCCGCCGCCGCGCGCGCCGGGTACGCACCGCCGCACTTATCATATGAATATTAATAATATAATAATTATCATACAAATTTTAAGCACAACTATTTTAAAGAACTCACTATCCATGTCCAACTCTATATAAAATGGGATTCAATTAGAATTGTTCGTTAATGATCGTGTCATACTTATTCTACTTATTATGTAGTACTAGCGACCCACCCTCGCTTCGCTCGGGTTCATTCCTAGGTACGTTTTAACGGTTAGTATGAAATAAAAATCTTTGAATTTCTCGACTTTTCTGTACTATAATATGCACGTATTGTACATATAAACCTTCCTCTTAAATCACTCTAACTATTAAAAAACCTGCATCCGCAATCCGTTGCGTAGTTTTAAAGATGTAAGCATACACATGGACAGACACACGGCGGGAAGCGACTTTGTTTTATACTATGTAATGATGCGTATCGCTCGCACCGCAGCGTGAGCTCGAACACGTCGATCGACGGCGGGTTCTGGAAGCTGGACTCGTGGGAGGACGACGCGCGCCGCCGCCGCCGCCTCGTGCCCGACGCGCGCGGCCGCCGCCACGCCGCGCGCGCGCTCGCGCTGCCGCCGCCGCCGCCCGCCGACGCCATACTGCAGGTAGCTGCGCCTCCCCCCCCCTCCCCGTGTCTCTCCTTCTCTTTCCCTCTCTCGCTTTCCTTCTCCTTATCTATATTGTATGCCGATGTATTATTTGTTTGTTTGCTTTCCATTTATCAAAGTATTCGGTTTAGTAGCTGCGCCAGCATAATCCTGAAGGGTTAATGTAGAAGGAGTTACTTCGGCGATGACGCGTATTATAATCGACGTCGTCTGCGCACATCATTACGCTTATAGACTAAAAAAGTACAGATTACTTTTGAATCGATGTAAAAGAATGACGAGCACGCGTTGACAAACTGTTAAAAAGTCATTCATATATATACAATATAAGTAGACTAAGTGAAGAACTACATATGAATGTATGAATGCATACCATATGTAGACCAGATGGTCTATCTATAAGATTTATAATATTATGTTAACTAATAAAAGAAATAAAATTTAAAATCGATATTTAATAATGCAACTCTTGAATTTCGCGCCGGCTCTTCTCAGCAGAACTGCTTTACGAGCAAGTGGTAACTTCCCCACGGACAGACTACATTGACACTTTTTAAATTAAATTGACGATTCAAAAGCGCTTATAATAAGTCGATTTGAATTACGTTTAATTTTATTTCATATATAAGTATATGTGTATGTTTGTGTGTTTGCCACAGGCGACGGAGGAGCTGCACGCGCGCATCGCCATGGCGGCGGGCGGCGCGCAGCTGCCGGCGCCGGCGGGCGAGCTGCTGGACGACGCCGAGCTGCTGCTGGACGAGCGCGACGCCGACCAGGACCTCACCGGTACGTGCTCGCACTCCCATCCCCTCCTTCTCCTTTCTCTCCCCCCCCCCCTCCCCCCCCTCCCCTCTCTCTCTCTCTCACACACACACACTCTACGTCTCTTAGTCAAATACGTTGCTTGGATATTACTGTTGCTTTTTGACCCACTTTAAAAAAAAGAGAAAGTATTCAGTTCGAGTGACACGAAATACTAATAAATGTTTTCAATTTGGAATAGACTAATTTTCTCTATATACCAATCTATACCATATTTCGGCAAAGTGATATGTATATTCAACATTTTAAATTATTTGTCTATTCATAGCAGGTAATATATGTATGAGCTTCCTGTACACTGTACAGTGATCATACTGAAATTATTTTTTGTGACGCCTAATACTTTCTTAGTTAGACGCCTGATAAATATTACGTAGCAAACCCAATAATTGAAAATTTTAGAATATTATTTTTCTAGGCTTCCTTAAATATTTTTTCAAATCATATTATTAATTTATTACAATTACAAATATTTTAAGTATTTTCAGTTTATGAAATATAAATTATTATGTGCACGTTTGATCATTTATGTAAGAAAATTGAAACATTTATCTAATTAAAACATTCATGTGTCTATGTATATTTTCTCGCTTCGCTCGGTGCATCCCAAGGCGAGTAACAGCCTATATAGCCTATGTATTACTTCAGATCATAATCTATAATTGTAATGAATTTCCTCAAAATCTATCCAGTCGTTTCAGTGTTAAGTAGTAACAAACATACACGAACCTACACTCACACACATACAATTTTTCGCATATATATAATATCAATATATAATCTGAATCTCGGACACGGCTCCAATGATTTTCATGAAATTTAGTACACGGGGGGTTCGGGAGCGATAAATCGATCTAGATTAGTCTTATGTCTGAGAAAACGCGTGTTTTCGAGTTTTCATGCAGTTTTCTTTTGCTATTCCACGCGAAATATGGTCGGTAATTTGCACGCTCGGGAATAAGCATCATGGTCAAGCGGCCAAGGTGCAAGATCAACAATCACAGGTATCCCCAGGTTCGAAGCTCGGTCGCATACAAAGTTTTTACTTTTATTTCTTTTTAATATTTATTCTGGTTTTTAGTTTTTTTTAAAGACGCAAGATTGACAATCATAGATGTCCGGGTTCGAATCCCGGTTGGATACATAGGTATAATTTATTCTTGTTTTTTTTTGTATTTATTCAGGTTTTTAGTTTTATTTTTAAAGAAAATTGTATTCTTTAACCAAAAACTCCGAGCGAAGCTCGGTGGCCCAGGTACTATATCTAATAGGAGTCCGTTTTCTGTACAAAAATCTAAACCTATTAAATGTATGTTTAAAAACATAGCATAATGTAATAACTTGCAGGGCCAGTGAACATAAGCACGAAGGCTAAGCTCGTGGCGCCCGGCCTCGTGGCGCCGGGCACGGTCTCGCTCACCTCCACCGAGCTGTACTTCGAAGTGGACGAAGACGATCCAGAATACAAGAAAATAGATCCTGAGGTAAGCTATCTCTGTTTAGAAAATTATCCATACTTAATATTATAAATATGAAATTGTGTTTGTTTGTTTGTTTGTTTGTTTGTTTGTTTGTTTGTCTGTCCTTATTTCACGCTGAAACAGAGTGACGGATTGACGTAATTTTTTGTGTGTAGATAGTTTGAGGGCTGGAGAGTAACAAAGGCTACTTTTTACTGCGGGAGATTATCTCATTCCCACGGGAAAACACGTTATAAAACAACCCAAAAAAATATTTAAGATCAGAATTACTTGAAAGTTAGTAGTAATGCTCTTCAATACAATTAAATAAATACGTATTTTAGCATTTTTCGAAATTCATCCCATAACGGGGTAAAATAGGGGATGAAAGTTTGTATGAAACCTACCTTACCTTGTGAAAACAAATTTTATCCCACGTGAATCGAACATTTTTCCGGGATAAAAAGTAACCTACATACTATTCCAGACTATAATCTATCTCTGTGCCAAATTTCATCTAGATCGGTTCAGCCGTTTGGCGTGATTGAGTAACAAACATCCATCCAAATTTTCGGACTTATTATATTAACGGGATGATGATGACCATGACCACGGCTGGTGCAAACCAGTCCAGCAGCAAGCAATAAAACAAAAAACAAATGTGGGGAACTAGGCATTTTACCACTTGCAAGTAATATACATGATATATGTATGTGAGAAATCTCATAATGTTATTTGATATAAGCGGTCTATACCTAAAAAATATAGTATAAAGAAATAGGATACTTTCAGAGAATTTACATCAGTAACACTGTTATGTTATTTATGTTGCTCTATTTAGAGATTTTTTTTCATTATTAATAAGTATAATTTTATAAGGTTATTTTATTTCTGTACTAGAATCGGGTTATTTTGTTCTGTCTTTCCTAAAATATTTTGTGTCATAGATTATGGAAATAAAATTATAAATCAATGCATATCGAATATCGATTCATAATTCAAACGATTAATTTTATTATCTCGTAACTAATCTTGAAATTGACAAATTAAATTAATGCAAAACTATATCAAAATAGAATATGCTAATATCGGATTTGTATAAATGCCTTAATTCTTAGACAATGCCAGCTAATCGATATTCTTGTATAATAATCTCGAATGTATTCAACCCTTCTTAACGTCCCACTGCTCGGCACGGGCCTTCCTTCAACACGAGGGGGATCAGGCATAGTCCACCACGCTGGCCAAGTGAGCGGACTGAGCATGTCGAAAACTCACTAGGTTCTCTCAGACATGCAGGTTTCCTTACGATGGTTTTCCTTCACCGCAAGACAAGTGGTAAACATGTTGGAAATGATTCCCACATGTAAATATCAGAGATGTGAGATGCGGGATCTGAACCCGCTTCACTCGATTTTAAAAGCGTGTGTATTACCACTGGACCTATGTATCTCATATAAATAAAAAAATTACCTCATCATAAAAACAAGTTGTTTATAAACATACGGCTTAATGGGATCGAACACCACTCGCCAGGTATTATACGTTAATACAATCCACGAACAAACATTACGATGAAAATATTAATATTACAACACATTAATGATCTTTAAAATAAATTCTCTTTTTATTGCTTTATAAATAAAGTTTTTTCAAAGAAAAAAAGTATATATAAACATATTGATATGACAAAGGGGATATCAAATAAGGTGCGACGTTAGATCTTTGTTCGGTTATTTATTGAAGGTTCGTGTTTATTCAAGAAGTAGTAAAATGAAAATTATGTCGTTCTCGACGCGATCCAAATGATGTAATACTAGAACGTTTTGCCAAGGAAATATTTCTCTTATAATAACTGGCTTAATGTTGATTTTGACAGCGTATTGCCGTGATTTAGGGATGTTTGTAAACGGATGGGAGTGAGATATCGATAGCGTGTATACGCGTGTTATATAGCCGGGTAACCGAATATGAGGCAGTTTGAACGTATGAACAATGCAGCCCCGCGGCGCGCTGGCCCACGAGGCGCCATGCTAGTGATGGGCATAACTAACATATAATTATATCGATACGATAAATATTAATATTAACATGCATTTTTCATAACGTCAATTTTACTGAGTTTAAAATTTCGTTTCTATTTATATTGTTACTGTTTGGTACAGTATTTAATTAACACTTAAACGAAGAATTGATTATTTTTGAAATGTTATTGTTTCCATTGAGATCCTTAAATTAAAAAGATCTTGCGTACTATTCTTATTAAATCAAACCACAATACAATAATTTAAAGGGATTAATAATATATATAGTTTATCGATGATAATAATTAATAAGTCGATCGGGTCTAGTTCTCAGCGGTGTGTGGCTCGAGCGGTCAGAGCGCGACAGCGGGACAAAGGCGCCCCGTCGCGGGGGGTGCGCGGGCCGCATGCTACATGCATCACGCGTCCGTTCCTAGAACTAACCTCGTATACAACTTACGTACCATGAAAGCCGTACCGTGCAAAGATTTTGCCTTAGAAAATGAAATTTAGGGCAGTTTTTCTTTTATTAAGAAAGATTTGTAGAGAAAAATAAAAGTTAGAAGAAAATTTAATGTTTAAGTTAATTTTAGTCACGTCCTTGGAAATATTTGAAATGTGTTCTTCACCTTTTATAACTTTATGTTTGAATACAGTACATAACATTTGTACGACATGTAATGCAGATTAGAATCACATCGTTATAGGTTCTAGTTACAAATGCAGATACAATCGAAACAAAAAATTAACAAGCTTTCTCTTATTTTTTACTGATTTTTGTCTGTTTGTCGATGTTTAAGTCCACGTCTAAATTCGTTTGTAATAAGTCAAATTATTATTATTTACTAACATACTTGTAACAATTAACATTAGTGATGCGAAATGAAACTGCGATTTACCTAATCGCAGTTTCATTTCGCAGTTTAATTACTAAAATACGGTTTTGCCTCAATTTACTATTATTTATAGCATAAAACAAAATATTAAGTGCATGTTATTAATCGATACATAAATAAATGGTAATTTCAATAGTTATAATATATTGTATTGTTTAATGTTTCCATGCTAAGTGTCGTTCGCCATGGCATTGAACAAATCCGCCATAGATATCTGATTTTACGTCTGGTTGTGGTCTGCGGACAGTGGAGTGCCATTACTTCAGTAATGTTACGATTATATTAGCTTAAGGCAATATTTGCTTTGCCGTCTTAAATGAAATGAATTCATCGCTCCGCTATGTGAGTTATGGCGGGTTCAAGGTGTAAGATGCAGAGGATATTGTAAATATTTTATTAATATTTATATATTATTTTTAAAAGTGAAGATTTCGCAATAAAAGCAAGTTTTTGGTTATAAGATCATTCCTTCAATTTATTTAAGAAATATGTATTTTATTCTTTATAAAATCTTATAATACATATGAATTTATATCATTCTTATATATTTTATGAGTTATTTATTACATTGAAACCGTAAAATCTATACTTATTAGTATAGCTAAATTAGAATTATATACAGATCAATGTACAGGCTTGTTTATTTCTCATCTCTTAGACCACAAGGTTATTATCCGAACTGTTTCCGAGATATTATTTACTGCGACTAATTCAAACGGCTTCAGAGATTGTAAATTGAATTCGTAATGGGGCATTTTATTTGTTTATGCTAATACACAGTTTTAATTAAGCGTGTCGTATATGGGTGGCGAGAGCGGGACAAAAACTACGGAATTCAGGCTATGCGATATAAAAACTAACTGATTTATTTTACCGTGCGTCATTATTGAAAGTCAGATAAATTAATAATAGTTTCTTGTTAGTTTTATGGCCATTTCGAATTGTGATGTTTTTTCTTAATTTTAATCTACATTTTAAAGTCGTTCGTTTACATTAATGTTCGTTGTTTGAATTGTTCGATAACAAATCACTAATATTGATGCGGTGTCAGATTTAATGGCGTGTACACTTGTTACTATTGTAAAGTTTAATTAATTAATTGTTTATCGCAATATTTTTATATCTGATTATTTTATACTTCTTTTTATATTAGCACCTCCAGGTAAATTTCTAAGAAATGAATTAAAATTCTAAGAAATCTATTGTTAACTGACACGCCGGCGTGTCCGCTGTCGTGGAGGGATAAAGTAAATAATTTAAACAATATACTGAAACTAGATACTAATTAATATATAGATTAATTAGTATCTAGGTACAGTATATAGTTTAAATAAATGAATAGATATAACATATTATAATTATTTGTATATGAGGACCACATGACAATACAATATGTAGTTACAATTACAAAATTTTCAATGATCTTATGAAATAATTATGAAAAAAACTTCATATAATTTTAATCATGCAATCAATAATAATCGATAAAGGAATGAATACATATAGCTTTAGGCTCTCTATATACGCGTTCATATATACAACCGAAATTATATTTCCCTACTTTAATTAAGTTTACAGACTATATAAGAAAATTCAAAGAATATCCTAAGTAAACAGATAAATTATAAATTTAGCAACCATTTAGTCCCTATGTTTTTGCTTTCTTTTTTTTACGTCTATGACGTGCCTGTGATAGATCGGTACTACCCGAGCTTTCCCACATCATCGATGACGCCGCCCATCATAAATAAACACATTACGTCACTCTGACAGCTCCCGGAATACTTGACACGTGTCATCATAGTCAAAGATTTATTGTGGATTTATGTCAAACAAATTTATACTGTAACACTTTGGGATAAGTGATTTTTTGTATTTTAACTACACGTAGGAAGTTTCTTCGTGTTTTTATATTCCCCATGCACGGCATACGGTGCGTACCTGTCGTTTCTGCATTATATTTAATGTTTGATTTCAAAATACGATAACAACCGCATCTCTATACGACGGTAGAATGTGGACAGGACATTAAATATCCAGTTATTTTATAAACTAGTACAAATATAATTAAACCTATTTTAATATTTAACGCTTGTTTTAATTATGGGAGGATAATCCTTTATTTTAGTAATCTTTAGTTATTTTGCATATGAGTACTTTACTCATAATTATACTTTAAGAATTAATATTAGATCTGGAATTTTATAGTTTTTAGTTATGTTTTAATGTTTACTTTTATTATCTTTATAAGATTGTACAAGCAATATTAAGACACAGGAAGAGCGTACATACATATATAAAAAATATATGTTCTAATTAATTTTGAATGTATGATAACCTCAATAAGAGATTTTATTTTTTTATTAAAACTTCAATATTTTGCAACGTCTTATCCACGCTACTCTCACAAACGCGCCTCGTTAACCGATCCGTCTGTCCGTCAGTGGCATTTCCTATTCACGAGCGGTGTGGCTTGCATGCAGGAATTTAGGCGCCAGATGTACGATAAGAACCTCCCGCAGAGCCACTATCTCTTGCCTTATCGATCTATCGATAACGCTTGTTTCCCATCACTACACTCCTGTTGGGATAACTTGATTGCCAGTATTTTAGATATCCCATTGTTTGTCTAAGCATTTATTCGATAGCGTTATGTTTGTTCACATTATATTAAACTAGTAGTATTCTTGACATAGTTTCTGTTTTATGTGATAATGATATTTGAGGCTAAGAATTAAAGTGTTGTACTGAGGAAAATATTAATTTTTTTCATCCCATGGCTGTATCTAATTATTCTGACCAAGTACAGGCTGATGGACTTCGCATTTCACATGTCTTTCAAAAACTAGTCAAGTTTTCTTCGATATGCAGATTACTTTACGGTGTTTTTCTTCATCGTAAAGCTCGTTAAAAATATGTAATTCTGACGTGTAAATATCTATCAGGGATGCAAGTTCCGGGGTTTGAACCCAGTTTTAAAGCAGGCGCTTTACCGCTGCTATTTTAATAAGTCATTCTGTATTATTAATAAAGGAAAATATCACAAACGAGGGTAAAAATAGATCAAGTTACTATTAGGCCAATGACAGGTCATTAGCAGCATTGTTTTGTTCCGTAAAATATGTACCTTCTATAAATGTGTACGCTATGCTCATTTTTTTTCTAAGTAGGTACAATGGAAATTGATAGATTATAAATAAATAAATATGTTGGGACATTAACACACAGCATCATGCAGTTCCATGATCAGCTACGAGACTTATGTCATGGATACCAGATAGTTGATGTTTAATTGGAGTACAAACATTCGTGCTCGTCACACAAATGAATGCCCCCAGCGGGACTCGAGCCCGCGACTGCTGGCACACCAAGTAGGGTCACTACAAACTGAGCCAAACGTGTCGTCAAACTAGATATGTACATAAATTCATGTAAAAGTAAATAATAAATCTAAATAACATGCAACTTTTTTCGTTAATATAAAATGTTGTTTAATAGAAAAAGTAAGTATGTACATTATTTAAAATTTGTTATCAAAGTTCTGTTTTACATTAAAGTTATACCGGGATTAATAAATTAGATACACTTTACAAGTCATATTTTAAGAACCCGAGTTTTTAAGCCACGATTTAGTCGATGTTTAAAATAAACACGAATAAATCATCGATATTCGTTCAAATGAGTCGCCGGGTGCGCTTATTATTCAAGCCTAATTACCAGGGCTACATACCGCGGTGGGAGATCTACAAACATGTTAGGAATCCGGACTAAACCCCGGGGCGCCAAATAAGCTCGCAGTGACTGTTTACATTGCGCGTATCCGTTACACCCCCAATTTAATTTTTTCGATGAATTTGCCATTTAATATTTTTCCTTTTTATGACTCGTAAGAGCTCTAAATAATCTTAATTTTCAGTTAACAAATACAAACATATGCTGAATAGTATGTCATTGGATTTTGACTTTATTTTCCTAATGTAAGTAAAAAAAATCTCGTGTTTTTTTGTAAAACATAAATAACTTGTTTTTTTTGGAATTTCTTTAGAAATATTTTAAAATCTCTTCAAAACTCATAGAGGAACGGTATTCGAGGTATCTCATGTTAATCTATAGGCTTGTAAGTAATATATAACCTATTTTTAAGTAACCATAGTAATAATGTCATAAAGTACTAGCTTCTAACCCTTGCTTCGCTCGGATGCGTCCTAGGTACGTTTTATTTTTTTGAGCGAAATCCTATTCTTTTTTGTGAAATAATAGGTATAAGGGAAAGTTCTGTCGTTTTTGAACACGTGCACTTTTATGCGTTGCCGATCCTTACCGAGAATTCTGATCCGACTGAAACCGGTTTAAATAGTTAGATTAGTATATAATTGATAATTTATATTGAGTTTTTTGAATTTAAGTCAGTTTTTAACTTTTTTAAACTGTCAACATGAGTGAAGAAAAATTGCACTTATGACATTGTATGGTATATGAGTTCCAAAAAAGGAATAATGCGATGAAGGCAAAAAAAATCGGGTGTGACGTATTTGGAGAGGACACCGTAATAGCTCGAACATGCCAAAGGTGGTTTGTGAAATTTCGTTCAGGTGATTTTTCTTTGAAAGATCAACCCAGATCAGGAAGACCATCAGATGTCTATGACGAAGTGCTACGCAGTATGGTCAAGACAAATCCAACGTTAACTTCCACAAAAGTAGGCTTCAAGCTTGGAATTCATTAGACTACTGCTTTAGATCACATTGAAATGCTTGGTTTCGTGTCTAAACTCTCTGTTTGGGTGCCACACGAATTAGGCGAAAAAATTTAATGGACAGAATTTGGATATGTTCTTCAAATGTTGCTCGTCACAAAAGGGGGCCGTGCTTGGACCACTTAGTAACTGGAGATGAAAATTGGATAGTTTATAAGCAAGTGGTTAGAAAAAGGGCATATGTTTATAAAGGGGAGACACCACCGTCCACGTCCAAAGCTGACGTGCATCCGAAGAAGGTTATGTTGTGTTGTTGGTGGGACCGCAAGGGTATAGTGCAATATGACTTACTGAAAGCGAATGAAACGGTCGATGTTGATCGTTACTGTTCGCAACTTGATGTTTTGAATAAAGAAATTCAACGTAAACGTTTATGTTTGGCCAACAAAGTGAGGTGATTCTTCACCACGACAACGCTAGACTACACGTGGCAAGAAAAACCGTACAAAAAATTGCAGAGTTGGGTTGACAAACTTTACCTCAGCCAGCACATTCTCCAGATATTGGACCATCTGACTATCATCTGTTTAAGTCGCTGCAATACTCTATTGATGGAAATAAATTTATAAATTATGATGGTGTCCAAATAGCAGTGAAAGAGTACTTTGCCTCCAAAAAAGAGGAATTCTTTTCCAGGGGGTTAGATAAGCTGCCAGATCGCTGGCAGACATTTGTAACTAATAAAAGACATTATATTTTGGATGATTTTTTAATAAAAATTGAAAAAAAAAATTGTTCTTTCTTTTAGGAAAAAAACGACAGAACTTTCCCTTAGACCTACCTAAGTTACTCTTTACAATATCAGTTATCTGCCACTGAAGGTCCCGTCAAAATCGGTTTAGCCGTTTCGGAGATTATCGAGAACAAAGAGACAAAAATATTAAAATTTGTGTTTTTCTTATAAATATCGTAAAAAATGACATACGCATTTAGTACAATTTTGATTTTCCAAACAACCACTTCAATTTTATCTATTTATATAGATTAGGTACTGTTTAAATGCAGAATTGATATCCAGTTAAAATTAAACTCTAATAATGCTGTAAAATGCAATGTGTAAAATTGATTAAGTTCATTCATAATGAATATACACAAAAACTAGCAAATTTTATTAAGTAATAATATAGATAAATAATCATTTAAAGCAAAAACGTAATGTTCACTCTCATAAGTAACGCCTAGTTTGAAGCGCTAACGGGCGGGCGGAACCGCGGAATGTTCCCTAATTGCTAGCAACAAAAACCGCCCAAAGAAAAGCAGATTTGTCGTTCACGTGTATGTGATTACTGAGGAAGTAGATATTGCTCTCCTGAGGGCAATATGTGAGTTATATTTTAAGTTTTGGTTAAGTTATAATTGACGATATTGCTTTTTAAATATATTTTTTTTTATTTTTATTTTCTTTGCGTGCCTTAGTTCTTGAACAAAACGGAATTAAAATTAAAGTTAACGCAACAAGTATGTAATCATGAAATAATAAAAACTTCTATAAAGTTATGGTCAAATAATAATATCTATTGGATATTATTTCCAAGTTATCGCTAATAAGAAACGTTTAAGAGGTATAGAAGACATTTGTAATGAAATACCATACACTACTGAAATACTATAGTAAAATATGTACATATATTTACCACACTCTAGCTACAAAGAACGTTACAAATTACAAAAGATTTCTTGTAATATGGATAGCCTCCTAGATATATTCGTAAATGTATTATGAAAATCCAAAAACTGTCGTGCTTCTGAAACATAAAAGTATTAATAGCTTTTGTTTCGTCTTTGCAAACTAGGCTCGCGTGCTAAGTGTAGCGGTTGACACGATACCCCAGTTACGAAGTGCAATCAAAACGATTTATAGACTTTCTTACGTCTCAGTACCTGCACTAAATAGTAGATTTATCGAAATATTCAAAACATTTTTGATTCATAACCTCAAAATACGTACCTTTAAAGTTATAGCATCGTAAATAAAAACCATAATATTTAAGGGTTTCATAACATATGTTTTGTAATCTTCATAATTTAAGTAAACACCTTGACTATAATTGAATTTTCGAATACAAAATTTTGTCTAAAGTTATGTAATTGCCTACATAGGTTACTTTTTTCCAAACATTAGTTAACATATTCATAAGTGAGAAGCGCCAGTGCCAATGCACGTAGTTGGGTAAAAAATCACAATGGACGATAAAAAGCAGGCGTGCAATATCAAAATAAAGTCATTTTCGTACGTGATTCGAAGGCGAAAGATATCGAATTAATGAATGATTCCTGGAAATAATATCGGTAATATGGGAGCGTTTGGGCTCACTCGGCATTCCTGCGCGTTACGTGTCACAGTTTCTCTGAACATAGCTGTATGTTGTATGAAAAGAATTAAAATGTGAAATATACACAGTTCTAGCGCCAACGGTGTTTTGTGAGTTAAGCAAATATTTTTGCGGACACACTTTAAGTGAGAGTTTTATGTAACTTTAAATATGTATTAAATTAAATTATAGACTTTAAAGGAAAATAAAATTAATTCTCGAAATAAAGTATTGTTATATTATGGAAAAAGTATATAAGATAGTTTAATTTGACCACTTCAGTTTTGCCCCAATTGAAAAGCATGAATTGTGCATCGTTTTGTTGAAATTCAAAACACGATTGCTTTATAGAAAACGCTCCAGATTAGATTCCAACATCCGTTACATGAGAACAATCAAAATATCTAAAGTTGCCAGACAATCATAGTGCAAGTACAGTTTGATGGCCAATTTGCTCGGAACAAATTTGCAAAACGCGTGCTCGCCTTAGGGAGCTCGCGGGTGGGCCGTGTGGCTGTCGACTCGCTAAAGACTTCCTGTCGGTGTATGACAGGACAGTGTTATTGAATCGACTATTTGAATTAAATAAGCGTACTTAATTTTATTATGTACTGCTATGATGTCGTTGGAGAATATTAAATACTTTGGTTTTAAATTATGAACATGTAACATGTACGATGCCTATGAATTACGTATAAGGTTTTAAATGAAACTGTATTTTTCAAAAAAAATGTGTTTTCGAATTCATTTTTGTTATTTTGTGGGTAGGTTGCCTCTAACAACTATATAATGCCTTTGAAACGTCTATAACCTTAGTCTCTCCCGTGACCATGATTACTGTAAAGGATTCGAAACGTCAGGAAGCAAAAATCAAAATAAATCCGCCAAAAAATTCGGAAAGGTCTTTTAATTTAAAATGTCACATATTCGCGTAAATCTAAGAGAGTATTGTGTAAGGTTTTCTTCTAAATTATACTTAATAAGTATCTGTAATAAAGAAACACAAATATATTATTTAAAAGTGAAAATTCGGATGTTTTTCAACTTGCCTGTAATTAGATATGCACAGCAAAAGGAAATACACCTAGTAGGGTAGCTTTTATCTTTTATTTCTGTGGACTGTATTTTCTGACTCTTCCTTGTTCTTAACACGAAAATGGAACATTTTAACCTTATGATTTTGTATATTTATAATATATGCAAAGATGTTAATTAAAATATTATGGAGTAGCAGCTTCTGTTTGTTTCGACCCACAAAATCAATCAGTGGTCCTAATTAGATGCGTCTGTCCGTCTTATGTTTAAAGGGCGGATAATTGCTAGAAAGTATCCGTCTATCCTGCATACTTTGTAACTCATTATTCAATATTAGAGACGATCACCGTTATCAGCTTTGAAAGGTATAGATGTGCGCGATTAAACAAATCCTACGTAACAAATGATAGTTTCTAACTTATGAGATCCTAATAATCTTATTGCATATACAATATGCAGAAATCTATGATTTATGTGGGATTTGGCTCTCAAGTTACGACAGCGCGGCGTACAAAGTTGTTTATCTATTAGTATAATGTGGCTACTTCCCCGCACTTACTTGTATAAATGTCCCGTAATATTAAAATGAAATATTGCTAACAGACAGGCGCTGTAATAGAGTTTTGATTATATACAAGGGTCATTAGGATACATTATGTCGATGACGATCTATTATTATGATGTTCTGGGTCTGTAGGTCACATGTTATTACTGTTAGGCTGCCTAGACCTGCCTCACTTAGATGATTGCATGAAGTAAGCATTCGTATATCGTAGTAGGGAGTCACTCTCGCTCCGCTCGGCTTCTCGTCCCTAGTTACGTTTTAACGTTTAGCTCAGAGATATTTTCCCGCAGTGAAAGTATCCTATATGTTGACCCGAATAACCAGTAATCATCATACCAAATTTTATCAATATTCCTCCAGTGTTTTTTCGTGATGCGATCACAGGCAGACAGACAGATAGACAGACAAAAGTTCTAAAAACTATAGATTCGGCATCTGTATCGATAATATTGTCTATTTCAATAAGATTTTCCATATAAATATATAGATTCGGATTAGTAAGAATTGTATTATATGTATAGATTATAACATCAGTCTCTAAGGTTATCAAATCATATTTTTTTAATAATTATAATTTTATGAACATATTTTTTGATTTTACATAAAGTCCATATTTTGTTATATATCGTGCTAAATAAGTTATGAACTCGCGATGAAATAAAGTGAACATTGTCGTATACTTATATATATTAAAACAAAATAAATTCGGCTTTATGTATATTTCTCTACAAAAAAATCTTTACCAATGTAAGTGAAACTATTCACTTCAATAAGCTAGAATAGTAAACAATTATATATAGAAACTTATTATTAAGTATTCTTCATTTGTTTATATTATTATACGCATGTAGGTACGGGTTTTCAGGATGCTTTTGTTTAAACCGCAACATTAATATACTCTTTTATATTACTTTCTTGGATTTAATCGAATATTTAATATTCAATTAATTAAATTTACCACTTGTGACCATGATTGCTATAAAGCATTCGAAACGTCGGGAACTAAAAATCAAAATAAATCAAAAATATAGTATCAACGTCAAGAACCAAAAATCAAAATAAATCTGCAAAAGATTCCGAAAAGATAGTTTTAACATTTAATTTTAAAAAATATACCTACTATAAACACAAGTAATTATTGCGCATTTCTTACAAACATACTCGTAAGATCGTATCGTTAAGACATGCATCATGTAAATCCAAGCTTTGTTTTAGTTAAATTATTTATATATATTTATTACTTTAGCCCCTGAACATTAGAGACGTGTCACTTCTATTCAGATGCCTGCGTAACTACAGCAAGTAATTTACATGTAAAGCGGTGTGCCGCGGCCGGGCGGGCGGGCGGTCGGCCGTACGTCACTCATAGTATAAATTTACACGATTGATAGCCATCAAAAATCGGTAGAGCATCATCTCACATACTAATGTTAGTTTTAATGAGTTATGTTTATCCGCATATCTATGTATGGAGGTTTAAATGAAAGCGTGACATTAAAAAAGAAAAAAAATTGGACGTTAACAAGAAATGAATAATCTAAATGATATAGCTTATTGTGAAAGAGTGGACGGCGAAGTCCTCAAAGTCTTCAAAATCCTCGAGTTTGGGAAAGACGTTTGAAGACTAAGTGTTTAATAGTTGAAGTACGTCCAGTTATATGTCTGATGATTAACCGATCACCGATGAGGAGTTCAAAAAATATAAATTTAACTATGTACAGATCGTAGCGTTTTGCACCCTATTCTGGCGGTATTAGCGTATATGGTATGGAAATTGGCACATTACGTGTAGTAAATAATAACAAATTAAGCCATTTAGAACATATGGTAAAGAAAGCTTGTCTTTTGTGTATGAATTCGCTAATGACCTTCAATTTTAAAGGGGAGTTAAAATATTTAAAAAATTTATACGTCACTAACACCTCTTGATATCCGTAATCATAATGTAAGAATATTAAAGATTTATAAAGGCAGCTTTCCAATCACGTGGTATCTAAACAAATGCAATGAGCAAATCTTAAAACCACATGCAATTATGGCATTAATATATTAATATTGTGATGTATAAAACCTCCACGATATCCCTGTTCGTATAATAATAAATAAAAATAGATCAAGCGCGATTCAAACGCGTGCTCCGAGAGCTACCTGCCACTATACATATTGTGTTGCTGCCACTTACTCGTATTTAACTAGAATGATTATATGAGTATATTGCACGGCATCTGATATTTTCAACCGACTTCAAAAAGGAGGAGGTTCTCAATTCGACTGTGTTTTTTTTTTTATGTTTGTTACCTCAGAACTCCGTCATTTATAAACCGATTTGGACAATTTTTGTTTTGTTTGAAAGGGTATACTTCCAGATTGGTCCCATTTAAATTTCAAAAAAAAATACCACCCCTAAGGGTGGAAAAACAACTAATGATGAATTTAACCTACTTCTAATTGTCATATTGACTTGAAACTTTGCAAGTATTTCTATTTCCGTTGATAGTACAGTGGTTCGGTGTTGTTGACCTGATCTGATGGCAAGGCCAAAAGGTGGATAGGTGGAACTCTTCAACGGCTAATAGTAGATACTTTGAGTTTGGGCTTATTTTGTTTGATTTGACAAGCCTAACACGTTAGAATCCTTATTTTGCTACTACTGTCTACACTAAAAAGGTAAAAATAAAAACTTTTTAACAAAAAAATAAAAACCGACTTCAAACAAAAGCACTAAAAAGTGAAAAATAACTGATTGATAGTTTTCATTTACTATACATACCTAATCAAATATTTTCGAAGTCGGTGTGCTTTGCTTTGTATGGGCTGCTATTTAATAGGTAGGCTTTAATTACTTAGCCAAAGCACACCGACTTCGAAAATATTTGATTAGGTATGTATAGTAAATGAAAACTACCAATCAGTTATTTTTTAATTTTTAGTGCTTTTGTTTGAAGTCAGTTTTTATTTTTTTGTTAAAAAGTTTTTGTTGATTTTACTTTAGGACTTGTTAGCATTACTATAACAATATTGAATTTAACAATTAACGTGTAACTTGTATAGTGCATATTAAATAATGTATTATGTATGAAATATAACTTTTTAAGTTTTCGCGTTCCATAATTCTATAATAATTACACTACGGAACTTAAACGCGTGAATACGTTAGTCTGTCCGTGACCACGTCTGGTGCTGCAACCCAGTCGAAACGTCGGGAATAAGGTGTGTGTGTGTGTATATATATATATATATATATATATATATATATATATATATATATATATATATAGGCACTAACGAATTCATGCGTTTAAGTCCCGTAGTATAATTATTATATATGTATGAAATAACTTGTCAATTATATCAAATAAAATATAGCAACACCAATATGTAAAATTACTTTTAAGATTTTTTTCTGGTCTCTTGGAGATGCTCTCAAAATTGCTTTGCACATACAAATCCTAAAAAAAATAGCCTGTAACATTTGGCGGTAATGCAGCTTCAGCAGCTTACAACACATTTTATGAACACTTTAAAATGCTAACTCTATCGGAGCTTTGAAGAAACTAACGAACGCATAGTATAGGTTGAGTATGTGTTATATTACCGAGATTGTATCCTAAGTACAGAACCCTAAAAAGAATATCGGCGTTTTATGGCAAGAGAAAGATAACTCACACGAATTTAAACTAAATTTATTGTTTTTGAAATGACTATAGCTAATTGATATTCAATAATAATTGGCAGTAAAACATCAACTAGCAATAAAACTAAATATACCTGCTACAAAATTATTTTAGTAAACAATACTAAAGTATAGCTTTATTTTAAATATTGGTATAGACCTTTCTTAACGAAAAATTGTAATATTTTATTAGGAATACATGTAATAATTCGTTTTAATTTGTACCTATAATTATAATAAATATATTACTAATATTATATGAATAAAAAAGAAAAATTTGTATTTTTGTAACGAGTAAGCTTAAAAACTACTGGATTGATTCAGATGAAATTTGGTAAGAAGGTAGTTTGAAATCCTGGGAAGGATATAGAATATTTTTTATTCCGGAAATCATCCCTTAAGAGGATGAAAATGGAAATGAAAGCTTGTATGGGGAATCGACTTAGAGATGAACCCGAGAAATTGAGGTTGAGTCGCTAGTAGGTATGTTATAAATATATTATGCGAATTTTATTGGAACATCCATAGTATTAAACTTAATAAAACTTTCCCTTGTATAGCTCGCTAAAGATGCTTTAAATTGTGATACTTGTTGATATATTGCTTTAGGAAGCTTTAAGAATAATACTTTATAACACAAAATTTTAATACGCACAGAAGGTTAAATATATGTGTAGGAGACATCATAACTAAGACGGAGATAGTCTTATACTTTCTATTTTTTTATTTTATTTCATTACCACAATTGGTAAGCAGGTACTATGTATTGCTCACATTCAATCTACTCGTATTGCTTACTTGCACATTTTAGCTAAATGTTTTGGTTTGCGAGCAAAACTACTCAAATCTATATACTTACATAAAAATCTATTGTCGTCTAGTTAGTCTCGCTAAAAATCACAGCTGGACCAATTTGAATAATTCTTTTTTTTGTTTTGGTGATAGTGTGTTAGGGGTGGTTCAAGTATAAAAAAATAGGGAAAAACCAAAAAAACAGCTGGAAAATCGAAAACTTCATATATAATAATATATAGTCTATCATTCCATACAAACCGTTAAAACGGACCTAGGAAGTGAGTGTGAGTCGCTAGTATTTTATTAATATCAACTTATAACGCTCATCGTCAGAGGCTAAAACTCAAAGGAGCTAGAATAAGATTAGATTTTATAAAAACATACATATACGATGATGATTCGGCATCACCGTAAATTATTTTACCTAAAACCTACAAAAATCTATATTTTAATTAATTCATATTCGAAGGTAGAGTGTTTACTAAAAGACAACTAAATCGATGCAGGAAGACATTACCATTATAGGCTACATCATTAATTAAAATAATTTAAATTTTACAATATTAATAATCCAATTATCACCTTTATAGACAAAACCACTTAAATTTAATTTAATTTTGTTTTAACGGCAGGTGTCCTCAACCTGTCACTCCCTTGGAAATGTCACGTTGATTGCAAACACATGTCGATAGATGAATATACAGATAGTTATATAATCCCCTGGTTCTTCGACCTCTTTTGATTGTATGTCATTGGGGTCGTGGTAGCTAATCACATGATACCATAAAGTGTTCCATAGTCCATTCGAATTCGTACCTGAGCGGCACTTTTTCATTATTCTTATGAATTAACTTGGTTTTTTTAGCATTTTAGTGCGGCCTCTTTTATTTTTTGTATGTATATGTAATTTTTTTGTTGTGTGTGTTTGTTTTATCTTGGTACTGCCTTTTATAACGATCACACGGACATGACCTTTTTTCTTCATCTCCTTTCTTCGTCATCTCCTTTCTACAGCAAGGCATTGCGTGCTAGCCGATAGTTCTCAATGTAACTTAATTAAACATAATTATAACTGTAAATATAAATAATTTAAAGAGCCCGCGACCTCATATACAATATGTAGTGACCGTCCGAAATATACCACTAAGCGCCACAACCTACTTGAACTATATTAAACTTAATAAATCAACAAAAATAAAAGGTTAATTTCCATATAAAGAACTTTAACGTATTTCGCTAAGTGATTCAAACAAAAAAATAACCCTAAAACACCCACACTTGAAATACAATGTCTCATTAGGCGACACGAATTAACATAAACTAGGGCCGTAAATAAATGGGCGAATAAATAGCGGTGACAACAGCTGGTGCTCGGTCTGATCGGCTGATAAGAGAACAAGGGCTCAGATGTCGCTAAACCATCAATAAGTTTTATGATGTCATTTATATTTATATTGATTCAATTTATTGGTTTCTTTTTCATTAATATATCGTTTTAATATTTAATTAAATTAATGGATCTATTTTTATAACTTTTACTTTTTAAACAGAATTTATGGTAATATAATTGAATTTCTTACGTTATCTCTCATCTATTGCGCAGACGGTGTAAATTATAGTGTAAATAATACGCGTATTTGTAATTAGACCCCACCACGGCGGTACAGGGTTAAGCTCGACTTAGCCCTCCGTGATATTAATTTAAATGTACTTTTAAAAACTTTCTATGGTATGTCAGAATCGCCGCGGGGAATTCGGAACGAGGCGAGTTTTTTATTTGAACAAGTTCAAGAAAAAAGATCCGATGGTCGGTATGATGGATGCGGGAGGCGAGGGGGCGGTCCGGCCATTAAAAAACAATAAGCCAAAGGCGGCGTGTCGGACACAATTTGTGTGTTTGTCTCGTCTTTATACACGTTCGACCAACGGATCAATCTTTGACTACATGTTTTAAAGATGGTAACTCGGATAGATTGTTCTGACGGAACATCCGTTAATGGGAATGTAATTTAATAATATATCCCTTTTGATAAATCTCATACACTTGGCTTTCTTTCAATTTTTTATACGAATTCACGAAAATTATATCTGTATGTATATTACTTCTTATAATTAATAATTGTATCAATTGAAACATTCTAAAAATAAATATTTCTTGTTTTTTCAGGTAAGTCCTTGTCATAGTATCAAATTGTATTCTTCCAACGACTCTTCGACAGGTGAGTACTTATATATAAGAATTCCTTAATGTTCGACAATCAATTCTAAATATAGCGATAAACGTTAAGCGCAAAGGCACAGTCTCGGCTCGTAAAGGCAGTTATCACGTCAGGACGGCCGTTTAGCATTTTTAAGAGCTTTTCCCACTGCAACTGGAACGACTCGAAACCATGTTTACACGCGCCTTCATAGAACTGTTGACGCGTGACAATTGTTAAATAATCTTAAATAGAAATATATGTGGATATTTAACAATTATGTATTTCACGATATTGCGAAAGTGCAGAAAAATGAATATTTTTTATATATGATGGATGGTAATTGAAATGAGTTGCTTTTTTATCCTAATACGTACCTACATGGAGTTTTTCTATTAGATGAACAATAGTTTGTTTATAAAATTTAAATCTTCGGTAAAACTATTATACTAATTACTTTTACTATAATTCATGTAAACAATATCTCTTTGTAAAAGTTTTTGTCTTCACATCACTAAGCTAGTACAGCTCGCAGTGGACGACAACGCCTAAAAACTATGAAACTGTAAGAGTTACGTTCTAGCAAGTTTATCTCAAAATGTCAACATCAACATTGCTTATAAAATACGTTATAATAATTATTTACAAATTACCCGTCAGTTTCTTGTCTACAATTTAATGAACATTACAATATTATAAATTAGTTAACAATTAAATGTTAATTCGATATCGTTTGTAGATTGTTCATAAGAAACTGTAACATAATGCGATATAAAGTTGGATACATTATTATAGATAACGAGTCTATTTGACAGCGTAAAAGATAGCACAATTGTTTAGAAAATGTCAAATTCAAATTCTTAATCTATACATATAATAAAATTCTGAGTCAAATAGGAACATTAAATATTTTTTGGAAAATCTTATTGAAATAGACATTAATATCGATACAGAGGCCGAATCTATACTTTTTAGAATTTTTGTCTGTCTGTCTGTCTCTGTGTCGGTTACCGCATCACAGAAAAACTACTAAACGGATTTTTATGAAATTTGGTATGGTCATAGCAGAATTATCCGATTGTTCTAATTCCTTAATAAAGGATACTTTTTACAGCGGAACAATATCTCATCTCTGAGAAAAAATACAAAAACTGTAAATGTAAGAGTGTACTAAAAGTGTGAGTGTGTAAAACCTAAGAATTTGGTGTTTGGTCCTCTGAACGCGGGCGAAGCCGCGGGCAATGCTAGTTTAACATAAATAACTACTACAAGTTCAAGAAGTTGATAGAGTCGTCGCCTAATGAATAAATAATAAAAAAAATACATTTAATAAATTGGGCCGGGACCAAAGTTATAAATTCGAGTCTAATTATTATTATTAATGCTATACAATCCTAGATTTGTGATTAATAATTGTTTCTTAGTTAATTTATTTTTATTATATAATATTTAAAAGACAAAATAACAAATATTCATACTAAACCAATGTTCCTACAACGAAACATCTGCTACTACGGTATAAAATATATAATTTTAGCTGTTCCGTGGTATTCGTTTAACAAACTCGCTAATTGCAACCTGTCTCCTCGCATCAGGCAGACTGTGGTCATTGATCATGATTGTAATAACCGAGATCGTGCCTGCAGTTACTCGTAGTTAGCTAGTTGGCTGTGTTCAGACTTCCCTTTGAAAAAGTTTTCATAAAATTTACTCATATATCATTATGTTCCTTAAAAGACATTATATTCCCTTTTTCCACATTAATTGTTTGTTACCACTTGTATTATGGTGAAAGAAAACATCGTGAGGAAACCTGCATGTCTGAGAGGACCTAGCAAGTTTTCGAAAGACATGTGAAGTCGGCCAACCCGCACTTGGTCAGGGTGGTGGACTATGGCCTGATCCTCCTCATACTGAAGGGAGGCCCATGCCCAGCAGTGAGACATAAAAAGGGCTAATAGAATTAAGGAAAAATAAACATTTATTTTAAATAAGCAGACAATTACCTCTTCATATTATTTGTAACGTATATAATTTATATCATCATTGTTTTAATACGTATGTTTGATTTGCTATTAAACACTAGCTATACCATTAAACTCCATATATCATGATACTAAAAGGTTAATAACAATGTCTCAAATAAAAATCAGGGGAATCAGTAAACGCCTGTATAACAAGATGGTATAGAATTCTCGAGCCCGGGGCGGTCTGAGCCGCTTTAACAGAGCAGTCACCGCTACCGCCTTCCACCTGTGTGGTCCACCGATCAATTCCATTCAGCGTTTTCATAATTTCAAATGAAATTTCAACAAAGTGTTTAAAGCTGGGCTTAAAATCGAAAATAAATGCAAGCTAAATGCGTTAAAAGTAATATCATTTAATCTAATACATAAAATTCTCGTGTCATAGTGTTTGTAACAAAACTCCTCCGAAACGGCTTGACCGATTCTTGTGAAATTTTGTGTATATATTGCATAGGTCTGAGAATAAAACGTAAATTATTTTTCATACCCTAAGTGATAAGGGTGGTCCACCCTAAGGATGAACTGACTAGGGTGAGTTGTTAGTATGTATGTAACAATATGATATAAAATAAAGAAAATGGAATAATCTGTCTATATTTTCAAAAGTAAGTACTTTATATAAGCACGACTTAATAAATGTGCGGTCATCATCAAGTGTCAAATTTTAATACTGCGTTTCAATCACCTTTATTATTGCCAATTTGCAACTGTGAGTGGTCATTACGTTGAATACACGTTTGTGTAAAAAATCAATTTTCACTTGTAATTTTTCCCTGAATCTGATGTAATAACTCCGGAGGTCGTCTCTACCAATAAACAATAAACGATTTTCTCATACTTCCTTAAAATATTTGCGATCCGGTGGGCATAAACGTTGTACTGAAACCATAAAGGCTATTTTGCGTTCCTACAATGGCAAATGTTATTTTGCAAATGACTGTGGTGGTGCTTTCTACCCCGAGGTTTCGTGTGCATAAACCAGCAATCCACGGGTAAGTAAATAAAGATGATTTTACTATGCTTTGACAGCAAAAGATATTGGTCAGGCGTATAACTAGTTAACGAAGTGCGTATTACCAGTATATCGAGGTCTTTTTGGTTTCGTGCCTAATTGTAGGGTCTCGACGCCTCGCTTAAACGTCGTAGTCGTTGATAGGGTTGTTGGAATTTTTCATATTCGTATATAATAATATATGTATATTCAATTAAAACATTTTCATTATCCAATAAATCATTGTACAATATAATTTGTATGTAATTACGTTCTAATACAAATAATACAAATTATTATCTACTGACTTATTAAAAAAATACTCATTTAAAAAATTATAACCCTATCTATTTATATTATTAAAACCGTAAACACATTAATTGCTATAAAAACATAGACCATCCCAATTAATTAAACACAACCTCTAATAACTATTAGAGGTGATCCCTAACAAGTGTTGTGGCGCGTTAGGGCGTGGATAATCTGTCGTCGTTGTGTGTGGCGGCCCTAAGTCATTGAGCTGGGCTGACGGGTTGAATTGAAAAATAAACACTGAGTGATGTGTATGTGGTGGGTTATTCACTCTACCTCTCCAATTTAAATTTCTGCAAGTTACAGAATCAACTGTTTTAGTGCAAATTTTAATTTTGTACGATCATAAAATTATTTTAACTTTTATGTATTTTCTTACGAATATTTAATTTTGTATCGTATTTTTTCCTTTTTTTCTAGCAAGTTTCATAGCACCTCAGGCGGTATATAATAATCTGTCAGCACAGTGTGTGGCGGCTGTAAGTCATACGGATGGGCGTTCCGGCGTAGTCGCTGACGAGTTAAATTGAAAAATAAATGCTCTTAGAATCATATGTTTGCGGTGGGTTGTACAATCTGCCACCGTTATTTTATTGAGAAACGCAAAAACTTGTGTAAGACTTCTGGTTGACTTCTTATTAATTGTCTATATAATAAAATAAATTCTCACTTTTTTATATTAGTAAACAATATCTAGTATGTACTTAAACTGGTTAAGCAGTGTTCATTTCTACTTTCTAGTATATTATTATCTAGAAATAAAATAACATGTACGTTGTACAATGTATGACCTTAAGTCATCAGGTCGAATGGACCGGCCGCGGCGCTGACGGGTTAAATTGAAAAATAAACACTCTGAGTGATGGGCACGCGGCTGGTTGTTGACTCTGCCGCCATTTTGCAAACTTTGCACGGAACATTAACGTGTACGTTATTGAGAGACCTTATTTGATATTGTATTCTAACTTGGACATTAAATTGGAATTAAGGTATTATATAACGTATGAATATGTAAAATTAGAGTGGAAGTATTTTGTTGTAAAATTATTCCTCTTTAAAATTCCCACGTAGTATTATACATGATGCAAGCTAATGAAAGCTTTAGATGAACTGCTCATTGACAGTGATGATAGATACATTTAAAAGCTCGTTGCGAATACAATACATTTATTCAAACTAATTCCTTGGCATCACATCAAAGAGTCGTTTAATTAAACTCGCGTCAAGTAATGCATACAAGACGTATCAGTGTTCTATTGTTTCTTTCAATCGATATAAAATACGTTTACTATTAATACGAGTACTTTCTTAGATTTACGCGAATATTTAACATTTTAAATAAAACTATATATTGTTTTTTTTTCGCGGATTTATATTGGTTTTTGTTTTCCGGCGTTTCGTATACACTTCGTAGTAATCACGGTCACGTGAGAGTCTCTCCAAACGAAAAAATCCAGGAAGATAGTTTTATCTAAAACTTTTAGTGTTTCTAATTTTTTAACTAACCCTGTGTTACTATTATTTTACATTATTATTATTTGAATTTTTCATTTTATTTTAATCTAATTATTTAGGTTATTTTCTTTTAATTGAATATTGGATTATAGTTTATGTGTTTTTATTTATTTTTACTCTATGTACCATTTCTTTAACCTAACTTTGCTTTGTGTCTTTTTTACTTGTGAAAACTGTTTGAAAACTGGCTAATGTATACTCGTATGCTTTTAATTCAATTTGAATAAATAATATAACAGCTGTATATTTTCCTTAATACACAAAGAAAACAAATTATATTAATTCAACTTATAGACGTAATAATATATAAAAATATATATTATAATCTCTATTATAGATAAATTCTATGGTGTAAGGTTGAACTCTATAAAGAGATTCTGTTACGAGTATACTTAATTATGAACACTTCACAATATCTTCATTTTAATATGAGTTTAAAATATTATAAATTTTAAAAAGCTTCTATTATTTTGAAGGAAGATGTAAATTATTTACTACTATCTCATTCAAACTAACATGATAAGTTTGGAAAAAAGCTGTCTGTTGCTATTACCATTTCACGCTTGAAACACATAAAAGCTTTCTATAAAATTTTGCAAGGACATAGTTTGCACTTTGCACCATAGGGACAGACATAGACTCTCTCTTATCCCCACCCCGCTTACCAAGCAAAATTGTAGCCCGTGAAAAATAAAAAAATCGTTTATACATACATACATACCTACTATATATGAGAAAGAAAACAATGCTGCATAATACTGCATGATCTGTGTCCACTACATACATCTCGACAGTCCCACATTAGTTGTATTACTAACATGAGTATAGATTACCGGATACTTAACTCACATCATCACTCCAAGTTTTTATGCCCATATCTGCGGGCCACACGCATTAATTGCGGGTTAGCGGCGATAGGCGCGGCGTGTAAACAAAGGACGTGTAATCGTAAATCAGTGCGAATATGATGCGCCTGCGGCTAACTGATACAGCAGTGTTTATGTTACACTGCCTGCATTAAAATAGTTATTATTTGCTTAGTTTCCTATATTTAAACAATTGTTCTAGAATATACTTATGTTATATACATTGCATATAATAAAATGGGGAAAATATAATTTGTTAAATTTTTATATTTATGTTGCCGTTAAATATCGTTCGCCAGTTCGATGCGGGACTGGATAATTTTTTTCCTGGTAGAGTAGACCACGATCGATGATAAAATTGGTAAATATATGTAATTTAACTTATAAAGCATTTTCATCGGTTTTTTATTTGAATAAATGTGGTTTTGGTAATGAGTCGAAGTATTTTTTTTTTTTGTTTAGAAATAGAAGACCTGGCATAGTCTACTTTTTATTCCCGTACGTCGATTGATTTCTGTATAATATTTAGTTGTTATAATGTAAAAAATACCTACTGGTAAACGTTGAATATATTAAAGACCATTGTTAATGGAAATAGTGGGTACTACACTATATTTCGCAGAAGAATTTAAGCGCCTCTACAGTTATTATCATTATCGTTAACTTCATTTGGCCATAACATATAAAATTTTAATTTGACAAGTACCAATATTAAATTATTATTAAACATATGCTATTCTTAATGTCACATAATAATAACATTGAATATATGAAGGTGTAGTTGTATAAAAGGTACGGTATCCGTAATAGCCAATAAACCAAATAAAGATTTTTACATTTTAAATGAAAATTTTAATTGCAATAATAAAATAATGTCGTACGTATTTGCTTAAGATATTATTACAAGGAAACGCATTTGGCGATATTAAGTGAAACACATTTCTTACAAGTCTGATAAAGAGCCCACGACTGTATAAATTTCACAATTCTTAATGCAGCGAGCCGCGGGAGATAAGTAAATAGAATGTAATTGAATATTTCCTTCCCATTTATCAATGTTGCCGCGAAGATAATATTGCTTTTAAGCGCAAATACCTAACGACAAAACGAACGAAAAATATAGGTAGGTATATTTTTTTAGCTTCAATCCTCATATTTGCAAAAACTTATGAAGCAGAAAGCTTTCTTTGTTTTAAACCTTGTAAATGACGACTCCACTGAACAGTGAACACGTTCACGGGGATGAGGACGTGTAAAAGTGTTTGAATGCATCATTGGAGTGATTTGAAACTCGAGGAGACAAAAATGTTACAGTAAAAAGAGACAAGCACATAAATAGGATTATATTATATAGGATTGGCAAGAGAATGAGATAAAATACATTGTCCCTGTTGCCATGGTAACCGTTGTTATTGTCTGACAAATATATTTTTTTTATTTTTTTAAACACTTTATTGCACACAAAAATAAAAATGATACATACAAAAAAAAACATTTAAAGAAATGTGCAAAGGCGGCCTTATCACTAAAAGTGATCTCTTACAGGCAACCGCTAGAAGTAGGATACAAGTTAACAGAAAGCGGAAAGGTGCATAAAGTGTACTCAATAGACGTATTACATATTGTAAACATACATAAAAAATACATATATAAAATACTATTTATATATTATGTATTATATTCTTTCCGTATATGATATTTTACGAATATATGATTGTAATACGCATAATATGCCTTATTTTAATTATTGATTTGTTTTAATTTAATTGCGATATTTGCCAAAGAAGTTTTACTTTAACCGCGCGTAAAACATACACGCACCCATTTTTAATACTATTGTAGGTAACATCACCTTATTTAAAATGGTGCCTTAAATTAAAAAAAATGACTTATTCAAAGTCTAGATTAATTTGTTGCATTATCAAAGATATTTACTGAGTCTCTTTTTGAAGTTGTTAATGTTTTTTAATAATAAAAAAACGGAAACAATTTGCATAAAGAAATGATTTAACGTATTTTCAATTAATAAGCTTTTATGTCGAATAATTAACGTGATATTTTTCTTTGTGTTTTACAAACGGTTATACTTATTACAAGTGAGTGAGGTCGATATTTTCATACGATGACACATTTGTCGATATTTATGCACACAGTATTGTTTATTTCGGCTATTAGAGGTCAGATCGTTTGAGGCGCCGAAAGACGATGAAAAGCATCCGCTAAAAGTGCCCATATGTCGCGTGAGATGCGATTTTTGCATGCAAGGTTTGCATGGCGCTGATTTCGAGTAAATTATAATGCATTTTATAGTCAAATGTTACATGAAAAAATCATTTAGGTACAAAAAATTTAGGTTTTCATTAAACTAATGTATTACTTCAGAATACTTGCTAATAATGTAAATATTTAACTATCACGTTATCATTTAAAGTATAGAGCGGTTACAACCTGAACGAATCTAAGAGGTCTAAGTAAACCTATACGAAAGTATATTTATGACTGTTCTCCCAAAATATTCCACTTAATTTTTATAACATCATGTAATCCTAACAGCAGAGCTAATGCATCGGCTTATACGTTATGTGGCTCGCCGATAACACGGCTAATGAGCCCTCGATATGTCAAACGCAATCTACAACACTATTCTTACATAAAGAAAACGACTTCAACTAGATAATCAGAATGCGAAGGTATTTGTTTGTGCGAGATATTTATAGATATTTATAACTGGTAAAGAATAGGCGTTTCTTAGTTTCAAAAGAGATACAATTATTCCTTTTATAATTATTATAATAGTGGCTTGCCCTTGCTTCGCTCGGGTGCGTCCCTAGGTGCGTGCACATAGCTTTGCTACAGTTTAATAGGAAGATTTTTCTAAGAGGAATAATTCTGTGATACATTGTTTTTAATTAACTTTATTATTTTACGCGGCGCACGCCAATAAAGTCCCCATTCGGCTTGATTTTTTCCAACATCTTCAACAATCGTCATCGTCATATTTCAGCCAATTTACACAAACCCTTAACGAATTATATACCTAAACTTTCCTCATAAATCACTTCGTCCATTGGTAAAAAGTTTATGAAAATCCGTTTGGTAATTTTTGAGTTTATCACGTTCAGACAGACAGACAGACGCGGCGGGTAACTTTAGTAACTGTTATGTCAATTTGTAGGTACTTAGCTGTCATAGACATTTCTGTAGGGCATAGTATTACGCTAATTTTTATCTTTGTACAACAGCATTTTAATTGATCTTTATTATTTTAATAAATGTATATCACGTTTAAAATAAACATAATATGTACTAATAAAATAATATTTTATATAATTCTATAGTTTATGTGTGAAGCAAAAATTATTATTGGTAATATTTTACAGTTGGATCTTGATAAAATAACTGAGAAACACTTAAACAATGCTCACCTGCAATTCCTAACTTGAGTAAGTGCCCGACAGCTAAATAAATATAATAAATTGAAAATAAATTCTACAGGGGATTGTCTGGCACCGACGCAAGACTTTACGATCATACGTGTTTTATTAGTTAGCTGACGTATCCAAATGTCAGTTACGTTATACAGATATTTGCTAAGCACAATTAATTATTGTCTTTGCGAATGTAAACTAAACGATTCACGTGTGCATTTACCTACTGCGTATTTTTTTACTGCGTTTCGAAGAATTTATTAATGAATACGATAGCTTTACAGAGTGTCGAATGTGTTTAATTATAATTTATATAACTCCAATTAACACTATCCCACTTTATTCTGTGATTTTCTAATATAATTATGTTTTATGGAGGAATTATAGATCATTTATATTAAAATATGTTCATTACGACGCAATATAAAGTCGTGAACAATGGCCACCTAATTAAAATGTATCTAATCTTAATGTTTTGATAGAAATGAAAAAATATATCATAAGTAGAGTCTTAGTCGGTGGTAGCCTAGTAGTAACGCGCTCGCTTGGGAAACCGAGTGAAACGAGTTCAAATCCCGGGTCTCGCACCTCTGATATTTTCATGTGCGAATCATTTCCAACATGATTTCTACTAGTCTTACGGTGAAGGAAAACATCATGAGGAAACCTGCATGTCTGAGAGAACCTACCAAGTTTTCGAAAGACATGCTCAGTCCGCCCGCACTTGGCCAGCGTGGTGGACTATGGCCTGATCCCCCTCGTATTAAAGGGAGGCCAGTACCCAGCTGTGAGACGTTAAAAAGGGCTGAATACAAAGATATAGAGTCTTAGAATGCAATATAACAAATAAATAAATTGATGTTATCATAACATATACTTTCAATAAAGTAACTGTGCACTTATCATTTTATTTTCAATTAAATAGTAAAAAGGTAATATGATAATGTCCATTTAAACACCTTGCAAATTTGCAAACAATGGGAAAGTATTCGCCCCATACATACAGCATTAATACGAAAGTAATAAAATTAATGAAATCCAAACATAAATTTCGCCGTTATCGTCAGTTAGTCATGTTTGTTTATTCATTTACTTCGTTATAATAGATTTAGAGTTGTTTTTAAGTGTTTTTTTTTTTTAATAAAGGTGTTTGAAGTTTTTCGTTTGGAACCATTTCAACAGGTCGTAGGGCCATAAAACTAGCGTGGCGTCTAAATAATGATTACATTATTGTGGCGTCTAAATATTGTTTTCTTTTGTCGCATCGACTACTATATCGATATTTAATTTAGAAGTGGTATCAATTAATTATTATTACTATATATTTTTATAACCTTTACTATTATGAAAACCTGAAATTTAATTTAATTTACTCAAATATTTATAGCCGTGAGTTTAGAATATTCTAAGAAATTAGTGCTTTTAGTTTCTTACCACTATTTTGGAGGACTAATGTTCGCCCAGTTGTTGAAATACGACCGTATTTTTTTTTTATTTATAACACTAAAACTCGTCAATAGATACTAAATAAAAAAAAAAGAAAATTAGGTAACAAACAGAGGAGAAAAAGGTATTTATTTGGTAGGCCAATTTTGTCCACCTACCAAATTTTGTCAGCTCTACCTACTAGTACGGAAAAAAATGTATGGTTTTAAATACTATCATTTTAGTACTGAAGTATGATCATAATAAATTGTATTGGACTATTTGTTACGTGATTTATTATGGTAGAAAATTTTCTCATTCTTATACACCAACATTTTTTTTTTATTTTTCAGAAATTAGACGTTTTATGATTTTGATCTTGTGGATCAAAATACTTCCGCATATTTCGTAGTCAATTCAAGAAAACATACGTGTCCAAATGTGAAAGGGGAATGATTGAACACTTCCTCTTGTGTAACCGTCGCATTTTGATATATATGTATGTATGCACTATCAAAGCTGTATAAAAATTTAAACATCGTTGCTTATTACTTCTCTCTCCCCTACTAATTATTTTGTTTTATCCATACATAAAAATATTTATTTGTTTCTTGCTTGTCCATTTTCAATTTGAAACCATATGATATTTTGTAAAAACTAAAAATAAACCTATTGGTATGAGGAATATATGGAGGTAGTTGACAGGAGAGGCTGGATTTATATGTAAGCTACTTTTTACTTACTTACTTTTTACCGCTAAAACGTTATAATAAAATTATATACAATCATCATAAAGATAGTCAGAAGTCCTCTAAAGAGACGTGGGTCATCATTGATCTCGGCAAGCGAAACGAATACCTACGCGTTACGGAATAAAATAATATTTTATATAAAATCTTGTAGAAATTACTACCCTTACTAGGTATGCCTCTTCCTTCCCTTTCTGCCTCGGTGGTGTAGTGGCTAGCATGTACGGCTGCACACTCTAAGGTCCTGGGTTCGAGTCCCGGGTCGGGCCAAGTTTAGCTATTGAGTCTTTCTATATAGTAAGTCTCAGTAACAGCCCGGAGTTGGGAAGTTGGCGGTGTTTCACCCCCGTGCCTCGGAGAGCACGTAAAGCCGTCGGTCCTGCGCCAACTCTCACCGGTCGTGTCGAGCAGTCGTCCCACCGGAGTAAGAGAGTGGCAGGAATAGAGAATGCACGTTGTGTCTTCGCGTACACTTGTGCACTATAATATCTCCTGCGCAGTTGGCTAGTCTCAATGAAATTGGCCGCTGTAGCCGGAATCGGCCAAGAGAACATCACTAGGTATATAATGTGAAAGCTTTCTTTTTGGTATGTTGGCCGGATGGTTAGCAGTAATGGAACAACGTATCTATATGATTTTTGTATAATTAAGAAGCTTATTATTTTTCCTTTGCTTGGGAGATATATTCTTATCTTAATTTCCTAAAAATATGTTAAGAAATTCTCAACCAGAGCATTTCCTAAGAGTTTTGTAACAGGATCCTGCTAGATGTAAAAACAAGTTATTTGACCGCTGAATCCTGTGTGTGATATGCAATATTCGTTTAACTGAATTTAAAAAATTTACTACTACAGGATAGCATTTAAAGCAACACGTATTTCTATATATACATTATACATATGTACAGATATTTTTTTCCATTCAGTACATAACAGGGAATTAAACAATCTTATAATTTTATTGCGTCCACTTTCATAATGTAATCTCAAAAACCCGCTTGATTGTAATAAAAAAAGATTTATGAACACACTTTAAAAAAATCGGTTAAGTGCGAGTAATTAAAATGTATAAGCAGTAAAGGCGTGTTATCTATAACTTAAAAAAAAATCCATAAATTTTATTTTATCTTAAACGTGCGTACTTTGCCACTAAAATTATTCATGCCTAGGTACAGGTTGGTTTTTACTGAATAAAGCGAAATAAAAAATATTCTATAATGTTACTAGTCTATATTTAGAGTGGCGTACGACTCTCTACTAAGTATGAATGTCAGCTCAGTGGCGTACCGACTAAACTGCGACTCGTGAGAGAGTAGTGTTAAAAAATATTTGAATTATAGGAGTATATCGAATTCTTATTATAGCTTGGTAGACGACAGTTTAAAAGACATAAGCTAAGTCTGAACATATGGGCTGAAGTTTATTTAGAAACTATTTTCCTATATGATTATGTATTATATTTTTCTGATTTTATATTTACAGAATTGCAGGTATATACATTGTAATTTGTACATATATAAAAATAAGAAAATTGCGTAAGAAGTTCATTCGTCATATTAGTTTATATAATGGTCCTCTATTATCTGAAAAAAAAGTTATAGATTGACTTATAATTGAATAACAAACATCTGTCCGCACGTAAACAATTAAGAATGATTGATGCATTCCGTTCATTAGTGTGGAATTTTGTTTTATGATAGTTTATTTAAGGTTTTTTTTCAATGACGGTAGATACCTATTATAAAAGCGTTTACATTTGCTATTTAATGTATGTATGTATTCAACACTTTGTAACGTCCTACTGCTGGGCCCGCGGGCCTCCCTTCAATACGAGGGGGATCAGGCCATAGTCCACCACGCTGTGGACCAGTGCGGCTTGGCGGACTTCACATCTTTCGAAAACTTGCTACGTTCTCTCAGACATTCAAGTCTTTTGATCATTATTATCATTAAAATTTAACAATTTTATATTATCTTCCTTATGTTCTGGGTGAGAGAAATGAAATAATTCACTCCACTAAGTTACGTTAGAGATTTCACGATTACAAAAACGCACTAGATAAATACGCATACATTCAAACCGCTACAAACACTTGTATGACCAATCTTTTCGTTTAATTATGGCTTAGATCCAGGCTTTTTGACTGCCTGCATTCGTAACAAAAAGTTTCGTAAGTACTGAGGAAATTGACATCCTGAATTTACTCTATATTTGTATTAAGCATGATAATAATTTATATTATTATAGGTAATTTTGATAGACAAAGTTCTATATATAGACAATATTGTGTAGAAAATATGTTTGTTATACATTTACATATTACAATATCCAAAGGTCGTCCTTCATCCATTTCCTTATCGAATATATTTTTTTATTAAGATATACCTACATACAAGTATAAACAAAATATGTACTGCAGAAAAGAATTTTTTTTTGTTAAATACTTTACAAATTAATGTTTTCTTAGTAGTTCAGTTGCAAGAACTCGGTCATAAATCTCGGTTTCTAGGCTTTGTAATTTATAAATTGTAGTGACGTTGAATACGCGGCAGAGTAGTGTTGAGCGTACGACTTGTTGTGAGTGAGGAGTGATTGGGAGACTAGGCGTAGCAGCAAACAAGTAAACGGAATACTAAAACAAACCTTATTATTTTTTTAGTAAATGGAGTCCGTGAACATATTTCACGAGGCGACTCAAACACAGCAATGTTTCTTATACATATACAATCTCATAACCAAAATATTATTCATTCAGTAAGCGGATGAGTAAAGGATTACCTCACTTGGATCTTAGACTAGCCGTGTGTATCCATGCGCTATTAATTATTCGTAAAGGTCCCCCGTCAGTCGGACGGATCGCCTCCTACTGGGCACGACGACCGCATAAAAATATAAACAAAATCTTCTGGTACTTAGCTCATGCTCAGCACATGTACTACTGACTACTGTTATAGCTTAGAGTATTTCTTTTGTCTATAAAGTAAAACTTTTCATCCACCGTTTATAAGACCCGTGCTGATTTAAGCTATTGACGTTTATTAAGTCATATATCTCTTCTAATAAAAAAAAACAAACTAATCTAACAAACTCCTAATTTTTTAAACGATCGTTAAATTGTTGCCGTTTATTTTATTTTTTATTCCTTTGCATTAAAACTATATATGTATGATAAAATGTTAAGGAAATCTCAAGTTGTAATATCGTTTCAGCGTTAGACAAAATCGTGGTAACAGAGCCGTACGTCGGCGACGATCGCACCGCGGGCGCTCGTAATTGCCGCCCAGTGTTTGTTTTGTTTGCCCTTCACTTTTCACCCTATACCCCACTCTCTCACTCCTCAACACTTCCCATAACACCATCCCACTCTCGCATACCTTATATTGCTACTTAAATTTTATTTATCACATTCAACTCGAAATCTTTTCAATTTAACAACTAATATCCGACTGCGCGCGTTTTATATCATATTTTATTTAAATATTTGTAAAGTCCAATTTTGATTGGGTTCTTTTTATTAAATAGTCCGATTTATGGATGCGCCGGTCGGGTCACGAGCTGTCAATGAACAGATTAATAGACGCTATTCGCTTTATATATATAATATTATTGATTGTAATTATCATGGCGCCCTCAGTTAAATACGGGGCAATCACGCGACGAGCGGATTTATAGCGGCGCTTTATAACTCTGATGCGGTCGTATTTTTGCATTCATGATATATTGATTGCGATCTGTACGTACTTTTGTTGCTATTTTTAATGACCACTTTTTGTTCTATAAGCAGTCCAGAGACCCTAACGAGGGAGTACAATAAAAGTTCACTTAACTTATGAATAGACGCAGATAATGTATCTTAATAAATTTTAGTAGAAATACTTAAATTTTTATTTAGTTTTGTTTTATCATCAATATTTATTAACAACCAGTGATTTTGAGTGTTTTTTCAATTTATTATCTCACAGAAATGATATCCGGACCACTGAACACCTAGAAATAATAAAAAATACGGCATAGGTACAAAGAAAAAATTGCCAATATGAACAATCATGTCGGTTCGTTGCTCCCTTATTTAGTGAGAGAAACTAACAAACACACTTTCATATTACACTTCAATTAAGCTGCTGTTAGTAATAACAAATGCCTATATATAATATAATTAATACCAAAAATCCCTAGATACGCACCAGAATGAAGCGAGAATAAATCTATACTAATATTATAAAGAGGCAGAATTTGTTTGTTTGTTTATTTGTTTGAACACGCTAATCTCAGAAAATACTAATACGATTTGAAAAATACTTGTTGCATTAGATAGCCTGTTTATTGAGGAAGACTTACTGGCTATATATCATCCCGGAAAAATGTACGGTTCCCGTGGGATAGATTTGTTTTTGTCTAGGGACGAGCCCGAAACGAAACGAGAGTGAGTCACTAGTCGCTACTAAAAGTAAAACACATGTACCTACCGTGTATTGCTTTCATTTAATTGGCATACTTTTTTAAATTTATTGTACATAATATGTAGATAAACCGCACGTTTGTGACAAAGACATAAACAAGTTTTTTTTTTCGTTTATTTGTTTTAATTACGCTAAAAATGCAAATTTGTTAATAAATTTTAATTTATAAGGTAAAAAACAAACACATTTCGGCCTTTAATTAATGTTTTATGTATACTTTCCTTATCGTCTCGTCCCAAAATGCATTACTTAATGATTTTTTTGTTATTATTATTGCTTCATACTTATAAATATTCTTACTGTTATAAAATTTAGGGTCTATATTTTAGCTAATTCCAAATCCTATCTAAAATTAAGAGGATTGCGCAAACACAAATCCATTTTCATTCATTCAATGAATTGATTTGGACTTATAACTATAGCTACTCATATTTTTACGTTAAGTTTTAACATTTAGTATAGATTTCTCAGAGATGAGATATTTTCCCGCAATAAAAAGTATCCTATATGTTGACTCGGATAACCAGCCATATGTATCATCATACTGAATTTCATCAAAATCTGTCCAGTAGTTTTCTCGTGATGCGGTCACAGACAGGCATACAGACAGTCAGATAAAAATTCTAAAAACTACAGATTCAGGCTTTGTCATAATGACTATTTCTATGAGATTTTCCAAAAATTATTCAGTGTACAGATTCAACTCAGTTAGAATTTTATTATATGTATATATCTATACATATAATAAAATTCTAACTGAGTTCACTTTAGATATATAGTATCAATATGTAGGTACATATATGTACGACATACTTGTATATAATATTATCCTTTCTAGTCGCGTCTCTATGTCATGGGAACAATGCGCAGTAAATCAGCAAAGTGTCCGCTAGTAGGTAAAAAATATTGAAAAGGGCTGATTCGGTCCCGCTACAAAACCGCCAGTAAATTTTTGAGTGTTTTCCTTTTTTCAATTTTGTGCAAATTTTCTTTCTATAGATTTCACTACATATAGTAGAGTTAATAAAAATGTATTGTTTATCAAATATCTTTTTAACAAACCTTTTTAAAATTTTATATCCATTTACTCACTGACATACTAAAAACATAAACGTAGCTTAAAACGCAAGAGTTCGAGGACTTCATGTAACGAAGATGAGCTCTAAGTTAGGATTTTTGAAAATAAATTCCATAATAGTGTCAAGTATACGAGTACTTTCAACTATGAGATCAAAATTTTAATATGTTATTAAAAATGATGTTTTTATGTACTTTACTCTATGTACTTTTTCTTAAGAAAACTAATCGGACTATGTGCATATAGTATAAACTGAGGTGTTTCTATTTAAAAATTATTTCAAGAAAATATAGTCAGCGGTACAATAAGCCGTTTATAAAAATAGCAGGCTGCATTTTATTTTACGATATTGACTACCTCTATAATACAAAAAGCTCCACTTTTAAATTGCACTTGGTTATTTTAAATAAAATTTTAAACGTTTTGTTGAGATGTTACAAAATGGTGCAAATTTCAAAAATATAAGATTAACATATTATTTGTAATTCCTTATATATATATATATATATATATATATATATATATATATATATATATATATATATATATATATATATATATATATATATATATATATATATATTTGTACATAAGTATATGAATAAGTACCTACTTCATGTAGTGTTGCAGGTAGCGTTTCGAATTACAATTTCATGGCTATTTTGTCAGTCGTATACCAAATCACACGCCGGTGATGTTTGGGAGATTTGATTTCTTCATACGATTTCAAGTGAGATGAGATGAAGATCGAATCTGTTTGTTTTTACGATGATGTTTAAAACATGAAGGACATGTGTTCGGATGATTGGTCCAACGGCGAGCACGACACGCGGTCTGGCTTTTTGCCTAGCGATTCTTATAAGTGTTCTTGCTAAGCCTGTGGTACACAGCTTCTGGATTTATATCGCTTAATATGGCTTGCGATTTTTTATAAATTATTCCAATAATAATAATGGACCTGAAGTTGATTGCTATTGTCCATTTAATTACATTTTTGTTATCATAAATGATAAACTAAAAGTTTTGTATTCATTTATATTGGTAGAGTTCACTAAGTTCAATATATAGTTTCGTGCTATTTGAACTTGTAATGCTGATATATGTGAATTATGTAGGTACTCGTATACACAAATCCCTTACTGCAATAGTCAATAAATTTCACTAACTCGAACTTATACAGCTCAATTAAATTTTTGTAAACCAAACATTGAACTGTGATCTACATTAAGTCTCCACTACTTTTTGGAGTATAAATATTGATAATTAAAAGCAGAATTAAGACAAGAAAAAAATAGAAAGCTAAGAAATCAGGTATCAAAGATAGGAGCATTTGTTTGTTCGTTAAAACTAACTATATATTCATAATAATCAGACATGAAAAATCGTATTACGTAATATCATAATAAAACGTCATCATATTACGTTATTAAAATATTTTTCACTTTTATCAATTCTACCTTCAATCACATATGGTATTATACATGTACATCATATATGTATATACTGCTACTTAATCTTACATGAATATTACTCTTCAAGCAATTGTAGCTGAGTTTTGCTGGAACACTGCCGTTACCTTAGCGACTTGACTTTGATATCAGTTATCTATATTACTAAGAAATTCTGTGGCTTTTGAGGTTTTTGTGTGATATCGTAGTATAGATCTACACTAAAATGGCATTGTTTTATTTAACCTTGTGTATTTATTTTAATATTATTTAAATTTCAAAGTAGCTTCAAACGTATAATACGTTCTTATACCTACTACTATTAGTCATCAACTCTACATTTTAGGGCCTAAGAGAGGTTTTTTAATTCATACCTTGACGCTTTTTACACGGCTTTGAGGTACAAATATAATTAACTAATAGGAGTGATTCGGCCTTTCTTGTTGCAGACGATTAGTCGATATAAAACGGATTCATATTCGAGAAGTGCATTTGTCATTACTAAAACTAGTCTGAAAATTATTTCTATGAAAAACGCGTTGGTTTTTGTGGAAAGTTATCCTTGATATACAATAAACTCCAATAAAAATAGGCTGTATATGTAGGTAAAGAATAAATACCTACTATATAAAAACTTTTTGTATAAACTACTTGTTTTATGACGTGGCACTTGATATTTGTTTTAACACGCCATCTAAATATTCAACATCCATCTTGTTATCTAAATTAAAGTCAAACACACGCGTACGTATTCTAAAAGTTTTTGTCCCATTTCCATTTAGCGCAAAGCCTCACGCTGTTCGCGTTGTCGCCGAACACAGACGGACTAACAAAAAATACATCAATATGAAACAGACGTACAGACAATGAGATATAAATCATAAACCGCGGCAGACGCGCTATTGTATGTAATGGGGCGCATTAAAATAATTTGTTATATTAATTATTTCGTTACATTATGTCTGCTAATATATAAGTGGCAGTTCACTTGTGGTTATAGATAGTAGATAATAGATAGTGGCCTCAAACTTGGTAAATGACTGTATTTTTAGGGTCCATATCTAAAATGTAAAAACCTCAAACCGTCATTTTTTTTTACTTTAAAAGAAATGCCATTGTTGGAAGTCCGTAACGAAGCTACCATCGGTTCGGAAGGCTCCTCTGCTGCGGAGAACCGGCGAGAATCTAAGCAGTTGCTGTTTTAAACTTAATACTTATTAAAAAAGCTAAAATACAATCTATACTTAATATTATAAAGAGGCAGAGTTTGTTTGTTTGTTTGAACGCGCTAATCTCAGGAACTACTACTCCGATTTGAAAAATTCTTTTTGCATTAGGTAGCCCGCTTATTAAAGAAAGCTATAGGCTATTACATATCATCATGCTATTACAGAAGGGAGTAGAGCAGTAATTGTAAATGTCAACAAATTGGGCAGACTTCCATACATTATTGCAAAACTGATGTTTATATCGGAAGTTTGAACGTGGGCGAAGCCGCGGGTAGTGCTAGTATTTTACAAGAATCCGACGACTTAACTAAAGTTAGCTCCATACATTTACATAAATATTTTAAATAATTAGTATTTGTGTAATATACCGTTTATCTAAAATCACCAAGATCATGTTGAAAATATAATCGATTATCTATTAGTTATTTCCAAATATATAAGCTTTTATCTGACATTAAAAACAGTTAAACGCTGTCGGTGCATCTGTAGTACTCATCCATCAAACAGCTCGAGGTTTCATTCCGATAAATATTAATATATTTAATATCTCACATTAATACTTGTTGGCTGTTGCTGTTCTAGCATAGTTTGTTTTTGAGAGACTTAAATTATGTAAATAAATAATTATCCACTTATTTCTAACCACGACTTTGAATTTGCTATTTTAATATGAAAGATCGTTTTCTCAGATTCCAAAAATTCATATCTATCTTACAATCTAAATACACAAAAATCAATCTCGTAAAAGTCAAGAACGGCTGAACTAATTTGAATTATTCTTTTGTTTTTTGGGTTCATCAGGGTTGGTTTAAGTATAAAAAAATAAGGAAAACCCAAAGAAACACCTGGAAAATCGGAAAGTTCAGAACTATTTATTTTGTACCTATAAAGATAAAAATATAGTGTATATAGTATAATATATAGTATATATTGTCGATTCTTTGCACTGTGTCCACTACTTTTCTCGTTTTTATAACTACACTGTTTACATCTTGTATAGCAAACGTATATTGAACGCAAAGTATTTAAATAAAAAAAATAAATAATAACGTCATCGTTGTCAGTAAAGATAGTCGGAAAATGCTTACCAGGATTATTTTGTTTTAAATCAATTTATTAGAATTTGTCTAAACGCACTTCACTTACATTAAAAAACCCAGTATTTATGTATATCCATTAAAAACTGTGTTTGTGTTTCATCTTGTCACCGATATAAACGGTTGCCCTTCATTTACTTTTCAAGATTCTTGATCCTCATTTTATTGGATATGGAACGTTTAAAGCAACCCAAAGAAATAACTAAATAAACAAAAACCATTCAGTTGCTTCATTTAACGATTAATCTGAGAAAAATCTTAAATTCGACACGACGAAATTACAGGCCACATAACTTTGGACCGAAAATGTTAAAAATTATTTGTTTTTTGTTTCCATATGATCGGTTATCTCGTTGCCTCATCAGGAGTTTCCCGGGAGGATGGAATTAAAACATTGCGTTTTTAGTCGAGATGCTATCTTGCGGTCCTTCGGAGATTCCTTCGAGATTTATTTTATGGTACCATCTCGTTTTGGTTTACTTTAGTTTCAAATGCCATATTTGTTAATGACCAATAAAAGAATGTTTTTATTTTATTGTTTACTTAAAGAACCAGTTTGATTATAAATGCGATTCTTCAATTAATTATGGTTATTTTTGAAACACAAATATTATAAAGAAAACTAACAATATTTTGCTAACAAAAGTTGTTAAATTTTATTTATCTAATTAAATCTTTTTACTCTGTCCCATTTTCTTTCTAATATATAGTCTGTGGTTACACGCTTGATATGATGCGTTTTAGGCGCTGAAAATTATCGGGATTCACACCTCAAGTTATCAACAATCTAAATATAAAAAATTAAGATTCATTATTTGACAGTCCACTAAGATCATGTTACGATCATACCAAAAAGTTAAAACCGGCCTCGTAGATCTCAGATTATTTCGACTTGATTAACTCGAGATACATGCCATCGTTGTGTGCTTAGCTTTAATATATTAGGTTAATCACAGTTAATATTTCCAGTCATTGATTAAGTATGGTTTTCTATTTTATATTTAACTCTTTATTTTACTATCCTTACAGGTTTTTAATGTCATAGGTTTATGAAGACGACATACTCGTATGTACAAACCACACGTTTTTCTTTATTTGTAGATGTCTTATTTTTATCTCAGGAGATCTCAACCAGGAAGAGGGGGGGGGGGGGGGGGGACTGGGGGGGCGCAGCCTCCTATGGGGGCGTAGAGAGAGTTTATTGTGTTAACTTAAAATTAAAATAATTAAAAATCATTAAAATAATATGTTTTATTATAATTAAAAAAGGGAGTTATAAAAATATTTTTTATAATCCGGAGAGGCTAAACTGAAGAAATGTTGGGAAATCCTTGTCTGGTACATCTCAGAGTCCATAATAGGAAGTAGTTATATGAAGAATATAGAGTTAAATTAAGAGATTTTCATTCATGTAATTTTTGATAAATATTTAATTATTTTTTTAAAAATATTTAATTATTTTATTTATATTAACTAAATATTATATTTTTTATATATAACCAGATGCGTAAGTAAATATCTTAATAGGTAATTAACTAATACAATAGAAATGCGAAAAAATGGAACATGTCTACAGCGATCTTCATTAATCAGTGTTGCTTGAATTTTTTGTTTCTCTCAATCATTTCCATAGTTTCATACGTTGCTCATCGATTTATTTATTGTAATAATAAATCATGCGCATGATCATTATTGATAATAATTTATAGTAGGCAGGCGTGCGCGGGCGCAGTGCCGATAAATCAATTTGTAGCGTGACGTCGTACGAAACCCGTTGGAATCCGATGGAGTTGTAATTTCTTGGTTCCGTGATTTTATCTAGTATTTAATTGTATGTACATAGTTGCAACGTGGGCACCGAGGTGATATTACTTATGTTTGCATAAACGGGTTGAAGCTCGTGCTATCTTTTTTACTCGCTTACAATAGTACGTTTTGTATTGTTGATTTTTTTAAAATCAAATAATAGTTTATGAAACTAATAACTATGGAATATATCTCTTTTAATGCGTAATGTATGAAGTGATCATAGAAATATAATGTTAAATTCAATTCAATTATCTTGTTAATGACTTCAAAACGTGTCAGTTGAGCACAGATTGCTTCGCCAATGTCACGTAGAATTAAGAAGAAAGAGAGAGTTCTTTTTTTTTGTTTACTTTTTCATGTACTCAAATGTCTAAGTGATTTTTTATTACCATTTTACATAAGAACAAATATGCAGGTTTCACTCGTAGATTTAATATGGCGAAACCTCGCTCGTTCGTGCCATTGATTTATCAATCAATAAAATACCACGTCGCTATGCGCAAACGCAGCCTTTGAAGAGACCGACTGTTTATCGAAGACCGTTTATAGCGTATAAGACCTAAGTCTAGATGCTAAACACGATTAATCATTTAGGAATTTATTATTATTGTACAATGCAATCTTAACATTATGATGATTATAAAAATGATTTTTCAATTAATTAATTAATGCAATATTTGTTATTATTATTTCTCACGATATGAATATGTATCATAGCACAAATCTTTCAATAAAATTATATATTTTAATAACTGTTTTCGTTAATATTTGTAGGACATAATTAAATAATGTAGATCGTAGATCCTATCCCTGTAGTCCCGCACTGGTTTGAAATGTTTTTCAAAAATTTATAGTTTTTTTTTATACTGTGTATCGATCATCACACACAAGCTTAAAATGATATTTTCAATTCAATTCTCTTGTTAATGACTTTAAAACTTATGAGTTGAATATTGATAATATTGATATTTTACCACAGATAAAATAGAGATATTATAAGAAAAGCCTAGATGTTAAACACAATATTTATAGGTAATAAGCCTCGTTTCTTACCATGGAACTAGATGGTGCTGTGTGTTAATATCCCAACATATTTGGTATTTATAAATATTATATTAAGCCACAAGTAAACTATGTATTAATACCCCGCTTATTAAGTAACTGTCCCGATTTTCTAAAGCCAAAGAGCAGCGGTTCAACATCTAGTATGTGACGTGAAGTTAGCTCTTGTTAAAATCATTAAATTTGATTGTAAAATTACTCGACATGTGACATACTAATTTAAATCATCATCTAAATGTTCCTAATACGTAGTATTAAGTTCCAATTTACTGTTAAATGTTAATTGTTAAATGTTTATAATGAGATATACATATGTAAATATGGGCCTGTGTCCGAATGAAAATAAAAAAAAATATTTTAGTTGTATTGACTTCTATTCTATTTATTCTTCATTAAAGAAAAGCAACCATTTTTAGTTCCCAATATAACCATTTTTAAAATATTAAATATTAATATATATTCAAGTTTCCTTTTATATAGCTCACAAGGGAACATGAATGTGTATAAAATATTCTATGTGTATAATACAACATTTATAATAACAATATAATGTTATCTGAAATCTTCAAAATAGGTGTTACTAATTTAGGAAAAATGTTTTTAAAAATAATTTCAATTGTTAATGTAAGTTGTTTACTATATGTGAGACAGTGAACTTTACAAACATTATTGTAGATAGATGAAAATGTTGCATAAAGAGCTCAACCTGATATTTCATGTATTAGTTGACATATTTTGTTTGTTTGTCCATGCCAATCTCTGAAACTACTAGACCAAGTGGAAAATTTCTTTTTGCATTTATAGCCTATTTATTGAAGGAGTAGCAATAGGCTATAGGGTCTCTAGGATAACTACGATCTTTGTAAACAAAACAAGTTCGCAGGAGAATAGCGGGCAAACGTTACTATAGGTATAGCTATATAACGTATAGCTTGAGTACTCCAAAACTAATCAAGATATCGAAACAGAAAACAGAGCAGGGGTCGCTTGTAATGAAATCAGAATTAGATTAGACGGGGCTAATGAGCCGGGGGTGGTAACGAGATTACTCTCTTAAACTGATTACAACAGCATCCCGACGTCTGTCGATGATTTGTGATTCGTTCATACAATATGAAGAATACTTGCAATTTATCGTGTCTCCGTTTCCATAAAAATGTTTGATAATTTCATATAAACTGTGTAATTTTTTTTATCTTTTTTTTAATAATTTTATCTAAGTATTACATTTTCTGGTCTAATCTAACCTAATGACATAAAAATCTGTAGTATATTATATTCATTAATTTTTATAGAGCTCAGATAGGTATCTATCGATTTATTTAAACAAACGGACAAGTACATGTTTAAAGAAAACTTATTTTCCATACAAAACTTATAAAAACACGGAGATGCATTATTTTTAGAGGATGCATCAAATTCGATTACATTCAGAATTATTTCCGGCTCATATCACTCCCTCAACGACATTAGTTTTCATTTGCGGCCCTTCACTCCGGTGATCTAGTTAGTCGGCGAGGGTTTATGATTGAATTAAGAATCTTCAGGAATGTTTATATTATTTCTATCCTTCAAAATAAATTTTTAAACCATACAAAACAGAACGATTTTTTGATGGAACCTTAAGTTAATACTTTCTTAGATTTACGCGAATACTTGACATTTTAAATAAAACTATCTTTTCGGATTTTTTCGCGAATTTATTTTGATTTTTGGTTCCCGACGTTTCGAATGCTTTACAGCATCCATGGTCACGGGAGAGACTGAGGTGTTACATGTCTTGAAGGTATAGTTGTTACAGACAGCCTACCCACAATTAACAAAATGAAAATTGCACCAATTACATTACAATATTTTTTAACTTTAAAACATTTTTATAATTTTAATTATAATTGAATATGGAATATTATTTATTTAATTTTGCTATTATTTCTTATAATTATTACAATTTTAAAATATTAATTAGTAATCTATATTTAGTGTTGCCATTATTATATTTATAACCATAAAGAAAAATATAAAATATAGTATTAATTATTTAAGCCATATAATTGTTCTATGTGTAATTTAAAAAGTTAAAATTAATTAAGGATAATAATTTTAATTTAGTTTGCTGTTATTTAAAAACAACTTACTAAGCAACACTATTACTATATACTTTTACAAATGAAAAATAAAAAATTTTAATCTGATAAGCTGTCATTTTGATCTACACAGTAAGAACTTACTACATCTACCTGTCTTTTATGTTTATATTTATTATTTGATTTTATTATATTAATAACAGGATCCCATGACGATGATAGTACCCAGCCATCTTCCCTATTGAAATTAGGATGTTTTTTTAATTTCTATGGCTTCTCGAATCATTCTAGGGCGATATCGGTTTTCTTTCGCCAGGATTTGAGGTCTATCGAAACGAATATAATGGCTTGGGCGGTCCTGGCTATGTTTGCAGACAGCAGATGTTGTATTGCGACGGTGCTTCACATCAGCTATGTGTTCTTTGACCCGGGTTCTAATGGATCGTTTTGTTTGTCCAATGTAAGAGAGCCCACAATCACAATCAAGCTTGTAAACTCCTGCATCTTGTAGAGGGATGTGGCACTTGTCAGGTGGTAAGAACTGACTAATTTTCCTTGGCGGCTTGAAGTAAGTTTTAATTGAAGCTCGCTTTAGAATGTAGCCAATTCTATCTACATACATATATACTATCTAATATCTATATATTATACTAATGGACGCTTGTGGTCAAATTAGGTTCTAAACGAAACGTAAGCGAATCGATAGTAGGATGAAATAAGTTAACAAATATCGCATGACCTAGCATAAATCCTTACGAATTCGATTTCTAATTTAGAAAGCCAAAGATATTCTCTATATTTTCTTCATCTTCAGCATCAGTAAATACAATCAATGAGCGGTAAAGCGAGCTAAATGTGCGCGTTGCGCGCGTGGCAGCTTTCGCTACGCCCGCTCCGCGTAACCCGGAATATGTGATAATGGAACTGTTTTAGTAATGTAATTATTATTTATATATTCGTTCTAGGTGTGTATGTATTTTTTGGTAAAAATTATATAACCGAGTGTATTTTTATCTGTTAGCCTAAAGCCCAAAAATAACCGAGTTGCCGAGTTTTTCGCTGCATAACAGTGGGAGATTCAGGACTTTCAATTTTAGTTTTACAATGTAATGTAACTGCTCTTTATATTAATAATCTAATAAATACTTTTCTTTCCTTTAACATATGAAAATCATCATATTAAAAAAAATTGGCCAGTGACAGTACGTTTTTGCCATTTTTTAAAAGTTTAGTTCAATAATTAAACACGGCTTGAAACGACTTGTAAGTGATTTAATGTTCGAAATAAACAGAAGCAGCTTTTGTTTTAGCTGTTATCTTTATCTAGATCAGTACAGATTGGTATCAGTTACTACAACGTAAATCAGTTGCTACAGCGGATTATAGAGTTATGTACAGTAGGTCCATTCGTTGCCTGTAATGAGATGCAGGTCGCGTTCCAATAAATTACTATACAAATGCTACTACCGTCTGCAAACGCCTAATAAATAGAATAAGAAGGATTGCTAATCACGAATAATTTAAATGGTCGCACATTAGTTTTAGATTTTATAGCCTTAGTATATAGTACTCGTGTGAACGTGGGATATTTTGTTCTGGTATGTATGTGGACTCGTTTCTGCTAGCGACTTTCCTTCCAGTACTATCTATTTTATAAAAAAAAAATACCTTATAAAGGCGCAACAAAAACAAATTACACAGTGTTGCCATATATTTTAAATAATAAACTTACTACTATATAAAGGTGAATTCATACTACGTATATTAGTATGTATTCACCATTTGGCAAACAATCTAACCCTTTAGCAAATTTTATTACTAATCTAACCTAACTAGTTTCAAAGGACATATGAAGCCTGCCAACCCACACTTGGCCAGTGTGATGGACTGTGGCCTGATCCTCCTTACACAGGCGAGGCCCGTGCCCAGCAATAGAACGTTGAAAGGGCTGATTTATTATTTATTTTTAATCAGTCTGGTTTCAGTGAGATAAATTGCCTGAATAACAGAAAGGCATATCTTATGTAAGAAATAAAACATAATCACTATTATATGTATTATTTTTAATAATTCATTTTATTTCAGTCAGTAGGAGTAGAGTGAAATAGCGTGAATAAAATGACTTTACTATATGCTTTAATTTTGCTTATCAGATGAAAAATATAAACAGTAGACTAGGTACTAATTTATTTTTCAAATAACACCACAAATTAATTGGATTTCGCATCGTATAATAATTATCACCCTCTTATCTATACATCGGATAATTAAATTTTATAAAAAAAAAGAATATAAAATAAATATTCATAAATTAATGTCATAAAAGTTATAATTTTTTGTAATGTATATATTATCTACCTCTACTTCATTAAGATAATATGTGGCCTTTTATGGCATTTTCTTATCTCTTCGCCATATAAAATAAACATATAGCGTTTTCATGCTAATTTATAACAATTACATTAGGTTCGTCAGTCGTTTTAATATCGGATTGGTTAACAATATTACGTGAATCGCAAGCTGAATGAGAATGATTTATTGATAACAATAAAAGACGCAATGCCATATAAGAAAAGTCGTAAATACATGGTTTTAGGTGATTGTATTTTTATATCCGAAATAAAATGTTAACAATGAAGAGCTGGTAGTACTAAGTGGCTCCACCTACCTATTCTAGTCCTAACGGCACATTTGTTTGTGGAAAATAAACTGTGGAATCGATCCTGCACCTACTTGTATATTGGGCAAGTCTGCCGCTTGCTACTTGTACTAAAATTATGTCCATACGTCACTTTATAGGCTATGCTGTTGAGAAACGATGACATAAGAACTTACCACTTAGGTTGAAATATTTCACAGTTCCAACAACCACTAATCCCGCGGATTTCTTCCGATGCAGTGATTTAGTGAGGGCAGATGTCTTCATTCTCGTTTAAAGATATTGCTTGGTTGAATATTATTACTTAAAATATAATTTTCTCACTTCCTTTACTTTAATTGAAGGTAATTTTATATATACGTTTATGTTATGCCTACATTATAAATATAGCCAGTTGTTTCATGTATTTATATTAAAATTGAATAACTATGTATTATCACATTATTATTAGGTAATAAATGTCAAAATAATTTAATGCATGTAATATTTTCTTAGATTTACGCGAAAAGTATAGGTTTTAGACATCTCCAAGGTCGTCGTCGAAACTTTAGGAACCAAAAATCAAAATAAATCTGCAAAAAAATCCGAAAAGATAGTTTTATTTAATCGATAATTTTCAAATATTTTGAATTCTGTAATTATTTATTAAAGGGTGTACAATCTAGATGTCTATGTCTGGCATGTGTCTGGGGTATGTCTGCTTCATTCTTGCATGGATGTTCTTACTGACCATAATATCATAAAAGTCGATCCTGTCTAATACAGATATATAACGGTGGAATATAGTCGCTAATTAATCTGGTGCTCGATATTTCGATACTGGCAGAAAACGACGATGATGCAATGAAATCTTCTAGTAGGTTATTATAATGTACTCGTATATCTGCCCAGGTACGAAAAAAATATTTATAATAATAATACTCATTAAGTACATATATCCACCGAACCAACAACAAATTTTTAAACATTTTCCATACAAAATTCGGCCGGAAAAAATGAAATAACAAGTATTTTATGATGGACAGTGCAGTTTTAATAGCTTACTAAATAGACGTTAGTAATGTTCATGTGATAGAAACATCGACTCGTATTCCGCTAAGCGTCACTAATCCTGTAGATTTGTTCGGAAGATTTACTGAGAGCAGATGTCATCATACGCGACACGATGTAATTTGTGGCAGCTGGTTATTGCGCCTTGATAGTTGAGTGTATTTTAAATATTACAGATATTACGTACATTTAATATTCATGCCTTACATTGTGTCTTTATGAATAAATTTAAAATAATTCTAAAATAATCATTTTGCATATGTACTTTGTTATATGATTAACAAGCGAGTGCTCGCTTCGCTCGAGCGTGTCGTTGGGTGCCTAACTGTAACCTATGGCCATAGTCTAATCTACTATTTATATAATATACTAATTTTTACATATTTTTTTTATTTAAAATTTTATTACATTTTTTTAAAACACTAATTTAAACACTAGCAGCGCAACAAAGACCATATAAGATTCATTAATAGAAGTCAATATTTTTGTCAACGCTTTTAAAATTCAAAGCCAAAGCTTAAGTCAAAGCCTTTTAAATTCAGGTGAGGAGAAGATAATAGTCAGTGACAGATTTGCTTAATGTTCATTTAATTGTCGATCAAAATAATTTTATTTTATTTTATCATTCATAAAAGTCTTTGAATTAAAAACTTAGCTATGTTTCATTTAATCTGCAGAAATCCAAAGATTTATACTTTTTCAGTATCTATAATAATCACGAGTTCACGTCACGAACTCACTTGACTAATCTATACTAATATTAAGTATAAGGAGGTAAAGTTTGTGACATTGTAGGGTGTAATCTCTGGATCTACTGAACTGATTTAGATGAAATTTGGTAAGAAGATAGTTTAAGACCCTGGGAAAGACATAGGAAACTTTTTATCCCGGAAATCATCCCTTAAGGGGTTGAAAATGGGGATGAAAGTTTATATTGGGAAGTAAGCTAGGGACGAACCCGAGCGAAACGAGGGTGAGTCGCTAGTTCTGTATAAATTTCTTATGTAAATACATAAGTCTATAGCTTATGTATGATTGTTTTAATAATAACTAGTGCTTAGAATATCATGATACCATGTAGCATGGGGACCTAATCGGTGGTCAAAAGCTATATTGAAAGAGGTAACACACGTAAAGCTGAGCTGTAGTAAATTATACAGTAATTTAAATCAATGATTAAATAGCAATTACAGGATCCCCATAAATGGAGAGTGACATTAATTAACAGTAGCGCACGTCCGTCGGAAAGGGACAAAAAGTAATTACTTGAGTACGCACTGTATGGGCGTGGCGCGGTGTCGCTACGTGTCAATGGATCACCGAGCGATCGTTTTGTTGATAACATTGTATTTTATACTTCACTAGCTTGTTGTACGTTATGTATTGAGTCTTTTGCACGAGATGATAGAAGCAAATTGTTAATATGGTATTGTGACTTTCCTAATATTAGGAAAAGTCATAATAATATAGCTCCAATCTTTAATAAATGTTCCAGATTCTAGATAATAATAGGTGCTGAAGAGATTTGAACTGATTAAATTGCCATTCTTCTCATCTTCTAGGTATTGAAGGAGTTTTCTTATAGGGAAATATAAATAATATACATTTAACGTTTCATGGCTAAGCTAGATATTTATGGTTCAGCACAACGGCAAATTCAAAGCATATTTCCAAAATATGCTAAATGCCCGCATTTTTGCTCACTACTTTAGTTCTGGTGCAATTAGCCACATTTCTCAGTACATTTCTCTAGTAGGGACTATACTTATAAATATATTAATACTTTACGTTTGACGACCTCCAAATGAAATTTAATGAAGTAGTATAGAGCTAATAAAAGTTTGCATCCTCCAGGTCTGCATCGTTAAGGACGTACCTACATATAAGCTAGTAACTAAACATCAAATGAATCTAATTTAAACAGATACCATAGCACTTTTCTTACCTTAAATAAAATCACTAAACTATGGATATAGGTTTTTACCTCAGTAAATAATCATGTTACTACAACTAGGTATAAACAAAGAATGAAGAAACTAGGTATGAACGAAACGTCATGACTGGCTCAAGTTGCCCGAGCTGGGTAACGTGTACACTCGGGCAGAGGCGTTTAGGCACGTTTTCAAGTTCAATTAATACTAAAAAATAAGTTATAGATAATAATCTATTTTCCCCGGCCATGATCCGATTACACAGTATAATAATTGACTCATAAACAAGCGATACCCGTGGGTCGATGCTGGTCCGCATAAAATCTCAACGGGGCGCTTCCTAGAAATTACTTGCAGCTACTTTATTGAAACTGTTTTAATTAACCCCAAGCGCAAAATTATTTATGTGCGTGCGACTCGCTTGTGTTGTGCCAGTGATTAAAATACGTTTTAAATAATATTATCGTTTTATCTATCGGCTCCATGTGTTTTGGTCTAATAAGTATAATTTATAATGTATTTTATTGGATAAAAATTAAAAGTTTTAATATGAAATAGCATTCCTACTATTCTAAGATTTTTTAACTGTCGTAAATGGTCGATAATGAAGAAAAAAATGATTAATTATTATTATAATCTGTAAAGTTATCGAACGGTGATTCTGACATTTAAAAGGACAGGCAAAACCACAAACACACACACATTTAAGTAAAATAACGAGATTCAGAGCCTCGTCTAAATTATAAAATTGCTTGGCCAATATTGTTTCCTTTTATCTCAGCATCGGTTTCACATTGAATTTAAATATCAATTGAAAATTCCACCCAAGTTGTTCACATAATGAAAAGCTGAGTTTATATTCGATGCAGCGTAATGCAAACACTGGCGTTGCGTTGGTTAAATTATGTTCTGCCTTCATGTTTTTAAAAGCCACCTTAGGTAAAGTGTGAAGTAAAGTAAATTGACCCACCTACATTGAAATACAAAAATAAGTATAAACATGCAAAATAAGAAAATATGTTTGTAATTAAAAATAATACTAAATAGAAAATATTTTAAATAAAACTATCTTTTCGGATTTATTTTGATTTTTGGTTTCCGACGTTTCAAATGCTTTACAGCAATCGTAATCACGGAGAGACTAAAGTTTTAGACGTCTCAAAGGTACAAAAAATCCAAAAATATCGCCAAAGTTATAATTGAATAGTAAATATTATATATTATTTTAAATTTTAGTTGCTATAATTATAAATATTACAATTTAAAAAACTTAATTAAATAATAATCTTACTTAGTGTTGCTATTATTATATTTATAGACTTAAAAAAATTAATGTTAATATTCTTGTCATATGTATTATTTAACAAAATATATCTATAGATATCTACAATAAAAATATTTAGCAACACTATTTCTACATTTATTAATTAAAAATATTATATAATAATTTTATGTACATAATTTGTATTGTTATTATTTTGATCTACACATTAAGAACTAACTATATCTAAAGGTCTGTTATGTGATGACCACTCGAAGAAATTTTTGAAGCGATATTCCTCGGAAAGACTAGTAGTTAGTAATTTTATATGCAAATAGTTTGTATCTTTATTCTTTACTTTTCTCATGTGAATGAAGTCATTAGTAGGTGCTATCCAGTCAACGCTTTCTTCTAAAAGTGTCTGTTACTTTAACTTTCATATAAATTTACTATTTTCATGTCACTTGTTAAGGTACGTCGAGCTAATGTTGTAAAGTCGGTTTACTGATGAAGATAATGTTTTACATTACGGTACACGTCTCGTCGTAGGTCAGATACAGAGATATACCTATGTATTTGTAGTCAGTACCTGTTTTTATAGTCAAATATATAGGTACCTACCAGTGGCGAAGAGTCCATACAAGATATCTTGCCTTAAAATGTATTTTCCTATAATTTTACATACATTTTTTTTTCATAAATGTATAAATGTTCTTTTGGAAATATATAATAATAGCTTTTCTTCTTTTTGCATTAATACGTATATTAAAATTGTATATCAATGTTTTTTTTTGTGTTTTTTTTGAAACGTCTTACATCTGCTAAAATTTCACCCTTCGCCACCTATACCTTAACACCAAGTAATTGTTTGAATTATTCTAATGGCTTCTAAGTATCTATTATAAAAATAATTAATAGTATTACTCCGTAAATAACGCTAGTAATGTGGTATTTACCTTTTTATCTTATTGAAATAGACATTATTATCGATACAGAGGCCAAATTTTTGTCCGTCTGTCTTTCCTGGAACTCATAACGAGAAAACCACTGAATAGAGTTTACAACAATTAGGATATTTTTTACTGCGGGAAAATATATCATCTCTGAGAAATCTATACTAACCGATAAAATGTACTAAAGGACGAACCCGAGTGGAGCCAGGATGAGTGGCTAGTTAATATATATAATATGGAGTTAGATTACTTTAATGATGATTTATAACTCAAGACTTCGGGTAGTAATTGATTAAGACATAAAAAATAGTAATCCTACGCTTAAAAGAAACATGTCTAATAATAATTTAGTATGACTTTAATTTCACGTATATCGCCTCGAGGACCACGTTATGTACTGAGAAAATAGACTCGGTCATTGTTTGCCCTTACTACTTTGGCCAAGCTATCTCTAGATCGATTCCCTTGGATTCCCAAGTAAGCGTGCTACCACTGGGCTACCACTACCTTCCAATCTCAATAATACTAATCGACTAAGAGAAGATATCGTAGTAAAGAAATGTATTTCCAATCAACTAAAAAGTGCCCCTAAACTTTCTATTTTCTCACTCTTGAGTCCGGTGGGACCTGGACCTACGGATCCGCTAATAGATCAACAAGGCAGTTAAAGCTAGTAAAAATAAAGGATTTAGGATGCCTATACCAAAGATCTAGCCAACATACTTTCTAATGACATCCATTCATATTATTAAGCAAGGATTGTAATGAAGTTTATACTTTTACTGCTATTTAAAACAATAATATCTAAGCAGTGTTGGTTGTTGCTGCGCAGGCGCATCCGCGGCGCCGGCGGCATTACGTCGGGTCTAGTGCGCGCGTGCGCTTCACTGAGCCACATTATCCGCACAAGGCACAATCCGTGTATAAGTTATGCGCTTATACTATCCTATTATAATAGTTATTGTGCCATAATGTTGAAATCATGCTAACATTCGGGAAATAAATGCATAGGCTATTATTTTTTTTATAATTCTTCTAAAATTTCTAAGATGTTAGATATGGACTTACAAAAAATATGGCTGCCTTCAATATTAATTGTTACCTTGGTTTTTACTTCTTAAAATATCCTGCAATACCAAAATACCTAAAACAAATCTGGCACTCGGTGGGCACCTGTGATATTGTTTATCATATTTTTAGGCCTTTAAGAAGACAAATAATAGTAAGGATAGTATAATAATTATTTAGTATTTAACGTCCCACTGCTGGACACAGATATGTATCTCGGATACGGGCCTCGACACGCTTGGAAATTGCAAGTTTTCTTACACATGTAATGTGTAGATTTCCTTACGTCTCGTTTTAGTATAGCAAGTGGTAAACTTTAGAAACTAAATTAGTACATAAAAATTTCAAAGGTGCGAGGTCCGGAGTTTAAAACCGCTCCAATCTGTTGCCTAGCAAACATGATTCCACCGGGCACCACTGCTTTTATGCATAAGAAATCTTATATACAAATATTTTTTAAGGTTTTTTTCCTCTCAAGTGCCTTTGATAAAAATGTGCTTACCACAAACAAATCAAGTTATTTTATTGTAATCTCCGTTTGAAATCGCTGTCAGGGTGTCACTTGGCACCGTCCTAGTCGATATCTTGATTACTGGTATCTTTGCCCGGACCGATCTTTGTCTCCTTTACTTATCAAAACCTCTATCAGCATATTCACTTCCATCCAAATGAACAGAATCATATTTGAAAGCTTTTGCCTTTTTCCAAACGATTGAATTTCATACAATCAACACGACGACGTCATATCAAGTTACGCATTTATATTCGTAGAATTGATTAGAATATCTATTCAATATTATTATTTATTATGCATTTTTAATAAACTTTATATCGTGACCTTAACATAAAAGTTGTATGAAGGATGTAATAACAAGATATTTGTATACTAATATAAATAAATACCTATGTAGTACTATATGATATAGTACTACTCCCCCTCGCTCCGCTCGGGTTCGCCCCTACTTACGTTTTAATGTTTATTATAGATTTGTCGGAGATGAGACATTTACCCGTAGTAAAAAGTATCCTATATGTTGACCCGGATAACCACCTATCATCGTGCTAAATTTCATCAAAATCTGTCCAGTGGTTTTCTCGTGATGCGTTCCAGACAAGACAAAGAGACAAGACGGAAAGACAAAACAGACAAGAATTATAAAAATTATAGATTCGGCCTCTGCATCGATAATAATGTCAATAACGTTTAATGTACACAGATAAGGCTTAGTTACAATTTTATTATATGTATAGAAAGATGTTACGTTGCAAATGAAAAGACTGGGAAAATATATTATTTTACTTTGAGAGCCAACGTAATTATGTTTAGCTTGGTTGATATTTAATTATTATCCAATTTTATGGCTATATAATTACCATAACCGCAAAATTAAAAATAATATCTCGAAGAAGATGTATTGTTTGACGCTTATGTTTATTGAAATGCTTTCAATTAAAGCAAAGTCGCGCTCGAGCGCCGCCTTTTTATCGCGCATGCGCAAAAAATACCCATTACTCAGTATTACGAGACGCCTTTTCAAGTTTGCACAAAGAAGTGCCGACGAAAGGGACATTCAAGAACTTCAAAGCCTGTATAAAGGTATGGTGGCAGTTGCGAGCACTTTAAGCATCGATTGTCCCGTATTTGGTAAAATTGTAGAGCCTATTTGATGTTTTACTTTACACATAGAAATAAACAAAACTTATAGTAAAATGAGCAGTTAGATGTTTATGAGAGAAGTTTGTGTTAGAAGAATTACTGGAATTATCTATCAAGGCTGAAAAATATTATTATTGACTATTTTCTTCACAGATACTAAGAGTAATAAGTAGTTTATTTTTATAAGTATTTGCATACGATGCGACGTATTTATAACGTTTCATTGAAAATTCTTCCTTCATATGTATAATAAATGTATTGCAAACATATTTTGATGAAATATTTTAAAGCTCTTCACGTTAAACGCTTACACTCTAGCCCCATTCATCGAGTTACCTCAAGATTCCAATTTTATAAAAGCCTTACAGAAACAAAGAGGTTGGACCCTTTGAATCCGAATCCCATCTTAAACGTCTATTGACTATTGTTCCCGATACGTTTTGTGCTTTCTATACGTATTAAGGTAATGTAATATTGCATTGTGTAACGAATATTTGGTATCAGATGATCTGTTTGCTGGATTGTCGGGTTGAGACGTTTGATGCTGGGGACTATCTGCCGAGTTGGCAACACCTGGGCAAATCCTGTGATAAATACTATAATATTATCTAATATTGTTTATTGCCGTAATATTATAGAGCTAGGAGTTAGTAAGGAAACAATATTTATGAGATTTTGCATTTCACGCTACACAGGTATTCTTCCTCGGATGTAATGTAAATATTTTTCCATACATTTGTATTATTTCAATGATTTTCTAGTGTTCATATATTTATTAAAACACAAATATAATATGTGTGTAAATCCCAAAATTCAGTAAAGTATTTATTAGTTTTATTTACGCGACTCTATTAACTTGATAATGACATACACTCACTGATTTACACATTGCTCAGTCAATTGTAAACTTGCTAACTTGTAATGTTATTAAAATGAAAGCTTTTATACAGTTAAAATAATAATATTTGTAACCGGAAACTTTGACCATGTGTATAACACATTACTAAGCACTTGAAGTTTTCTATTTAAAATAGAAAAAAATCTATTACTACGATAATGTATAAGTATAAAAAATTATGGTTATATTCCATGTGCATAAAATACTTCACTAATATCTACAACATCGTTATTCATAACATGTCTATCAAAAAAACGACAAAGGCTTTATTACATACCCTCCCCTAACCGCTAAACACCGTTGTTCCTTTGTGCTATCTGTCACGCCCGTATTGCGTCTCACAATGGCGGTGTGTTGACAAGTATTGTTGGAGTGCGCCGGCGCAATCAGTTTTTTTACCGTTTAGTAATGATGTTTAATCATTTTCATTTATCTGATAACGTTGAAGATGAGCCAAAACTAGAATCATTTGATCCTAGCAAATATTAATATTATTTCAGTATTAGCTCATTGTATGCATCAATAACTCACAGGTGTCAATAATAAAATTAAACAATTATACAATTAATTATAAGCTATTTAGTTTTTAAAGTCAATTCATAAAACCTACTAAGATACGATAAAACTCAATACTTAGACATAACGATGATATAAATTGGGAGATAGACCCGTTAATGGCTAGCATTCGTTTGATAGATTCCACTAATTTAATAACCAATGCCTCAACAAGAGTCGACGACACCCGAGATCGTGCCCATAAAAACGTCGAGTCGTGTCCAATCAATCTTGGTCCTTACCTGGACCCAGAGATCGGATCCGCAAGATAACCCTTCCTCAATGCGTAATACCATTAAAACAACGGTGACAAACAAACCAAAAAATATTCTTTAACAGCTCTACGCTCTACCTCCCAACCGGCCCTCGTCTCTACATACAAGTGTTCAGAGTCGATTTTAGTTCGACATCCAAGTTTTTATGCTCGATGATTAAAAATGTGAGATGATGATCATTGCGGGGGCTCCCACTGTGAAGGTTTGTTTAAGTTCTTTGTTTTTCTGGAATCCTCTCGTGGGTCCGTTTTAATTAATGCCCATCACGTATTTTTTTAGACGTTCGCTTTATCGTCGTCGTTTTTTCACTGAGATTTTTTGCGTCCATTTTTGAAATATGTCCGTGGGTAGCGGCGTGTGATGCGATATCTTGGTGTCTCCTATTGTTTTCGATTTGATATATTTATGCGATGCCTTCTCGGGAGTGTTTGTTGATTTGTTTTTACGCGGCGGTGACTTGGTGACGCGCTATCGTCGAGTATCGGCTCGGAAATGTCGCCGTTGACGTTATTTATGTCTTGGCGGATCGAAATGTCTAGTTTTATGACAGTTTACTATTAAATACGATACAACCATTCGTACGAACTATTTGAACTCTGCCTTCCTTAAATTTGCATAAATCTAATATATCTGCACATGGCGCGGATGGTTCTCTGAAGCCATATATACACATATGTAATTCCTATTTATATATTATTTACTAGTTACTTACGAGTAATTCCAAAACGACTAATTAACGAAGTGAAAGTTTAAAACAGAAGATATGCATTCAATCAAGCCATATATCAACGTCGACATAAACCTCGCCATAAAATTTCCGTTCGTCAGACGCGTGTTCCGATAAATAAAGAAGTTATTTTAATTAAGTTATCCCTTTATACAGTTGTAGATAGTACGGTCTATAAATTAGAATATGTTTTGATACAAAAATAGATTTTCATATCAATATTTTAAAATAATTTACATAGATATCAATCTAAAATATTAAAGGGTCGTGAAGGAGATTAGCAAATATCTTCTCAGATGATGTAAAGGTGTTCTTATTAATAACATTAAACTGATAAAGTAAAGCCTTTACTATTTATCTAATCATTACAATATTTATAGTGCTATTTACTTATATTATTCATTAAACTAATAACACTAAACAGTTAATATCGTCGTTAAAATAAATCGTTTTAATTATACGAGTACATTACACATTTATGTTCACACTTGAGTTGTATACCTTTATTACAAAGTTTTAATATGTAACTAAAAATATATTAAATACTAGCTTGCTTCCCAATACAAACTTTTATCCCCATTTTCACCCCTTTGAGGGATGAATTCTGGGATAAAAAGTATCCTAAGTCCTTCTCAGGGCATCAAACTATCTTCTTACCAAATTTCATCCAAATCGGTTCAGTAGATCCAGAGATTACCCCATAAAACGCCACAAACTTACAAACTTTACCTCTTTATAATATTAGTGTAGATATATGTTGGGATATTAACACACAACACCATCTAGTCCATGGTAACTTACGAGGCCTGAGTTATGGATACCATATAGTTGATACACTGCACGTATACAACTTTGAGTGCATACATATTATAAATATAAACACCCACGACTGGAATACAAACATTCGTGCTCCTCACACAAATGAATGCCCTCAGCGGGACTCGAACCCGCGACCGCTGCACAACAAGTAGGCTCACTACAAACTGAACCAAACGTGTTGTATCGTGAAAGTGTACACGAAAATGTTTCTACTATAGCATATAATACTTAAGATTATTTTTCCGGATTTACTGTACGAAACATGTTGTGGTACATACATATTATTAGAGTATATTAATAAAATTTTGTATATGTTATTAGAATTTAGAGCCTGGTCATTGGCGTAAAAGTTGAATATAAATATGAAATGAGTGATTTAACAGTGATGATGTTATTTCTATAAATATTAATAGGCATGTGTCACAGCATATCTGTGTCTATCATATATTGTGAAATTACAGTATTTGAAATAAACCTTGCAAATATACAATATTTTTTTATTTTTACCTCATATTTGCAAGAAAATATACCTATGAAAATCACGCATTCCCTCATTTACTTATCTCGAAAAATTATACGTATCAAAGGTGAATGAATCATCTACATAGAGCCTTATCCGTAGTTTAAATCATATTTTAAGAGAAAAATGTAAAAGAAACCCTCGATAGTCTTCAAAGTATTTTTTTTCTATAAGACTTAAACTTGACTAATTTATATTATAATTATTATGCTTGAAATATATAAGAAAAATATTTTTCATAATTTAATAACCCCATTATGCGTAACATCTGGTAGGTATAACATACCGTTGAAGTAACACAATCTTGACTCTAATTTGTAATAATTTCTCCTTAACTACTTACAACTATAAAAAATAAAATGTATACTTTATCTTTCCAGGTAAGTTGACGAAATTCGAGCCAACCAAAGTGTACGTATGTAAAGCTGCGGCCATACGAGCATTAACATGAATATTCAAGTTTGTTTTATTCAAATTGATTATTTAAATTGAAGTATAACGGACTTCTGTTCTGTATATACTATTACATACATAAATATTACAATATATGGTGATGTACGTAGTAACTGACGTGCACAAATTCCATGCTCGTGCTAGCGCAGTGGTGACCAGACACCATGCTTCCACATTTGTATGGACAACAGATTAATAGTAACATGAACGCGCAGAAAGGTAAGTTTAGTTATTTTTTTGACATAAACGACAAAATAGACGAGCCGCCGCTAATAACTAAGGACAAATAATATCCTGACATTTAGTATTATAAAATCTTTTTTATAAATAAATTTCATTTATCAGTTGGTATATCGCTTTTAGGGTTTTATAAAAACGTCGGGAAAAAAATATATTTTATTTTTATTCCAAAATTTGCTTAAAATACATGGAAACATTAATACCATCTGATCTCAGATAACATTTCGACGTACGGGAATCGTCGTATTAACTTATTTACATACAAACTTGTCGAGATGCGCCTGCGCCGATAAGCGCATAGTAGAGAAATATTCGCTGTAACTGGACAATTAATAGCATTTGTACGTAAATAGTTCGTAAATTGACGTGACATTTACGTAAACCACTGTTCACGATATGTATGTACCTCACCAGACGCTATGTTGTCAATTACGTTTAAAATACACAAGTAGTTTCGTTTTATTAAACTAAACTTGTTCAATGGAAAAGTATAATTTATTCCAGCTATAATCTATGTTATTACATGCCTATGTTATTTTTAAAGTACCGTTCCGCCTACATATTGACATATGATCCTAAAAATCAAATGTAATTTCTAAGTCAATATATTATGCACTTTTAAGTTTATTTGATAGTGAGTACCTATTAGATATTATTAAAATATGACATGATAAAACTATAACTTGTAAATTATTTTTTTCACTTCCTAATGCATCATTTTGAATTGTTGTAACTAATGTCAGGAGATATGATGATGATGAAGGAAATATAGATAAAAAAATAAGATATTTTACAAAAAAAAAACATAAATATTTTCATTTTTTGATCGATATATGTTTAAATTGAACATTTTCTATATTTTAAAACTTATATAAAAATAGATTTTGACAAGACATAATGAGAACTGAACTAGCTCTACCATATGACAATGTGGGAACATAAAATAGTTGGAATTACTTTAAGGAAAGTTGATACAAGTTAGCGTTTGACATCGCGTGACTCGCTACACGCGATTCCTAGCTTTATAGTCTGAGCACCCGATCAGAGATATGCCGGTGAGGTTTCTCATATTAAACAAATATTTATGCTAAATGCAATAAATAGGCTCTTAGTGCATGTTACGTTGTAAAATTTTTGACTTCAATAATTCTACATTTGTTATTCGGATCAAAGTTCCTGAGATTTACTTATTTCGAATTATCGACTTTTTTAATTTTTGAGCGAAATTCTTTTTCTAAAATAAAAGTACCGTAATTTACTCCTTATCACATAAGTTATTTTCCAGTAAAAGTCCCGCCAATATCGGTCCAGCCGTTTTGGAGTTTAACTGGAACAAACAGACAGACAGATTTTTTTATAAGTACTGTATATAATTTCTTATGCATTTATTAACAATATGTTATTTTGACATAACAAACAGACACTTCAATTTTATTTATCTGTAATCTATATTGATGTTCTGTTTTTCATCAAACACAAATTCGCATAAATGACGATTTAATACAAAAGTAATAAAGAGGCGTAGCTTCCGGAAGTTCCGCCCATATATTTAGTCACTTATTTATGTAGTTAATTTAAAATTGAATCTAGTAGGTAATCAAACAAATGTAATACTAGCGACAAAGCACAAACAGATCTATGCCTCGGGAACCGTTCATTTTTCCTAGATAAAAAGTAACTTGTTGTTTGACCGGGCATATAAGGCACTACCATGCAAAATTTCATTTAAATCGGTCCAACAGTTTCGGAGATTAGCCCGTACAAACAGATCGAGAAACAAAATTAAAAAAAAATCTGGATATGTTCTGTTTCACTTCTTACATCCCCCTGACTCGGTTTTTAGCATTTTTTTTTCTATGTACAGACATTCGACCTCTACCGTTTTGTTATATGTATAGATGTATGTTTGATTACTAGATTCATGTAATAATTTAATTATATAAAACCTATAACTATTCTGCATAAGGTAAAACTTTGTGAATGGGTACTTGGGAATATGTCAAATAGTCAAACACAAGGGATTGTCGAGACAGTAACATACTGTAATGTGTGTACAAATTTATCTATTTGTGCGTCGGGTGCTCGGGTTACAGCTCCCCGGGGCCCGGATTTTGTCCCGATAGAGTGGTGCATAATTTACACATCAAACTACGAGTACATTCAGTGTATAGAACAAAAAGTTAAAATATTTTTCTAATAAAATATTAAATTTCAAGCATATCAATATTTATCTGTTATAGGTAGGTATATAATTTAAAATCTTATGTTTTTTGACGATTCAAGGATTTTTATTCCTTAAATCTTCAAAGTTATATGCATAGGTTTTTTTTTCTAATTAGATGTTTTTTTATTATCCTAGTTTTGTGTATGGTAACCCAATGAGATTCCTACATTCAAATCTATGATCTAAAATTATTATTATCCGATTGCATCAATAGTCTATATCTTTAAGCGTTGTTAGTATTATGGTTCAAGATATCCGTTTTCTATATATTTTTTCTCTTAAATTTAATTTTAGTATGAATTAGAGCACTCATCCAATACCGATGTTCATAAAGCGTTAGGTTTCATCAAGATGAAACATCAAAAGGCAAGGCACAAAAAGCAGCAAATAAGTCAAAATTATAATCTAGTAATTTACAATTCCGCTAACATCTGCAATGTCTATGCAACTCCAATCCCGACAGGCTTCGTTGATCCGGAAAATTGAAACAAGGGACGTTATCCTTGCTTTGCAAAACTAATCTACACTCGAGATATACCTTATCGTCCATGAAATAGATACGATATTGGCGTACATTTAAATCAAATGTCTGTTTTTGGTAAAATTCGCTCTCGGTACAATTTATATGTTCAAGGAAATAAGGACGATTTTGAGTTAGAAATAGCAAAATGTACGATAGGATGAACTTGTCCCATGCGATTTTGTGGGTTTAAAAGATTTTACAATAGCTATTAGAAAATAAATCAAATGTTATTATATGGGATTTATAGAGTGATTATAGATAATAACATGTGTAACTTTTGATAGTGACTTATCTATACTAATTTTATAAAGAGGTAAAGTTTGTGAGGTTGTGAGTTTGTGACGCTGTAGGGGGTAGTCTCTGGATCTACGGAACGATTTAGATAAAATTTGGTAAGAAGACAGTTCGAGACCCTGGGAAGGACATAGGATACTTTTTATCCCCGAAATCATCCCTTAAGAGGGTGAAAATGAGAATGAAAGTTCGTATTGAGAATCAAGCTAGGGACGAACCCAAGCGAAGCGAGGGTGAGTCGCTAGTCGCTATATATATATATATATATATATATATATATATATATATATATATATATATATATATATATATATATATATATTGCGTATTAGCAATGTAACATATAAATACAAATAACAAAGAGGGCGAGGGCCAATTTCCTACTTTTTGAATCGCTATTTGCGATTAGATGTCTGTAACATCCCACTAAATTAAAATAATAAATACTGTGATAAAACATATCTCCAACAAAAGATTATTCAATATAATATGTAGCTCTACTTACCAAATTGCATCCGAACGATAAATCACGGAATAATAACAAATGTACGAGAAAAAAAATCATTTTCCACCCCTCTGGTCCTCGAGAGCGGACAAAATCGCAACACGATCGTCATTTGTGAAATAATGATGTCATCAAACACTAATCCGAAAGCTTTCATGTGGATTACAGCGCCACCGACAAATGTTAGACCATAAAGATTTCGTAAAACTCTACAATTGACAACCTTACTCTAACGAAATAAAACCCTACAGCTTATTTACAAAGCGCAATTTAAATTTCGATCAAATTCTCTCTGCATTCGTTTGTTGAATCGAAAAACTTTAAGATGGAACTAAATCAAACCCTACTTTTATTTATATAAAATTCAACTTTCCCTTTCTCTACCAAAGTAGAGCTCCTAATCTTATTTGGTATCTAAAGTATTAAAGATTTTATACCATTGCAATAGGGTTGGTTTTGTCAGTCAAGGTTCCATACTAACCGATGCGCTTCGATACATTAGACGCGTGATTTATAGGCGGGAAACGGCAGAGTCAAAACAAGCAGGGTGCGGTGTTTTGTGTTACTATCTCCTCTACGCCATTTAGTAGGGTTACTATGCGTTAAATAAAAATATACAGAGAAAAACTATTTTAATAGTAATATTCTACCATACAATCGATTGCTGCCTAGTACTGAAAAGCTCACTTTTTATACTTAATAAATAATTGATAGATTTTATTTGATTTCATTAAATTTAAGTCGTGTTTTGCTTTTTACAATATTTTCGGTTTTGGATTATTCATTAAAACTTATGTGTATTTTTGATCGGAATTTCTCAAAAATATCTTCTTAGTTTTTTTACTTATAAGTTAAAATAATAAGATAATAGTAATTGTATTTTTTTCGTAAAAGTAATATCTGACAACCCTGAAGCCTAGCAAATTTTCAAAGTGAACAACTCCCGCGAGATCGCACCACCATCTCAAGAGATCTCTTCCGAATTATGCGCTCGAGGGTAGAGTTAGATACAAATGAAATTAAACTTTATTATCAGATGCATTCGTTTTATTCTACAAAAATCAAGTGTATTTGAACAAGTTACTGTATCGTACATAAGAGTCTGAATACCATAAATACAAACTATAGTCCGTTTATGCGAGCGGTTTTCACTTTTCATACTTTGTTATTTTATGTGCTTGGATTGACATACAAATAAAATTTTATGCCAGTAGTAAGAAAATATGTCTCAAAAGACTTTGTACGTGTTAGTATTAAATGTTTATTTTAACACAAACACGAGGTAAGCCATTTAAGAAAATTTTATACATTTTAAAAGTTCCTTAGTACTTAAAAAAACTGGTCATGTAACTATATTTAAAAAGTTTTTGTACTATATTATGAAACCAAAAAAAAATGGAAGCGAAAGTGGATGGAGCAAAAATTGTCAGTCACCTAAAAGCAATCGCGATTTAAAAGCATGGGGTCGCCGGCGAAGATGCACAGCCAGCGCTAGCAATTTAGAGTAATTTTATTTAGGCGAAGGGTTAACGATGGCCCCAAAATTACGTTTTATGCGTTTTAATTTGTTTTCGGAAAGCGCTTTTGAAAGGGTTGAGCCCTATTTCGTCAGAGAGTGTTGGATGCCAATTTTGATGTTTACAAATTAATAATAACAAGTAGTATGTGGTACACTTAGTTGCAAAGTTTTATTAGATATTTTAGTTACCATTATATCTATTGTTAAACGTAAATAAGCTATATAGATAAATTGAAGAGTTTATATATGATTAATGTAGTTAAAAATTGTTTTTTGAAGTTATACCTCTTTTGGCGCGTTAGATAAAAAATGGTCAGAGTGAATACTTACGATGCGCGTGCGCAACGACATAATTAGATTGCAGTATGAAGTTCGTCGTTAAATCACCCTATAGTATAGTGTGAAGTGATCTCTATATTCAAGATATCTATTTCGGTATTTCTATATACACAACACGTGTTTTATATCGATAAAAAAAAAACAAATTATTAATGTGTTTTTAATTATTAGGTACGTTAAATTCTTATAGTATTGTAAGAATTTTTCTCTAACCAAAGGCCGGTATAATAAACTCGTTCGTGCTTTACCATATTTATTTCACTTTTACATCACTTATCTCTTATTAACATAATCATTTCATATTACAAGAATTTACATTAATACACTTTAGTTATCTGCGTTACTTCAGCTCTCTCTAGAAAATACACTGATATCCTTTTCCAAAATAAATCTTCTATTACCTTACAATTTTTTCACCTCTAAATGTTTAAATTAAAGGGCTATAGGTTTCGACTTTATTTTAAGAACCATAATTCATATTAAATACAGTTTTTGGTACTGCCATCTCTACAAGCCTGGCAGAAATGAATATTTCATTTGTAGCCCAGTCATTTGGTACTCAAAAAAGAGGTTACCTGGAAAGTTTTCTGCGAGTATTGAAAATTGGTGATTTTATAGATTTCGATGTGCTCTTTCCGAATTTCAATTTTGCCACCTCGTATCGCCGCCATATTGGAAAGATGGTGCCTAATTGCAGTTTTTTGATAATATCTCCTTTCCGACTCATTTTATGATAAAAACATTTATATACAAAATTAAAATAGAGAAATTATCATACAATTTATGTGACAACATTTTGTTGTAAAATCAATAGTTTTGGCGCACAAGCGCCATAAAGTGTACTTCAACATGCGTTTTAGTTAATAAACTTATTTCCGCATCACTTTCAGGTAGAGTAAGTGGTGCATTTTTTTACATTACGTGCAATCTTTAATACATTTTTTTATTGATACATGAGTAATATCTATTATAATTTATGATTAATATTAGAATTACTTGTATCATTTGATTTCTTAATAGAACTAGGCGAGCTTACTAGTGCATAATGCAAATAAATTTCCTAACTCACATTAACTTTTTATAACTACTTGTAATAAATAATGTCTCAGTATCCTAGATAATATGACATGTAAAGAATTATGATATCAGGTTGGTTATTTAATCATGGGAAACTTTGTGAAAGTGTTTTTTTTTTTTTAATAGAACATTAACAAGTAGGTAGGTACCTACACGTATTAGTTATTTATTATTTTGATATATCCAACAGTCATATGTTATTGAATATTTGGTATATTATCAAGTTATACTTAGATACATATTTTTTTTGTAGATACTTAGGTACATATTTTTTCCACGCCACCCTTTTTTTGCTTACTCGTATAGGACAATTTACTAGTCCACAAGTAAAATAGCGTGTCAACCGCTACCATATATTCTGTAAAGCGACCTTAACGACATATAATTATGTCATAAACTTATATTAGTTACACTGTTTGAACCTATAAAATAACGTGTGTGTGTGTATTTATGTACGCACGTAAGAAGTTATTCTGAACAAAAATAGCTAAAAATTTCATCCCGTATGTCACTACTCTCTGTTTGTAAGAGGAATGCAGTTAACTTCATCATGACGCTTTTTGGCTGTCGGTGTGCGCGCGCATAATAAAAATTTTATTGTCATGTTTTTCTCCAAACGTGCCAAAAAAAGTATACTTCCAAAAAACTGCCATTTTCATATGTATTAAAAGTACAGCAGATACTCTTGTTAATTAATTTTGTTTAGGTAATTACTAATATTAACTCGTGCTGGAATAGAACCTGCTACCTTAAACGATTTAATAAAAACTTTAACGCAGACCTTTCGAAACTTCTCAGCAACATTAGGTCAAACATATTCTGAAGAAATACATATTGTATATCTATTAACATTTGAAAATAGATGATAATCGTTGACTCTTAAATGGTTGATAAATTCTAATCCCTAGATCTCGTTAGCCTTTCATAAGTCGTAGAGGTCACATGGCATTACTAGAACGTGTACTGGTAGTAGTGGTAGTCGGTTACAACTTACAATATGAGGAGACTACTTATCATAATTATTGTAAAATTTTATTTTATTCGCAATATTCCTACATGCATTAAAGTACTATTAAGTTATGGAATATCCGTAGGTACTAATATTATAAATGTGAAAGTGTGTTTGTTTGTTTTTCCTTCTTTCACATCGAAATAGATTTACCGATTGGCATGTTTTTTTTTTGTGGAGATAGAAACTTCTTGCCGTGGCAGATTATCTCAATCCCACGGGAAAACACGTTATAATATAACCCACAACAACTCATCATTACTATGTATATATATAATATAAAGTCTATATATTCCATACTAACCGTCAAAATGTACCTAGAGGCGAACCCGAGCGAAGCTAGGGCGAGTCGCTAGTGCTTATATAAAGTTTTAAATCCTTAATACGTACTTGTAAAAAGCAATTAATTTAAGTATATTTTGAATATAAGTTGAATAGAAATCGAAGAAGAAAGATTATAACTTTAGTCATCTGAAGTAAAAAAAAAAAACATTTTTCGTCAGCTATCAGTGAAGTATTTCATTGCTGAGGTTGCACAATGCTAATGTACTTCCGGAAATTCCTAAACTCTGAACACTATACTCGTATTAACGATGCCTTATAGAGAAGCTCATTAACTTTTTGACACCTTTGAACTGAAAACTCATAAAGATGGTAAAAATTGGTACTGTGAATATGAAATGTAAAATCTATAAAAAATAGGCTTCATAGGAATGACTGATTCGGTAAATCTATACTAATATTATAAAGAGGAAAGATTGTTTTGTTTGTTTGCTTGTTTGTACCAAATAAGCTCCGAAAGTACTGAACCGATTTACATGAAATTTGGTAAGAAATAGTAGTTTTTATCCCGGAAATCATCCCTTAAGGGGGTAAAAATGGGGATGAAAGTTTGTATGGGGAAACAACCGAGGAACGAATCCGAGCGAAGCGAGGATGAATCGCTAGTATTCAATAAAAAAAGCAATTCACACATGTGTTAGCCTATACTCTGTTTTTTATTTTGTTATCAGACCAGTGTTCCCTTTTTTAATATCGCCATTCGCCAATGTTTAAAATGGTGAGGATTTGTGTAACTTTGCGATTTCTTATAAATATGAATAAATATTGTCTCATAAAATAATATTATCTATCACAATTGTATGATTGATTTAATATCATCAAGAAGTTCCCTAAAATTTTCTTAATATTCAATCTTGCCAAAAAAACCACTTAAAAATAGCGACCCCACTAATATTGTAAAGTGTCTTAGACTATTAAACGTACCTCCAGTACCGGCACCTGGTGTGTACTTACTGTATTCTATTAATACACCGTTTTAGGGCGTTTTAATGCGCTGCATCCATTAAGCACTGTAGTAAATTATAACCTACTTAGCCTCTATGGGCGTCTGGCACTTGGCTACCGCTCGAGTGAGTGACATTTTTGATGTAATTTGTGGACAGTGATAGATGGTGCGAGTGAACCAATATTATTTATTAGATTTATTACCTGGTTTTGGTTGAAGTCGATAAAGATATTGGCGAATGTGTATTTTATGACATGATAGCTTCATTCTAGATCTGAATTAATATTTCAAGTAAAATTATACTACGAACTAGGGCTACGATAAAATTGCGTAATATTAAATAGTAACATAAGAAATTAAAGATCATTGGAAATTGTAATAAAAAATCTATTTGTAATATTATGTTATTCATAATAAATACGTATTTTCGTGATTGACGCGTATTCATGTTAATTCAATTTAGAAAACAATATTTCAAGTGCACAATAATAATATCTAAGAACATTTCGATTCAAAAAATAACCTGCATATTCCATGAAACATTAAACTCGATCTTATTCTCGACGCCCATCAATTCAATTTTTTATTGCACGCGGGTGTCGCTCTGTCATTTGTTTTCATTACCCACTCACCCTTAAGAATTTTTTTGTAACGATGCACTAAAATTATACTGCGGTTTTAGCCGCTTTAATATTTAATTTTATGGAGTATGCTAGTATGTATTGCCTTGTTCATGGGATTGTTGTCGTGCAGAATTTTGAGAAGTATGTACGAGTAAGAGCAGAGTGTTTTCAATCAATTTTATATTAAAACAATAATGGAACATTGTAATCTATTATAATAATTATATATATTTGCTTCAGGTTATAAATTTTCATATTGTAATAATAAATAATATCTTCAAATTATATTTGTGCCAATTTCTAAATATACAGGTTTAATATAAAAATACCTTTATTATTTGAAAGTTTTTATAATATTCTTTAAAATTTATTTATTGTGACCAAAACTTATGTCGAAGACAATTTTCAAAATAATGTCATTATCTATTACGCTAGTAAATTAGAACGTATACTTTTGTTATCTCATTATTTGTAAAAAAGAATGCGGTCTCGTTCCATTCATACATTCACATAACATATCGTTGTTTATAATTTTTGTGGAAAGTTTCAAAATAACAAGCATTTTATTTTTTACAAACAAATTAAACATTGTAAGCTGAAATCCAATTCAATTTGTTTATTTTCATCATTTGAAATTACGATCATTTTGAAATCGTGTAATAATTAAGCAATTGCTGTCGACACTTTGGCTCAATTTATAGTGACCCTATTTGCTCTACCAGCGGTCGCGGGTTCGAGTCCCGCTGGAGGCATTCATTTGTGTGATGAGCACAAATGTTTGTGCTCCAGTCGTGGGTGTTTATTCTTATAATATGTATTTAAAGTTATGTAAGTGTAGTGTATCAACTATCTGGTATCCATAACACAAGCCTCGTAGCTTACCACGGAACTAGATGGCGCTGTGTGTTAATGTCCCAACATATTTATATTTATTAATAAATTACTACACCATGTTTGTAAAACATTAACTATTGACTAAACTATATTAAAAAAATGTAATTTACATAAAACCAAGCAGCAATTATCTCAAAAAGCAAATATGGAGGGCATAGACAAAATCAGGAACAAAACTTATGCTAAATCTCTTGACAAAAAATCTCTCCATAGTGCACTTCACTTGGCCATAGTAGGCGACTAAAGTGCTCAGCACAATAAAGTACCAGAGGGCACGCGCCACCCACTTACTAATTCAGTAGCTGCAGTAATCATATTGTTTGCACTTGAAGCCACTTATACCCAAGTACTTTACATCTATGGCAAGTCATAGATAAGTTAAAGTGTAGACGGTGTTTAACTTTGTCTTATTTATTTTGAAAATAAATATTTTATAATATTTTACGTCTCCGATCTGATAGATCAAAATTAAGAGAGTATGTGTTTATTAAATTAGATTTTTAGAATATATTATATATACATAGATGTTTCCTTCTTGTACTAAAATATTTTTTTATTTTAGTAGATATGAGCTTATATTATAGTTTTATATTATTTGATATTGGCTGCAAGCTCTCAATACTTTAAATCTAAATTTATTTATACCAAATATTTAAAAAAATTAATTCAATTAAAACGGTAAAAATGTAACTTATATAGAGCCTTTACAAAAAATAAAAATTCAAGTGTTAAGAAGTAATCATCGAAAATATTGTGAAGGTGGATAAACAAACATTCAGTGATTTATGATATATATTTGATAGTCGGCTCTCTCCGGCTTCGAACCCAGTACTGGCGCCTACCGCCCGCCGCGACACTGCGCTCGGCTAATAAAATGATCCTTTAGTATGCACATCAACATATTCTTGTGTAATGATGCTGCATTAGAACATTAGACATAGAGCTTTATCTCGTGTCTTTAAATAACAATCATTTAACTAATGTAAGCCAGCAGCGTTGCTTAATTTATTCCTTATATCGAATAGCTTCCTATTGAAAGATGATTAAAATAAATAAACTATATAATAATTCAAATATTTAACGACACTATCAATTGTTATCAATTAATAAATAGCCTACGAGCATGTTAGTCTCGAATAAAACATGCTTGGAATCTTCTCAACTTAGTGTGCGGATAGTAAAGTATCGTATTTATAAACCTTTCATCATTAAGTTTGTATACGTACTAGCGACTCAACCTCGCTTCGCTCGGGTTCGTCCCAAGCTTGCTTTCCAATACAAATTTCATCCTCATTTTCACCCCTTTAAGGGATGATTTCCGGGATAAAAAGTATCCTATGTCCTTCCCAGGATCTCACACTATCTTCTTACCAAAATTCATCTAAATCGGTTCAGTAGATCCAAAGATTACCCCCTACAACCTCACAAACTTACAAAGTTTACAATATTAGTATAGATAATATTAGTATAACTTTATAATATTAGTATAGATATCTCATATGACGGTCTTGAGATGCTCTCCAAAACGGAATCATTTACTATAAATTACCATTTAAATTAATTTTCTTTGTACATTATATATTTTATATACAAATAATAGCAGATTATTAGATTTCTAAAACATATGACTTAGTACTTACTCGTATAGGATAATTTGTTCAAATTGCTGAGTGTAAAGTATGAATAGGAGTTATTAATGAGTTAGATGCTTTTGTGAAAAAATTCAATTGTAGTACTCAACTAAGTTATTTTAACCGACTTCATCAAGAGTCTTATAAAAATAGAACAGCAATTTAATAATATAGATACATGGGTAATTAATATAATTAAAATAAGCAAAAGCACCGCTCATTTTCAGTTCATGTACCTACCTAATATTGTTTTAATGAATAGGTTAACTCAAGGATGGCCAATTATAAATTTTAAAGAAAAAATCCACTCTTGCGCATTAAATATTTATATTTAAAGTGACTTTAAAATCGGTTTGCTTTTTTTATAAGTACTTAGTTATTAAATATGAAATTATTTTTATATTATATGTTGCATATTAATACAATTATGAATTAATCTATACATATAATAAATAAATGTAAGTGTGTGTTGTTGGGGTCCTTTATTAACGCAATAGAATCGGTTTATAAATTAAGAAGTTGTGTCAATTTAAAAAATCACCTAGGAACGAACCCGAGTGAATCGAGGGTGAGTTGCTAGTGTTTACATAAATCTAAATGCATGAGAGACAATGTCGTGTCGTCACTTAAAGTTATAGGGTAAATGTAATAGATAACGCTAACTAGCTCATATAAGGTTTTAAATATACCTTAGGTGTATTATAGATATACCTACTTCCTTCTTAAGTATTACCATATTACCTATAATATTATTAGGCTATCGAGCAGGGAGCTCTATCATATAGAGCTGAGGGCTGATGGATGCCCTGATTTGTGCAGGTTATACAATGAATACTAATATTATAATGTTTGTGGGTTTGTTGGATGAATGTTATTTTACCTACAGATTTTATTATAGGTATTGGCTTTGTGGGCTGGAGTGTCTCAAAATCTACCAACAGGTCTATTTATTTTGGTAAACTAATGTACTAGAGATAGAGAACTCATTGGGTACATGTTATTAGGGCGTTGCCGAATTGAGGACTAGTAACTATGGTAGAAAATAAATTTAGTTTAGCTAAGTGCTTGTAGAAATAACCAGGATATATTTACATCGTCTTTAAAAGTGATCTTAACTAATTACTTTTATTCAAATTGGTTTTAAAAATTCAGATTTAAAATAAATTTTACTTTAAATTATTTTTTAACATAATATATATATATATATATGTATAAAAATAATAAGGCTTGTATTTCAGATTTTTCTTAATACTGCTTACTTTGTTTCGAACAATGGAGTGTTATTTTATTACGTTACGTGAGTATTTTTAAAACCATTTTCGGTAGCAGCATGCGGCTCGACAAAGGGATATTCTCTCTAAAAACAATGAATTATTCCAAAAGGGTACGAACGAAGGAGTCGGGGCCATTTTTGTTAATAACTACTACGGAAGCCAGTAATGGCCGCACTTAATATAAATCATCCACTTAACACTTTTTTTCACTCCGAAAAACTACGACAATGTCCTCTAAATATACTGGGAATATAAAAACTGTGAAGTTTATTTTAGTATGGGGATGAGAAAGTATGTGCCGCTACATAAGATACGGCCACGTCGCGGCCGCGGACGGGCGTCGTCCATCATATATATAAGCGTCTCTTTTACTAGTATTGGCTCAAAGTTCTCCGTCTCTTTCTATCGAGCCATGCGTGAATCGCTTAAAACAATAACGAAATTTCAAAAAGATATATTTTTGAAATTCAAACCTTACGCTTTTAGCGACGCGACGCACTTTTGTTCCTTTTTCGGCTTTGAAAAATCGTCCTTCCGATAAGGAGCACGTCAAGCCGGACGATAGTATACATTTTAAACTGATATTTTGCCTAAAATGTTTTTTTTTTTTCGCTGATATTGAAAAATGTGGCCGGTGGTGTCACGGTCGAACCGTATTTTTGTTTTTAACTTTTTTCGGAACAAAATACACCGAAATGCTTTTTAGCGCTCGCCCGTTATCGGGGGAGACATTAAAAAAGTTTGCGAACGGCCCTCGACGTGTTATCTACGTTTTATATTCAAATTCTTGACAAAAATTATAAGTTTGCTGCATTAAACACACAAATAAACATCGTAATAGCGTCGATGACAACACTTTCATTAAAAATGAATAGTAATATTATTCAAATTTACACTTTAATACTATAAAGAGGTAAAGTATGTAAGTTTGTGGGTTAGTTTGTAATGGATAAACTAAAAATCTGCTGAGCCGATTTAAATGAAACTTTGTATGAAGATAGTTAAAGACCCTGGGATAGAGATAGAATAGTTTTTATCCCGGCAATCACCCCTTAAGGGGATGAAAAAGAGGATGAAAGTTAGTATGGGGAATCAATCATTTCTCAAGCAAGGGATATAAAACTCATCATACCTGTATGTATATATGTATATACAAATATATAGTCTATTTATTCCATACTAACCATTAAAACGTACCTAAGGAAGAACACGAGCGAAACAAAAGGGAATCGCTAGTAAAATATACAATGTTGTACATATTAGACTGAATAATTTTAAATTATAGAGTACATAATATTAACGCATACTTATCGGTATACTTTTAAGCAACATTCACGCTTGAATTATTTATAATAAATAATAAACTTTAAGCGTACCTATGTCTTGAATTATAATATAAAAGAGTAAATCTTCACGAGATATTTATTTTCCTTACAATAACATAATATAAAATTTCTATGATTTTGCTAACAAAAGTTATAATCACCCTATTTGTTATCATATCAATAACTGTAACTTAATACGTTCTTTGTTACCAAGGTTTATTCTTTCCTATTATATTGTGCAAGCTGATCTATTTTTAGTAAAAGTTCAACTTTATATGGTGGGTATATTCAGAGGTAGGGTCGTATTTAAAGCGATATTTGTTGCTCTATTATTATATAGCTAGCGACTCTCCCTCGCTTCGCTCAGGTTCGTCCCTAGCTTGCTTTCCAATACAAACTTTCATCAACATTTACACCCCTTTAAGGGATGATTTCCGAGATAAAAAGTATCCTATGTTCTTCCCAGGGTATCAAACTATCTTCTTACCAAATTTCATCTAAATCAGTTCAGTAGATCCAGAGATTACCCCCTACAACGTCACAAACTCTCAAACTCTACCTTTTTATAATATTAGTATAGATTACTAAATTTAAGATATTGCTAATGTTAGTTCATAGATAAAAGTCTCTTCAAAATTTTTTGAATTAAAAATATTGGAGAACTAAACATCATTAGATGTAAATATTTGTTCCAACCAAGACTCGAACCTTAACATAAATGTATATTGTATCTTAAAGTTTCCAATAAACACGCTATTACTAGCACCACGGCCTCATACACGTCAACTCACATTACCCGCTCGGACACACTGCTCGCTTCACTTGCTGTATTAAACATTAAGCATTTAGCAATGTAGCGATGTTCCGGTGTAGAGTTACCGTACCGCTCGAACAACTGTACTGTGCCTAGGTAAATTATATTTGTTAGTTATAATTTAAAATAACTATTTCCTTAGTTTTACGCGAACATTTACATTTTATATGAAACTAGGCAGTCTTTCTGCGGTATGGTGTAAAGCAAGCAAAACTTCAAGAACAAAAATCAAGATACAACTCCGACAAAATAGGTTCACTTAAAAAAAACACTGACATCCGTTGATTCGTTAGTTTATTATTCTAAGAATCTACTTGGTTTAGCAAAATGATCAGCGTTCAGAGGGGATGTGCCTATAGGATGATAAGAGTAATAATGATGAACACTTGTAAACAATTTAATTTTTCGTTTTTTATAATTTTATCAATCCTTAGAATTTCTTAAATCTCATAATATCAATATTAAAAATGCGAAAGTTTGGATGGATGGATGTTTGTTACTCAATCATGCTAGAACGACTGAACAAGATGAAATTTGAATGAATCTGTATGAAATTTGACACGGACGGTTTTTCTGAGATATCCAACCGTTCATCAAACAAAGCATCTATGGATCCGAGCAAAGCGAGGGTGAGTCGCTAGTATTGTACATTTATGATAAGGGGAAAATTATAAAAAAATGCATTTAGTTGCAAGTAGAGTAAAAACTGCGAGTGGTACTCATATATTATATGAATCGAGATTTATCCGCGGAACGAAAGATAATAAGCTTTGTATATACCTTTTTTAGTTATTAGAAGTCAAAGGTCAGAAGACTGAAATTTTTTAAATACTTTAATTCCTTTACTCAAAATGAGATTTGATTTCATTACATAAGCTATTGAGCATAATATTTTTTTGATTTGATTCTAAAGTCTAAACAATATTTCATACTATCAACCGTTTTTTTTAAATCGACCGCAAATAGTGGAAATCGCTTATCCGTACGTATAATAATGTAAGATTAACTGTGAAATTCAGTAATTAATATGTTTATGTATAGTTTTTGTGGATTAATGAAGCTTGAAATATTAGCATATTAAGTACTTAACGCTTCCACCGTTTTGTGAAAAAACTTACCATTTCAAGCAGTCCAATCTGTCAGAGCACGTGCATGTTACGGTCTTTAATTTTTCATTAAATTGCATTGAATTTGTTCCGTTTAATATTTTCTTTGTTTGACTTTACTGAATGAAATTCAATATTCTTATCGTCTTCAAATCAAACATTTTCGTTTTTATTCACAATAATTTACTTTTATATTAAATATTAGCTTTTGGTTTTTGCTGGCACAGTTTGACTGAGACGTAGGAAATCACTAAAGGAACTCGCCATCGGATAATTGAAAGGGTGATTGCTCTACAGAAAAGCTATTTACCATTTCCATAATAAAAAATTATAGTAAACTGTTGTATCCTTAGATTTGTATATGTCAAGATTATTTTATTTTATACTGTTTCAATGCCATCTCATTGGCCTAACCCTCTGACAAACTCTAATATAAGGTTAAAATATTATTTTCCAAATACAGATTAAAAACTATACTTGTCAGTCTGCTCTTTTCCTTTCACTGATGTAGATTTAAGCTTGGATGGCTATAACGCGGTCGGCGGTCATGTTAACCAGCCCAAAAAAATATGCATAAAATTATAATTTAACACACATTACTATGTATGTAAATAATAACAAATTAAATGTGGCTTTATTTATTCTTGTGGGATTCAAACCCACGGCCCGTACAGTAGTACAGAGATTATACATTTCTTCGCGACAACATCATCAAGGGCTAAACGAACTTGTTGTAAAAATATAAACTTAACCACCATGTCATGTCAAGTAGAGTCGGGCACAACAGACTACGTTCGACTTAGCAACAGAAATTTTCGTTAGTTGTAAAATAATTTGAATGTCTAGACGGCATGATGTATTCTAGTATTTGTAATACAATAACTGAGCACTAAAACAGATTGCGGCTTCCTAGGATCCTAGGTGTTAAATATACTTATGACGTCAATTGACTGTATTTTTCGTAGTATCCTTATAACATACTATTTCTTCATGACATTGGCGAAGAGAATTGTGCTTAATCCTTGCTGTTTTAACAATAAGCCATAAATAAGTCTAACTCTTAGAGTAATTAAGCAAAAAACTAATTAACTTTTACTACAGTTGTAATAATATTGTAACATTTATATATATTACACTTTCTCGAATGTTTAGCAAGTGTTATACTTGTGGAACATTTTTTAAGTGTAGGTATATGTACAGTAAAATGTCCAAAGAAACGTTCTGTGCGCCTTTTTCAGTTTTACTTTTTCAGTCATAATCTTCTCAACGTTTATCTTCTAGTACTACAAGTCATCATATTACGTAATATATCAAAATGGTAATTTAATTCGGTTAAATCATTATGACTCTGTCGAATTAATGTGAGTCGTAAAGTCGATAAACAAATTTATGAATATTTTTTCTATGGCTTAGACATGGAATTAAAACTTAATTTATTTATAATTTTATAACCGTTTTGTTTTAAGTCACCGGAGATATGTATTTTCAAGTCTTTATTTTTATATCCTGTAAGATGGTAATTATAAGCCATAGTTATATAAATGTACACAATTATGTATTTTAATATAAATCATACTTGTTATAATAGTTTATTCAAATGCTATTTCCCTAGGAAAAAACTTATACTCTAACTCAATAAAAGTTATAGGTTATCCTTAATTGTGATTAACATACAAGGGCCATAAAGATCTTATTGAATCTAACGTATCCAGGCAATACTCATTAGGCACGACCGCGCTGGTTATATGGTGTATGTAAATACATATCGAACGTATGGATACTGCGGTTTTGAATAATTCATTCTTGAAATTGTAATATTATACAAATTACCTCGATACCGTTCAAGCTCGGGTCCTTATGCAACACAATGTGTGAAAACTGTTTTACTATGAATTTATAATATATAACTATGGGTAATTCAAAAGATTAGTATGTAATAAGCAGGATATGAAGATAGACAAAATTACAAATATTATTTAAAACGTATTATGTACTAAATAAAATTAAATACTTTAAGTTAAAAAATTTATAAAACGTTCACAAACTTTTAAGATTTAAAATCATTTTATATGGTAAGATCTTGTATTAAAAATATATGTATGTATATTTTTTATATAGCGCTGTCGCCATAAAATCATTGACAGTGCATTTGTTGTATTTTGAAACAAAGAAATGCATGCTGCTTGTTATGAATATTTTTAGCTAATATAACTTAAACTTAGCTTCTGATATATTTTCATGTGCAAACCATTTCCAACATGATGACCGTTTGTCTTGAGTGAGGTGGTGATGAAGTATCTTGAGACATCGTGAAGAAATCTGTATCTTCGAAAGATATGTGAAGTTCGCCTGAACTTGTACAGCGTGGTGGGCTATGGCCGATCCCCTCATTGAAAGAAGGCGCGTGTTCCGAGTAGTGAGATATTCAAAAAGTCTGAATACATACATAACTTAATCTCTATTTTGTTCTTGTGTATCTTGATATTATATCATTAACTTGCTTAAATCATAAAAGTATAATGTAATAGGAACACTTTTAAAGTACCATTTGCGTATCTCTTATGATGACTTAATTTTATAGAAAAATATGATAATTATAATATCGAACAGTGTCAAATGATAAAACTGGTGGAAATATATATCTATCCTAGTGACATGCGATATTGCCCTTATCTAGTTTATAATCATTGTGTTTGAAATTTTAAAATAGTTCTTACTCCAAAGTATGATAAGACGATATGCTGTTACTAGAGATCGGATTGTATGCAACATTAAAGTGTCAAATATGCAAATTAATATGCATGCAATACTTAAAATATGGTAAAAAGTTTCGAAATATGCAATCACTAACGGCTTACACTTGCTTCGCTCGTTTTCGTCTCTAGAAAAACAGAAACGAATCTATCCAAGGGTACTGTACATTTTTCCGGAATAAAAAGTAACCTATGTTCTATTCCAGACTATAATCTATCTGAGTGCCAAATTTTACCCAGATCCGTTTAGCCGTCCTGGCGTGATTGAGTTACAAACATTTAAACATCCATATAAAATTTCACATTTATAATATTAGTAAGGTATTTAAAATTTTAAAATAGTTCTTACTTCAAAGTATGATAAGATGGGTATGCTATTACTAGAGACCGTAAAAAAAATAAAAAAAAATAATGTTTTGTTAATTATTTGTTTTCAAAATCATGCGATAATTAGCAACAATGCGAAAAAATCTAGATAGATTGGAACTTCTACAAGTTTTTTTGTACCTTTCGGAAACATATTTAAGTAGGTACCTATACACCTACATTTTTTCTTTAAAACATTGAATAAGAATTTTTCGAGCATCTTTCAGGTGGCACAGATTTTTATTAATACTCATTACTTACATAAAAATAATGCCTTCATTTAAAAAGCTCCCACTTTTCAGATCGCTATACGATGTACCCTAAAACAGTATTTTTTTCGTCATCTAGAGCACTACTTTTGTGAAACGTGAAAAAATCGAAGAGATAGTTTTGATTGTCAGTATGTTTTGTTGTGGGTAGAGCCCTCTCTATTAATCAGATTTAATTCTTCTAAAGCGGATGGCTTTATACATGCATATTTTACATGTGCTAGCTGATAAACCTAAAACCAGACCGGCACGCTACAGGTATAGTAGGTAGGTATACGTAAATTTTTTTTGTTATCAACAGCTCTACAAATGGCATATTATCTAAAAATATACGCTTCATATTATGTTGATTGTCTCTGTATTTTTATTACTTTTTCTGAATATTTAAAATGAGAATCTGTCATGTGTCAGTTTGTTTTAGAAAAAAATAAGTTTATTCAAATTTTAACATTAAATAAATTACAATAAATAGCTTAATTCTTAGAAAAACGCTAAATGACAAGATAACGAATGTTACAGCTCTTACGCAATTGACCTTTAAAAATAATTTGTTTTAAAATAACATTCTGAGATTTATAATTCAATCTCTATTTATTTTAAGCCAAAATAAACATTTCTATGTAGATTTTCCGAAATTTTCGATTCAAAATTAATCCTGAAACCGAACTCTATATTTTTGATTTATTTTTTTGAGAATAAACATTCGTGTCATAATTTTTAGACAGTTGACTATTAAGGTGGTCGAAGAATGAACTAGATGACACGAAGAATTTATGTTAAAAATTGAGAATAGGAAAAATTTACAAAATAAATAAAGGCTTCTTAATTATTTAATTTTTGTTCTCTAGGTATATAATAGGTATAGAATATTTTTATTGAGGACGTTTTAATGTATATTTACGTATGTTTTAGTGTTGGAACATTAATAAATATTATTATTTAATACAAATTAAATAGTCCGCCAACCCGCACTTGGCCAGCGTGGTGGACTATGGCCTAATCCCTCTCGTACTGAAGGGAGGCTCGTGCCCAGCTGTGGGACGTTAAAATAATTCCGGACAAGTGGGAGTCGGACTTTTAGTTTAAAGCAAGGTCTTACAGCACAAGTAAAGGGAAAATTCCGAAAATTAAAAAAGTTGAAAATTAAGGTAAATTTTGGTACTTACAAGTTTTCGCGAAAATCTTTCATATCCTTTTATCATGTTGACTCAGGACCTTGATTTAATACACCTAATAGGGACTATAGACCTCAGTATCTGGTATAAATTTCAACTTGCTAAGTCCACCCATTCCTGAGAAAATCGGTGGTGACACACGGACAGACAGACAGACGGACAAGAGAGTGATCTTATAAGGGCTCCTTTTTTGTCTTTTGAGCTCCAGAACCCTAAAAAAGGGTTGAATACAATAATAAAATCGAACAGATAAATATACATAACTTCATTTTTCACTCTTTTTCTTGTATACATCCCACAATAAATAAAAAATAATAATATATAAACAAAAAATTGATGGAATCGCATGCCCGCTGTCCTCTTAAAGGTGCAATAAGTAAATTTGTATGTGGGAAACAATCTATGAAACTTCTTATACGATTCATTCTATGCATTCGTTCCATAGCTTTTTACCTAAGTAGGTTGTTCTTTTATGACGCGAGCGGAACCGGAGGTAAAGTCCAATGCGGACAAAACTAATATACAATACATATGTAGGTTTTTCCACTTTCCAAATTGCCTTATTGAATAGTGTGGGGGGCCCGAGGTTGCGCGTTGAAATATTTATTAAGATTATAATTAATATTATATATGTATGCTAGTATATGGTCAGTTTTGTTCACGTATACGTTAGTATCACGTACGTACTTATAACGGTTTCTTTTTAACTTTTATAATAAAACGATGGCGCCAGCGTCGCACTAGCGAGGCATACAAATGCTGTAATATGGTTATAATAGACGTTATAATTTGAATATTTTATGAGCTGGCTACTACATTTTTGGATAAGGAAAAGGTTAAATATTCATGAGTCAAATAAACAAAGTTTTGAATGGAGTGAAGTAGTTGTACTCAGGTACTTTATGAGGTGGTGTGGAATGTGCATACAATTAATATTTTCCTTTTTTTTTGGTAAATAATTATTGTAGGTAAATTATTGTAGATATTATCTATCCTTTACCCTTTCTATAAAATATTTTGTAGTTCTCATTTACATTTTAATATTTTAAGTAGGAAAATATAAAACTCTAGTTGTTAGCTACCATCGGTCTTTTACTTAATAACAGTAAATGTTTTAAAACTTTTAACTTCTATTCAATTATGTTTTAAGTAAAACTATAACTAGATATTCACTAAGTAATGCTACATCTATGATATAAATGTTCTACCATGAATTCTGTAAAGCATTCGAAACGTCGGGAACCAAAAATCCAAATAAATCCGCGAAAAAATCCGAAAAGATAGTTTTATTTAAAATAAATGTTCTATGTGTTTCTTAAGGAAAAAATAGTTTCAGTAAATTAAAATTGATTCCTCCTGCGTTTGATACACACGTATCTATGTATTTACAAAAAAAACTTTTTATTAATAGGCTTAAGGAACAGTAACACCTTATTCAATATTAAACAAGAACAATTTTAAATAATATTTTTCTGAAACCATTGAATTCATTTTAAATTAAACTCTTTTAAGAGGACTACAATACTACGACTTACGCATTCGCGCATACTAAAGCATTCGAAATGTCGAGTAAATAAAACCACGATGAAAGACAAAAAGATAATTTCACTTAAAATGTAAATTAATCGCGTAAATTTAAGAACGTATTACCATTAAATTAAAATTGAATTTCATTTGTTTATTCAGCTATTATAATTTTTTTTCTAAATTTCATGAATCAACATGGCGGTAGTTCCGAACTGATGTTCAGAAAGAAAATGACTCAGTCCTAAAAGGAATAGCCAAAAGTGACTCGGTCTGAAAAATCTCTATTTTATAACCATAATATATCTATACTAATATTATAAAGAGGTAAATTTGTGAGGTTGTGACTTTGTAGGGGGTAATCGCTGGATTTACTGAACTGATTTAGATGAAATTTAGTAAGAAGATAGTTTGAGACCCTGGGAAGGACATAGGATACATTTTATCCCAGAAATCATTCTTTAAGGGGGTGAAAATGGGGATGAAAGTTTGTATGGGGAATCAAGGTAGGGACGAATCCAAACGAAGCGAGGGAGAGTCGCTAGTATTTTATATACCTTATACTACTGTTGCCTACTAAAACCAATGCTTAGAAATTATAGTTAAAACTTACATATAGCTTTTGTTAACATGCTAATCCTGAAAGTAGAATTCGTCATTCATTTCAGCAGTCGGTGCAGCTTGAACATTATTTAAAATCAAATAAATGTGCAATTTTAACAAATCATCTGTTGAAACAAATAAAAATTAAGACCTCGGTTAGACAATTATCTGGAAAGACAACCCTTTCTTTCCAGGTAGGTAATAGTTCCACAAGGTTTTTTAGGCGGAATTTTTTTCGAAACCTATTTTGACAGCCTCCACGCCCCGTTTCGCCTCCTCATTATTATAATAGTTTGTGTACTATTCAATTTCCTAGCGATACGTCCGCCTTAACTATTATTTATGTGTTAGTCTAAAAAAAAGTTATTATAAATGACTTGCGATCTTAGATGCCTATTTTTGTTAAAATTCTGTGTTGTTAATAAAAACAAATATATGAATATAATATGACATGAATGGTTTTGGCTGATTTCTTTTAAACTACATATGTATGTATATGTTGAATTCAAGTAATGCCACCAACATGTCGTGGCTGTTAAGAGACTCAAATCTAACTTAATGCTAGGAAAGTCAGATTTAATAATTAGAAGAATACTATTTATCGTTAACATATGAAAAATCATAAATATAAACGATAATGGAATACAGCGCATCCATATATAATATTTATTGAAAATAAATATGTACCAATAAAACGTACAAATAGACAGTATCCATACAGACCATAAGCGGCACATTGTACCAACATAAAATTAAATATTATACAGACATTTACTTGAATATAAGGACATTAAAGAGGCATTTTTAGATAGCCACAGTGACTACCATTTTATATGCAATTCGATTTCATATTGTTATCAGTGTTATTGGTTATTAAAAAACAGTCTGGAAAACGTAATCTGAGGGTTTCCGAGCTTTCTTATCTTAATTTTCGTAATGTAGTGCCGGTCGTCGTGTTTACTGAACGTTTATTATGAGCTCGAGTATTAAATACGAGTGAAACACTTAAATGTACCAAGTATAGTACCATAAAGATAATATTTGAATTAGAGGTGCAAAGTTATATGCAGGTATAATTTCAAACCTGCGTAAAATATAGGATTTTTTTAAATAAATATGTTGGGCCATTTAAATCTTGACGGCACGTTTGGCTCTATTTGTTGTGACTTGCTGTGCCAGCGGTCACGGGTTCGAGTCCCGCTGGGGGCATTCATTTGTGTGATGAGCACGAATGTTTATACTTCAGTCATGGGTGTTTATAATATGTAAGTATATATTTTAAATTTCATATGTGTAGTGTATCAACCATCTGGTATCCATAACACAAATCTCGTAGCTTACCATGGAACTAGATGGTGCTGTGTGTTAATTTTCCAACATATTTAGAATTTTACGCAAAATGTTGTATTATATTACATTCGAATAAATGGATTTCAATAGCAATAAATTAATGATAAAAGTAATCTATGTAAATGAAATGATAACTGTGCGTGCATTGCTAAGTACGTTCGAGAATTTATGTACGTTGTGTCGTGGGTTGTCAATGTGCGGTGACATGTTCCAGCAAAAACACCTGCGAAGCCTCCTGAGTATTTTCCAAATAAATTAACATCAAAAGTTATTTTTTTTAACTGATACTTTTTGCCCCTATAAATTGTGGAACTTTATTAAAATTTTAACTACTATTTAATCACTATAGCTTTGGTTAATTTCAAATAAATTAATGCTTGCGTATTTTTCAAGTTTATTTTATAAAAATTCTTCTATACTAATATTATAAATAGGTAAAGGTTGAGTTTTTGAGTTTGTGACGTTGTAGGGGGTAATCTCTGGATCTACTGAACCGATTTAGATAAAATTTGGTAAAAAGATAGTTTGAGACCCTGGGAAGGACATACTAGGATATTTTTTATCTCGGAAATCATCCCTTAAGGGGGTGAAAATGAGGATGAAAGTTTGTATGGGGTATCAATTATAAACAAAATAGTAGATTAAGTACAAAAAATTTGCAAACTTGAATTTATAAAAATATATTTAAAAGTACAAAAAATTTGAAAACTTAAAATTGCAAACTTATCGTGCATTAAAACGAAGATTCCATTTTAGGCCTGTTTTATGATAATATTGTCATGATATATCATCTGATATCCAAATTTTTAAAATGATAAGATTTTTAAACTTAAAAAGCTTTTTCTGTAATCTAAAAAAATAAATAACACACTTAACGTTTTTAGAAAAAGGAAGACAAGCACAATTGATGCACTTTTCTGTCTTATTTTAATCTTTTTTGTTTCAGAATTATGATTCACGTACACTTCTTTGCATGCATAGTACCTATGTACAAGTTGTGTTGCAATCTATAGCTACATATAATAAAATTCTTACTAAGTTGAATCTGTACATTAAATATTTTTTGGAAAATCTTATTGCAATAGACATTATTATCGATACAGAGGCCGAATCTATAGTTTTTAGAATTTTTGTCTGTCTGTCTGTCTGTTACCGCATCACTGAAAAACCACTTGAAGGATTTTGATGAAATTTGGTATGATGGTAGCTGGTTATCCGGGTCAACATATAGGATACTTTTTACTGCGGGAAAATATTTCATTTCTGAGAAAAAAATACAAAAACTGCAGTGTAAGAGTATACTAACATGTAAAACTTAAGAATTTGATTTTTGGTCATCTGAACACGGGAGGAGCCGCGGGCAATGCTAGTATTATATATAAATGAAAAAGTTTAGCTGTTTGGATAGATGTTTGTTACTCAATCACGACAAAACGGCTAAACGGATCTGGATGAAATTTGCCACAGGGATAGTTATAGTCTGGAATAGCACATAGGCTACTTTTTGTCCCGGAAAAATGTACGGTTCTCGTGGGATAGATTTGTTTTTGTTTTCCTAGAGGCGAACCCGAGCGAAGCGAGGGTGAACCACTAATTTATATAATAAATCTAGTCTTCTTTATGGATTCTCAGAATGTTTTGTCATTCGTCATCTTATTAAAAATGTCTAAATTTCAAATGAGTAAATGGTTCCGAGTACAAAGATATTTTTACATTTCTCAAGCGAAATCACCGCACGCTGAAATAATTTGAAGTAAATGAAAGAAAACAAAATAATATGTTGCATCAAAAACATAGTTTATAAAACTTTATATGCCTTGTCATTAGACATTGACTGTACTTTGTGTAAATATAATGAAAAATCGTTTACTATAACGTTTTTACCTCAATTGCCCATAAATTTTAGGACAAAAGCTAAAAACAAGGCGTGTAGGCGGCGAGCCTCGTCGGCTGACAGTACAACCGTCCACCGAAGCGTATTAAAACTATACTTTATGATTGAGCGAATAAGAACTACACACTTCACAACTTGTTGGTTCCAGTGTACACTTTATGCGGACGTCTTTAATTGTATCGCGTATTTGGTGCGTTGTTTCATTTAAATATCCTTTATTTATTTATTTTTTAATCTGAATCCTTGAAACAGGTCGCTGTCCTGCGCCTGTGTGGGTTTACTTGACTTGCATGTTATTTTAATTAAAGACCTCCTCAATTTAGGGCAAAGACCTACAAAATTCGGCAATCTTTAAAATAAGGTTTGATAAAAAATAATATCCACTTAAGGTTCCTACTATGTATTACTAATAGTTTTTTTTAAAGTAGACTTATAATGTCTTCTATGCATAAATATTTGGTATTTCTGTAAATAATTTGAAATTAGACATTAATAAAACAATAATTTAGTCAGTCACATTTACTTATTCGGCTAACGATCATTGTCATTGTTACTGGTTGTTTGAAAATAGCTTGTTAAATCAATTTAAGTATTATTTATGCAACACAACACAGAATTAAATCTCACCAGACTAGATGCCGCTTAAACAATGATCATAATGTATAGATCAATTATATATTTTATCTACCAATACCCGCGATATAAACTTTTGATATAAGTATCAGTTTTACAATAATATAGTCTGCCCAATTTGTTGACATTTACGATTGCTGCTCCTTTGGGTAATAGCATGATGATAACAACGTATAGCATATCTCAATAAATAATGCAAAAAGAATTTTTCAAATAGGATTAGTAGTTCCTGAGATTAGCGCGTTCAAACAAACAAACTCTGTCTCTTTATAATATTAGCATTATAAAGAGATTTACAAATAGCGAAACTAAAATAAATGAGGAATTAAATATATACATAGATATTTAGATTAAAAAGTTGCTTGTGTTTTTATTATTTCTAAAGCTTCTCGCGGCAAAAAAATCTAATTTTAAAATTATATACGAGTAATATATAGAGTTTTTGTTATGGTGTTACAGTAGCGATTTAACGCTACGTGACACAATGTCATGATACTACAAGAGATAACTTTGAATATACGATTATTCGCTGAAATACGTGCTCTGAATTAGTACGAGAATATCATTTTCAACTATACTTCTACAAAGTCGCAAAGTTTAGTGAAAAAGCTTGTTGTTACTAAAATTACTCCAACTTTTGGGAAAAAATAAATGAAATGAATTATTCTTTTATAAAAAAAGGTCATAGATAGGTGCTGCGTTTTAAAATTAGTACAGTAGTATAAAATAATATGTTATCTTCAATGTTCTAACATAATTTTTGTCAGGCTTCAATTTGTTATTTTTTTAAGTTTTAACTTAAAATAACGTTTTAAATAATCTATTGTATACTTTTCATTAATATGGAGAATATTATATCTAACAATCATTTTAGCATCAACAAATGTCAATACATAATGCGACAGTTAACAGTTAAAAGTTGCTTAACTTTTGACCTCCATCCGATAGTCACACAAACGTTTTCTGAACCCATATATTATATAAAGCCGTCGCTTTTTTTCCATTAGATCTTTGTAATAAATCACACTTTATCTTTGCATTAAAATATTTACAATATAAACCTTTGAATGTAATAAATCATTAATTTAAAAATGCTCTCACTACCTTCCAACTACAGCAGAGCAGTCGAGTGAGAATGTAAGTTTGGAATAAATAATATAAATAGTTTCAACTTATAGATACAAAATCAGATATCTCATTACGTACTTTTATAGCGGTGTCTCAGGTCGGCCTACGTAAAATACGGCCGTGTAACACGACACCCAGTGTAAGCCGTTTGCCTGCCCGTGTGTTCGCTAGTCTCGCTCCATTCCTTTTATTGTTTAATAATGCTCGAGACAACATTGTGGTTTGTTTTAATAAGAAACTAGTAACGCCTTTCGATTGTGCCCAATAGTATATTTCATTTATAGGATCGTTTTTCACGATCGGTCTAAAATCTAAGTAATATTAAAAATATGTTTATGCCAATGCCATTTAGACGGGCATTTTTGTTTATTTCAACTAATGATATTATTCATTTATATTATAAGTATTTTTTCTTATTTCATATTGTGAGATAAGCGAGAGTGAGATATGCGTTGTGAAATCATTTAACGAGCATGCCTCGAGTGAATCAGTTACAATAACAATTTCCATTTTTTTCTCTTCCGTAATTATAGACACTATAAATCTTCATATTACAAGAGGCGCTGACTCTAACAATGCCGCAAATTATCTATGTTTGTATGACAAAAACTTGGTGTACTTTTTTTAAAATAAACTCTTAAGTAATGATCAGCAATACATCAGTATTTTCAGGTTTTATTCTGAATTACATCTTATATTATCGATACACATTAGTGTATTTTATATAAAAAATATTTAGCTGTCAGTCAAATTCAAATATGTAATCAATATGCCTACTTATTGGGAGAATAAAATCAAAAGTTGTGGTATATTATTCTACACTATTATAATAAATGTTTCGATAAGAAAATCACTTTCTCGTCTCGTTTCAAAGCGTAGGAACTCGGCGCGTTGTATTTTATTACCTTATAATTTATAGAACAATTCGATAAATAAAGTAAGTAGTTGTGTAATAAAAAGAATATATAGTTTTAAAATTGTTTATTTATTATAATATAGATTATACACCTACTTTTAAAGTTTCAGTCAAATAAATACACGAATTTTCGCTTTTTTTTTTTCTTCAAAATAAATATCACTAAAATTGTACAACAATAAGCTATTTACATTATATCACAAATAATATTTGAAAGGACCTAATGTATTAGTAGTATCACGTCTACTTACAGTCTGTTCGATCCACATGGAATATTCGATAGCTCGAACTATAGAACAATCGCGCACTTCTTATTAGAAACTAATGCACATCTAATCCAATAAACTAAAATGACTCGAGGATTACTTAGCGTACACTAGTTCACTCACTTCACTACCTGACTGGTACGATCAGTTCAAAGCTTTTCGAAGGCCCTCGAATTTGTGAGCATTTCTCTCGTCAGCCGCCACACCTGCTTTGCGGCATTCTCCATTGCAGTCGGCGATTTTCCTTTGAATAAGTCAACATGAGGAAGGAAGTAGTGCGGGCATCGCCGGCACTGAAGGGAAGATATCAATTGAAGAAAGATCCCGTTTATCCTGTCTCCAATGGCGGCTTCATCCCATTCGTGCTCCCTGGGATGTTTCTCGCATTCGTACAATAAAAGCGTTTTCATATGATAACACGTGACCGGATTGCCGGGCAAGTCTAAGTGTCGATCTCTAATAGTTTTTAATATGCTCAAACATTTTCGCCGACATCCGCCTTGAAGGAGACGGTTTTCGGCTTCAAAAAAACTGAGGACCCACGCATCACCTTCCATGGCAGAGTTTTTGCCCTGCAACGTTAAGCATTCTTTCGAAAGAAGATCAAATCCTTCTGTTTTTACTTCGGCCACAATGTTAGGATGCGGCCACGGTATGGTCGGTAGAGGCCAGTGTGCCGCCGACCTGGGCCACAAGCCGGCGCATTTGAAAGCTGGTGTTATCTGCACAATATATCTCTCACGTATACGTAACTTCACTTCCGTAGTTTCCGCTATCATTTTCACACAATCTCTGTAGGAGCATTTATCACAAGCCTGAGCTACTAATGTCTGGAATCGAGACCTAATTTTTCTCGCAGATAAATAACCTGAGGCAGTAATAAACTCTACCCACAGGGACATTGAACGTTTTCTTCCGTCGCTCAGCTTCAAAACGGCGCAACCAGGTAAAGATCCGTCGTCAACGAAATTCAAAACTCCCATCTGATTTAAATATATGATAATTTCGAATTCATGTGGCGAAACAACTTCGAGGCCGTCGAATCGACCATTGTAGTCCGTAAGCGAGGATATGAACCTCGGCTCCTGCAGCTCCACTTCTTTGAGGACATCCTGTACTATCCTGCATACTTCGTGAATGGTTTTCGCGATTTGGGCCTTGCGGTTCGCGACCCGCTCGTTGTAGTACTTATTCATCTGATAGACTAGTTTCGATTGAGCCGCCATCATCTCAGGTGGGACGAGCATGGTGGCTTCACCCGGTTATCATGGTCCGGCGGCGTTGCACGCACGCGCACGGCACGCAGACGTTCTAAGACTGAGCGGTTTCGACTCGACGGCCGATGAAAGACGGTGTACGCCCATCATGGTGCCGGCCAATGAGCGCAGGCTGTTCGTTCTCGCTCGTGTAGAACTACCTTTGCGCGAGCGGGACAGCAACACTCCTCGGCCGAGGCGTAAGCGTAGTATTGATCGGACGCAAGCCCCGCCTCCAACGAATAGGTATTCGGCGCTAAGGTCGTGATCGTAATTACATGATCGGCTTAGAACGATCCTCGTTAATTCGGTAGCCCGAGGCTATTAATGGCAACGTCTTTCGATGCTTTTTTATCATGTTTTTAATTATAACGGCTAATTTAATTCGATGTTGGCACGCATGTCATAACTTGTGATATTAAATGAGCTTGTACATGTAATTTGTCGCATGTTTTTTCCATATATAGATACAAATGTGTTGCGTCGTTTGTGTCATATTGCTACGCGTAATACTTGGGATTCTTTGAATGGAATGATAATAATGAAGTGCCGAGTTTATTTCGAATGTAGGTACTCATGTGAAATGCAACATGGTTATGTTTATTTTAATATTTTCTTGTAACTTTAGACGTTAGCAAATTTCATTCCGTGCAAAATTTTCTTAATTATAATAAATTAACACAAGCGACTTACATTAAGTTGCTTTTATATTGTTTTACTATCTTGTTATGCCTGTTTGAGTCAACAAGGGGTAAGACAAGTAGGCATTCTATTTGCATTGCTAACATATTTAATGTCAATTTGTGTTAAAATGCTGAAGTTGAAAATAATAAAAATTCCCATATAAAATACTTAAAGTTACTCGTAGTTTAGATGTTTATTTTGCTGGAAACGCAAAATTGGCTTTATGGGTCTAATAAGTAGGTATACCTACCCTATAATTTATTAAACCTAGTCAACACATTGAGGAAAATTCAATAAGACATACCTAAGTAATTTAAATTAAAAATTTAGATAAATATACCTATGTTAAAAAATATTTTATAGTAGTTAGTAGGTACCTATTTATAAAGTATCAAACTAAGTTTGATCTAACAAAATAAGAGAAAAAATCACGTACGTTTTAGAAGTAAAACTAGCGAATCAACCTCGCTTCGCTAGGGTTCGTCCTTAGGTTGATTCCTCATACAAAATTTCATCCCCATTATCACCCCCTTAAGGGATGATTTCCGGGATAAAAACTATTTTATGTCTTTTCCAGGGTCTCAAACTATCTTCTACCAAATTTCATTTCTTCATGTCATCATATTTAGGTTCTATATTAAATTTTATGATGTGACCATGATTAAGTTTAGAAGAAGATTGTTTAAAATATCAAATATTCGTGTAAGTCTAAGAAAGTATAGTAAAATTATTTTCAATTTGCATAAGCATTCTCTCATTGAGCATTTTTATATCTTTGCAAGACCAAAAATTGCTAAAACATCATTGTTATGACGATTAACTTTTTTTTTATACGTTTTGCTGTGTAAAAGTTTATTGAATATTATTCACATTCAACACTTAAATTTTATGAGCAGTACACATTTATAATTAGTATCAAATATCCTATAAGCATTAACGTGAATAGTCCCATGTCTTCCATACAGGAATGCCTATTTCGGTCGGGATTGATAGCGCCTCTCGACGTGATGGATGGTTTTAAGACGCTTGATTTACGCGATGTCCTCACGATTCATGCCGGTACCTGGAGAACGGGGAATGCTCCCCGATTTAGAATTTCTCTCTAGTTAAAATATTTCCAAAAAAAAAAAAGAAAACGTAATATATACATAGTTTTATTTAATTACTTTGAGGCAGTGAATCTGTTGTTGATGGCTTTCCACCAATTACGTTCATTCGATCGTTTTTATATATCTCCATTCCGGTACCTATTATAGACGAAGCTATATAAGACTCGAGAAAATTTTAATTTGCTTTTTCAATATAATTATAGATATATTTTATCGTAACCTGTTAAAACTCATAACTAGAGTTACAGGATATGAAATCAGATAACCGCAAATAGTACGACATAAAACGATTTTTACCTCTTTGCTAATTAGATAGCTTTAACTTTTTATGATCTTCTATTAAAATTACTTACTAATAGCGGAAATAATTATTGAGTAATTTAGGAGGTTTTCAGTAAGTAAATATACTGATTTTTTTTACGTTTCTTTACTATTTTACATCGCTGTGTTGTTTTATACAGATCACATTATAAATAATATTTGTTAATTGTCTTTTAAAAAAAATATGACATATTTTAATAGATAATATTAACGAGAAGTACTTTCAACGCTATATTATATTAGCTTATTTAAAGGAGCAATGTTTCATTTCCCAAATATGGGTTGGGTTTTAACCCTTCGCACAACGCTAACATAAATCCCTTATTTTATTTTCCTATCAAATTTTCCTCATCCGACACCGTACCTACCTACTTGTAAAAAATGTACAGCTTCCATATTTCCTATCAATTGAACCGAAGCCGACGGCGCATGCGCGATCAAAATGGCGGCGGTGAAGACACGCCCACTTCCGCCGGATGTCCGAGCGAAGCCTACCCTTTGATACTGTCTACAGATAAGGGTTGTTTTATATTTATGAGGATAAATAAAATAAATGATTATGTTAGATAATTATCCTAAACTAAATTATGGCTTTGTTTTTTTGGTAGAAATTCTTATATTATTAATTTTACGTGGATATATAAATATTTACATATACCTTATTAAAAATTGTTTGTTATCTTTTTAATGTTCCATCGTGTTAATTACGTGTTGGAATGTTGCAAATAGCTAAAGGTAAAAGGTTAAATTGAATAAAGAAGCAAATGGATAATTTTCATGTATTAAGATTGAATTTATCTAAAATTAAAATTATTTATCTTTATTTATGGGAAGCTAGAATAATAAAAACAAACTCATGCCACGGGAATCGTACATTTTTCTGGGATAAAAAGTGGCCTATGCACTATTCCAGACTATAATCTATCTCTGTGCCAAATTTCATCCAGATCCAGTCAGCCGTCTGGCGTTATTTAGTAACATATATACAATCATCCATCTATAAATTCATATTTATAATATTGGTAAGCTTTAAATTATACAAAATGTATAATATAAATCGAATGAAAATGTTCTTTTAATGAAACATAATTTTCATTTTTTCACATGCTATAGTTGTCGTTATAGTACCTACCCTTAAAAAAAAACTTCAATGTAAATACGACATATGAATAGGTATCAGTGCTTAATAAGTTTAAATTAATATATAAATTGTGAACACTGTACAAAATTCGTTTCCTCTACAAATAATTGAAATTACTCTCATACCTAAGTGTTTACTATTTTTTAGTTTCTCGAATCAAAAATGTTGCTCAAGATTTAATATGAAACGCGCAGAATACGCTACCCATATAATTTATATCCTAAAACTCGATCCATATAATTTTACGTACTCGTCACAGTTTTGTAGCGACGCGACGGTCATTAAAACGCTGTGCCATCCCGAACTATTAAAATCACGTCTATTAAACATATGGCTCTTAAGACTAATTTATGAGACGTATACAGAAACACAACGTGCAACGATTATTAATAAAACTAAACAGTTTGTACGTCACCAAACCGGCCGCAAAAAAATGAATTTCATCAACGAATGTACCAACAGAATGACGGAGCGCGTTGTAAAAGGAGTACGCGCTGATATTTATGGTGTATTGAATTTGCTATCGTGTAGTATGAAAGATGGGCCCGGACGAACATCTGTCATCCCCCACTGCTATCGGCCGACTGACAGCGCGCCACCCTTTTCACAGGGGGAGGGGATAAAGCCCCGCCTACTGTTTAAAAACGCCTCACACACAAAGGCCGCATGTCACAAATTTTGGAGCAAACGAAATTCAACTCTATCACGCTACTATAAAAGTATTTTTGTAAATTAATACTTTACATGAATATTAGGGTTGTGCGATGTAACTTTTTTCAATAATTATTTTTCTTACAATGCAAAGATATTTCGGCGCGCAGTACAGTAATTGGTTTCAAGAGTAAAATAAGCAACGCGTTATATTGCTAAATATATTATGCAATTTTGAGCTGTATTTCAAAGTTGTTTAGAACTGAAATGCTGTAGAGGAATAACAGTCGATGCATTTTTATATTCGCCACGGTGTGCGACGATTGAGTCGTCCTGTCCAGTGTAATTATTATAAAGATTCCAGATAAGAGATACACGTCTTTGTTTCGCGGTTTTTTGTTTGCATTATTAGCGGGCCTTTTGTGCATTTCAACGAAACAAATTTAAATGGAACAATGCAAGTCGATATAGTTATAAAAGCACACGAGCAAAAAAATTATGCAGTCGAACGATTTTAATTGAATTTGTGCTGCACCTTGTGTTAAATTTATTTTTATATCAAAAACGTTGTCAAAACGTCAGCCAACAGTACTAATTAGTTATGAGGAAACAGAAGTATTATATGTAATACAAATAAGAGAGTTTAAACAATAAAATCACAAAATAAATTAGACATCTTACGTTTGATAGAAAAAAAAATCATTTTCAAACTCGGCAATATATCGACTTAATCTCCAAGTGCAATCTAAGGGTAAAATTATAAAAATATAAGCTACATGACAATTATGTACCTACATATCAACAATAGATATCGGTAATATAAATAATTTTCTCTGAAATCCGGAAACGCGATGGCGCCGCATCTAATCACATCCACGTGTACGAACGCAACACGAACATGTGTTCCGAATTACATCAATTTCAATATTTTTGTTTGAAGCGCTCCGTTTTCTAATTATTTTCAGCGTAGTCGTTCAAAATATTGTCCTTATTAAGCGGAGTTTAATTTGGTAGAGTTCTGATTAATGTCAACTTTAACGTCATGTGACAGGTGTCCGCAGTGCAACATCTTTATCGCAGTCAAGTATAATTACTTACGTATATTTGCAAGGCACAAATGTAAAATATATATAAACTTAATGCTAATATAGTATTATAATATTTTTATATCTCATTTTATTGTTATAAAGTGACACTTTTGGAATTGTTTTTAATTTATAAAGTCAAAAGCAAACTAATTTGTAAATTGTTTAAATCCACTCAAAACAAATTCTAATCAAGTAAGTATTAGATTCCACGCCGGTAGCGCGCTATCTCTACAATGTGCTTAATCGTAGAGCCGTAAAGTGTAGAGAACAAGCTGCCTTATCTCAAAACGCTCGTACAACCCACAACTATTGCTTATTTATTGCCGATTGACGCTTCGTTTTCTGTTTTGATAAAACGGGTGTTTTGTATTCCAATAAAAACTGGCTTCCCAAACATTGGGATGGGTAATTCGTGTGCATAGATTGACGTATAATTTAAATAATTAACCCTATCTATTCGAGTACTCGTACATTGACAAGTTTTGTGTTGATCATGACCTGAAACTGTGTAAGCGTATGACTGCATAATTTACTATTTCTTTTTAATGAAATACCATAAAGCATAAGAAATGTCGGGAACCAAAAAACAAAATAAATCCTCGAAAAATCCGAAAAGATACTGTTATCTATACATATAATAAAATTGTAACCAAGCCGAATTTGTACACTAGATATTTTTTGAAAAATCTTATTGAAATAAACATTATTATCGATATAGAGGCCGAATCTATAGTTTTTAAAATTTTTGTCTGTCGGTTTGTCTGTCTGTTACCGCATCACAAAAAACCACTGGAGAGATTTTGATGAAATTTGGTATGGTGATAGCTGATTATCCGGGTCAACATATAGAATACTTTTTACCGCGGGAAAATATCTCATTTCTGAGAAAAAATACAAAAACTGCAATGTAAGAGTATATTAATATGTAAAACCTACGAATTTGGTTTTTGGTCATCTGAACGCGGGCGGAGCCGTGGGTAGTGCTAGTTTTAAAATATTACTCGTTGGTATTTGACATACTCGTAGTATAAGAAAATTGGTCATGCAGATATATGAATATGAGGTGCAGTGGTAACATGAAATAGTATAACGACATAGAACAAGCCATAACATATCAAGTAAAAATTAACGAGACAGTTAATACGCCCCATAATATTTCACTTTTTACATTCAACGTAGGAAACTGTTGATCCGAGTTAATCCGGACACGACAGCGGTTGTAAAGTGCGACTTCACATCCCGCCTGTAAATTTCTCTACTTTCCGTGACTCCACTTTGGTATATTTTATACCGTTCCTACATACTGAGAAAATTATTTCGTTGAGTAATTCTGTAATACATTTTGGTTGTTTCACACAAATTAAGTATTTTCAGAGAGTGAAGCAAATGTAATTAAAATACTAGCGACTCACCCTCGCTTCGCTTAGGTTGTCTCTATGTACGTTTTATCGGTTAGTATGAAATACAAATCTTTGAATTTCTCGACTTCTCTATACTATAATATGCATGTATCATACATATAAACCTTTCTCTTGAATCACTCTATCTATTGCTGAAAACTCCATTAAAATCCGTTGAGAAGTTTAAAAGATCTAAGCAAACAAACAGCGGAAGCGACTTCATTTTATACTATGTAAAATTCACTAAAAATTATTTGAACTTCAATGAAGATACAATTGGCAAAACCAATATTTATTTGTACTAACTAGCTTTTAATCTAAACTAATATTATAAAGAAGCAGAGTTTGTTTGAACGCGCTAATCCCGGGAATTTGAAAAAAATTTTTTACATTAGTAAATAGCCAGGTCATTCAGGAAGGCTATAGGCTGTATATCATATAATGTATAGTCTATCAAGTCAATACTAACCGTCGAAACGTACGTCACTAGTTTCCGAATATTTAGATAAGTTTCAAATTAATTTTAGCTATAACCAAACTTCATGTAATTTCAAAACAAATTGTTACACTCTTTCCGAAGATATCTATGTATGTACATAGGTATAATAGATAAAAACCTGTCTTTAAATGTTAATATTAAAAAAGCACTCGTATCGTGATGATAACTAAATGCAAGTAACATAATTATGTCGATGTCTACAACTGTCAACATTAGTTGTAGATTTACCTATACACGAAAAAACATAAAAATTAATTAAACTTAATATGTTAAGTTTAATTAATTTTTATGTAAAAAAAATTAATTAAACTTAATATGTTAACTTTAATTAATTTTTATGTTTTTAATTAATAAAAAACATTATTACAAACGTTGTCTATATAAACAGCTGGATGGCGTAATATAATCAAAAGATAATTTCATACAGATAATTAATAAATGCCTGGGAAATCTCGATGATTTTATACACTCTATATTTTCTTATTTATTTGAAAGACTCTAGGTGCTGTATCTTATATTCTAAAATGGACATATAACTTTTTGTGATGCAAAACAAAAATTTTGATGGCTATGTTTTTTTTTTTCAAAGTATTTAAAATAATCTATATAGAGACACATGTAACGTGTATCGAAAAATTCAATCACTATAATACACCGACCTCTTTTCTCGCAATAATAACAACAATAAAAATAAAGTCTTCATACGACTGTCAGAGGAAGAAAACAAGTAATAATTAGCTTGCGTTTAAACTAATTCCAGTAAGCGCGGCGTCGCCACGGTGGCCGTCAAAGGAAGTCCTAATTAAATACTCGTACATCACCGTCGCCTGGGAGTTGAACCCGCTACCTCTATTACTAGAGACAGTACTAATGTTTGACATCGACTTATCATACTTGTTTTCACATATTTTATTATAGTGTTAAAATGGCATTTAATAATTAAAGTTTGTAATTTTATAGTTGTCAGTGCTATCGTCTTTTCATTGAAGGAATGGAAGGGAAAGGGAAAAGGATGGGAATGATATTTTATTTCTATCTCACAAACGAATGGCATGAATCTATAAAAACAATATATTATTCAACATTTTGATTTTTTGTTAGAATAGTTAGGACCTAGGGGTAATATGAGTAAAACAATTAGTGTACTTTTTAAACACTGTAATATACTCGTACATTGGTTAATGAAAGTCATTTTAAACTCGAAAATGATTCGAAATCCATAGTAGGATGCAAATCCTGCATCCCGCAGTTTGTCACTTGGAATGGTTCATAAATTCCCTGTCATCGCATCTCGGTGTATTTTCGGAGCTAAACTTTTTCTGCCGCCCTCGTGTCGCTCGATTTCCATAAAAGTTGCCTAATAAATATGTTTGTGGCGGTGACATGAAAATATCAATTTTGTATTATTTTGATATGTTCAATGCATTTTATAATATACTAGCGATTTATCCCCGCTTCACTCGGGTGCGTTACTGCGGTACGTTTCAAATAGATAAAAAAAATAGTTATCGTGAGTATTCTTTTAGGTACCTACATTATAGTTGGTTCCCCGTAATTTCAACCCCTATTTAACCCCTTTATTTTTTTCACGATAAAAAGTAACGTATGTCTTTCTCCAAGATTCTATTTATCTATATACCAATATTCGTCAAAATTAAAACATAACAAACAGACAAACAGACAGAGTTAGAGTTACTTTTCGCGTTTTTAATGTTAGTTTGGTATTACTCCGATCTAAAGATCGTAGCATGACGTTTAGTTAGCCTGTAGGTACCATCTTCATTAAATACTTAGATTAGGTATAAATTGCAGTAAGATTTTTTCAAATCCAACTAGAAATTTCAGATATCAACACGTTAAAATCATAAATAATTAAATATGTAAATATTCGACGAAAGTGTTTACTTTTACCGATTAATTAATTTTTATTTAATCTGTAGGCAATCATGATATGTGCCGACAAGTAACGACTGAATTCAAGATAATTATCTATAACACAACATTAACAGTATACTATGTAATTCTACTCAAAAATTATTCTAATTTTATCCAAATACAAACAAACATACACATGCCTTAGCCCTTAGAATACACGATTTGTGCCATAAACTCGTAATACGTAACGTAACATTCCCACAGAGCCCCGTTCGTTTCCTAGACACAATGCACGACAACAGGATGCGAGCTGAAGTCCCAACGGGTTCGTGGAAGCGACGCGGTGCTGACGATCCCACGAGATGTCCGAGATATGATGGTGCTAAACATTGCCAAATATTATAAAACTCATAATCATACTAGGGATTTAAGGAAAAATTTGATTGATATCGGATTCAAAATCGGAATCGATTACGCGGCAGCAATTACGCAATAATATAGCAAATTTAAACAATAATAGATGAGATTACCTGTACATTTCTAAATTAAAAAAAAAATTACTACATAACATTTTGTGGCCGCATTTAAAGAAAACAGTACGGCTAAAGTCAGCGAGCAACAACCAGCCAGCTATAAAGACATTCCATACAGCTTTATCTGTTATTCGCATCAATTCGATCCTCAAAAAAAAATCTTAAAACAGAGTAATCCCATAAATTTCCTTTTAACACAAATAAATTGCCAATTATATAAATGAAAACTTCTAAGTTAATGTTTTTAAAGTTTAATTAGCTGTGAAGACGAGCAAGGGCTGTTGAAGCCATTCGTATCAACACTCGTGTGTAGAGTCTACACTGTAGAACATAATGTGGATATTATTAGGAGAACAACCCGTCTGTTAACAGTGTCCACTCATTTACATTTCCTATAATCATTATTGTAAGTAGCGATAGCAAAAACGTGTAAACAAAAAACTAATAAAACTTACAAATTATACTACATTTATTATATTGTCACAAGAAAAAATCATACAAACATGGCATATCTATTTTTGCACATATAAAAAGAAGTCACCAGCGAACGACTGTCTGTATAACGTATGTGTGCGCGAACCTCGAGAACTGCAGAACGAATTTAGATGATGTCTTCGCCGTTATGAACTACAATTTTCCATAAATATTTTTTATTGAAGAGATTTATAATACCTGAGCATTGATTGTATAAATTTTATATGGGCCATTAATTGTATTAGTAATTCGTGTCAGCAAGTGCGTGTTTAGATTCTTTATCGAAGTGCACTCTATATAGTAAACGATTGTAAACAAATCAAAAAAATGTATAGCAAATATGTAGGTAGACTTTTAATAGTCTAACAAAAAAGTCCGCAATATTTTCTATTTTAATAGACGTAATTCATATTACGTTTAATCTATACTAATTTTATAAAGAGGCACAGTTTGTTTGTTTTAATCTCAGGAAGTACTACTCAGATTTTAAAAATTCCTTTTGCATTAGACAGCCCGTTTGTTGAGGAAGGATTTATATCATATAATATATCTATTCCATAACAAACTAACCCGAACCAAGTGAGGGTGAGTCGTTAGTAATAGTATATTTAGGTCGAGTAATACAAAGTTATCTAGAGTTTAGGCTCTAGTTTTATATATAGGGAGATGTTTTTGGTTCTTTTTGCATATTTCGTAGACAGTTTTTGTAATCTGGAATGTAATACATAGCAGCATATGGCTCCTGCAACACAGTTTTTAACGAGCGCAGGGGCTAGGGAAATTTTTATAACTTGTGTATGTATAAAATTATGTCAATAAAGAAGTTATTTATTTATTTATAATATAAAAACAGCATGAAAGGGAGGAGCACTAAAACAACGGTAACCTCTAGCTTTTAATCAGACATGATTCTTATTAATTTCAGTGCAGTCTTAAGAAATGTAAATTTACAAAAAACACATCTTTCTATGCCAACTGTACAGAGGTGTTGCGTTTTTTTCGCTAATGGGGGCACTTGTCGCGGCATATTTACGGCTCTGATACGATCACTTCGGTGTCTCTGCGCGCCTGGTACATACGACCGCTCGCTGTTGATAATGTAATGTTATCAGAAATATTTGAATTTTTATGATGATAAAATCCTTCACTTTTGTCATTTCTTAGCAAAAGTTACGTCTTAGTTCCTTTCAACATCCTTATCTCTGCACAGATAGATTCCCACAGTTTTTTTTAAATATTTTTGTCAATTATTTTTATATAGGGAATATCTATAATTAAGTTAAATGAAACTGTAATGAAATTACAGACAAATAGTTACCCCATGGTATTTTAACATAATAACAAAGCCCAGTAACTATTAAAAGTAAAATTATTGTCTGTCTGTCCCCGCCAATCTCAGAAACATTTGAATCATATCTTTCAATAAAATTTTACAAAAGCTGCATAGTAATAATTTTTAACCATGTATCTCTGGTAGATCAAATTATCTAGAAATAGTATTAGCTTATGTTAAAAACTAGAACGACTTAAACGACCGAGAGGAGTCTCGTGCGAATGCTAGTAAAAAATCTATTATCCACTCACTTATATTCAATCCTTTTCAAAATAAAAGCCTACTTTAACCAGATTTATAAGTTAGTATGCAAAACGCGAGCCGCCGTGCGAAAATAGAAATGGAGTAAATAAACACGATCGTGAGCTTCTTCCCGGTACTCTTCACACGGCAGATAATTCACGCTAATCTGTGATCTCCTCGAAACGGTGAGATTATGTGACAATTTATGTGAAACCACCTCGCGCGGTCCGCAGCATACCTAATAGGGTCTCGAATATAATTATACTTTCTCACATTATATTTAACTGCCACTATGGTCTATCGGTTATATATCTGTACGGTATATATCTGTACGGTTGCAGATCCGGAGGTCCAAGGTTCGAGTGCTAGATTGAGCCAAGTGTTTATCTCTTGAGAAACCTAACAAGTTATGGAAAGATAAAGTTAGCCAACCCCCGTACTTAGCCAACACGGTAAACTATAATTCCACACATTGAAAGAGGGCTTGTGCCCAGCAGTGGGACGTTAAAAAGGGCTGAATATATACATACATACCCCCAGGACTTCTTCCATCTCGCATCCATAGCATAGGACTTTAAGAGAGAATAAAGAGTTTACTTGTATTTGTGCCCACACCTTTGCTCTATATTATTATCTGTTGTGCACATGGCTAGCCTCAATGTAACCGGCCGCGTAAATTAATGTGTATTTAAATTTTGTCACTCCTTTTCATCTCTAGCGGGTTGAATTTTAAAAAGCATTATTTACTATAGGTATGTATTTGGGGTGTTGATGAATCAGACGTACGATAGTGCTGTAGTCGAGTATATTTCGTAATCCTACGTAAGGTAGGCCAACTTTGTTATATACTTGTCACAATTTACACCATAACCTTTACGAGTATGACATCAAATGTTCATCCGCGGCTTTGCTCATGTAATAAATTGATGTAATAAGGGATGGTGTTTTATAAAACAAAGAGATTTTTTTTTCAAAACTGACGTTTTTAATAAAATAAAATTTTTATGCTATATTTGTTTCTACAAACAAAAAAACTCCAACCAAATTCCATCAAAGATTATTCCAATATAAACATAAAAAACTAAACACTCAGTTTGTAATGTCTAAATTATCACATAATATCATCATAATCATCTTAATGAGATGTGTTTTTAATTTTGAAATTACAAACGCAGTTTAGTTCTATTTACATATGTAACTGTATGTAAATATATCGATAGATTAGATCCACGTTTAAAAAGGAAATACTTAACATGTTTTTTGGGAACATTAAGAGATTAGTGACACACTAACGTGGTTTTTAAATCGTAAAATTAGAAAATAATGGTCAGTATTTAGATTTAACGATTAGAATCTTTTAATTGACCGATTGAGTTAATTAGGCGATATATCCGACATAATTGCTTTTCAAAAATCCCTACAACGTAACGGTGTTAGAAAAATTATTTCAACACAACAGCTTATAATAAATTAAATCGCTACTACAATATAAAAATAGGTGGATGAAATAATTTAGCGCAGAACACGTGTACAATCCCACAATTCCATCGTAGTGTATTTGCGTGATATTGTACCATTAGAGAAGATATGGCACTAATGTGTGAACTGGATGATGGAACACCGTGTCCAATCTTGTTACAAGCTTTTATTTTCTAATAGGATAATTTAAATGATTCATTACATGCTTAAAATCATTTTGGGAGATATTTATCTTAATATTGATTATAATATTAAATTTCCAGAATTTTGACTGATGTAGCAGATAGCAGTTAACAGATGTTTATAAGATTAGTATGGAAGTATGGATACTAAAAGTAAACTTTATAATATTACAACACCTTATATTCAAAAATTAATAAATGTTTACCAGCAAATTTCCTACAATATATTTACTATGGGATTTATTTTCAACAACATTTATTTAAATCCTAATAATTACGTTAAGTACTATGCTTTGTAGTTGCGTTAGAATGGTAGAATAATCAATTTTATCTATAAAAATAATAATTTTGTTTATTGAAATATATTTTTTTACACTTTTCTTATTAAATGCGTATCATAATGTAAATGGGATAGTCATTTGATGCATTCAGCCCTTTTTAACATCCCACTGCTGGGAACGGAGCTCTCTCTTCAATACAAGGAGGATCAGAATATAGTTGATAGTCCACCACGCTTGCCAAATGCATTGCATGAGCATGTCTTTCGAAAACTTGCTAAGTTCTTTCAATCATGCAAGTTTCCTCGCGACGTTTTCCTTCACCTGAAACAAGTAGTAATAATATTGAAAATGATTCGCACATGAAAATATTAGAGGTGAGAGCGAGATCCGGGATTTGAATCCGCATTTCTCGGTTTCGCAAGCGAGCGTGCTACCACTGGGCTACCACTACCTGAGATAATCACTTATTATTCAATAAAACTCATAATTCTTGGTACATATTATGTACATACATTATACTATAAAACAATACTTGATGGTATTTCGTTGTTGTACAACAAGTACCTGTTAGTTTAACGATGTGCGATACAAGGGGCAGGGGGTGGCAGCCGGCAGGGTTCTAGAGGGTGTGTGACAAATTATATTACAATTGAATCGGACGTGCCCTATCGCTCGCCCTCTGCCATGCTAGATGTTGATACGTACTTTATTACAAAGAACTCTATGGGAATTGGTCTTTTGTTTACCATTGTTTTGTTCTGTCGGCATATTTTTTGTGAATGATTTGGAGAATTCTATTTTTAATTTGTATTCGGCGGTTGTCAGTGCTTCATTGCAAAATCCATATTTCTTTGTGGAAGTAACTGTCCCTGTGGTATCTTTTCTGACTTAAACTGCTTAACAGATTTCGATGAAATTTGGAGAGATAAAGATAGATTGTATAAGTAGGTATAAGTTACCATTTATCCGTCACGCTTATCATATGAAAGGTGCCGCTAACAAAGCTTAGTGTATCTATAAGTGCTTTATATTTAAATATCTTATTTTTAAGAATATAATATTATTTTTATAAGCTCTCCTGTCTTCTGAAAATAAAATAAAGTGATAAATTAGTTTAATTCAAGTTCCAACTAGAAAATAGTTAATGGTAATAATAAATATTGACACTGTAATTGGATACCCCCAGTTTCCAATGCGTCACGTAGGGCCCTATCATCTCGTGCACTCAGCATCCTTCCCTCTAGGGACCTAATACGTACAAATAGACAAACAAATCACCCTACCCGCTATTGTATGTGTTATTATAGAGATTTTGTTTGCAGCGATTAGGGAATAATTTATGATGTTTCATCACGAACATGTATGTATGTAAGTGTTAATAGAATGTTAAACGCAATTTTTATAGTATTCATGGAGAATAGTAATCTTAAAGATGCTTTTGACTTATGAATTCCTTCGCCACATAAACATTATGTTTTGAATACACTATAAATCTATACTAATATTACAGGCAGAGTTTGTTTGTCTGTTTGAACGCGCTAATCTCAGGAACTAATCCGGTTTGATTTGAAAAATTCTTTTTGCATTAGATAGCCCGTTTATTGAGGTAGGCTTTATATCATCATGGTACTACCCAACTGTGCGGAACAGTAATCATAAATGTCAACAAATCGGGCAGTTTCCGTACATTAATTATTGTAAAACTGATGTTTATAATCAAATAAATTTAACGCGGGGAAAACCGCGGAGCACAGCTATATATATATATATATATATATATATATATATATATATATATATATATATATATATATATATATATATCAGCACTAAATATTTACGTCTAAAACCTAAATAAATAATTCTTAATAATGAATTATTTAAAAAAAACGATCATTTTTAATTTTCTCATGTTGATTAATGGCTTAAATCATATAAAACATTATTTTTCCATAACAATCAATTAAAAATGAAAGATGTTGTCACCTTTCATAGTTTGCTGTCGGAAGTGAAAGCTATAACCAAACTTGGACGGCAATTATTTAAATGAACCAAAATAAACTTAACACTACATTAAGATATTAAAATCTACACAAAAAATGAATAAACTATTCTAATTAGGTCATCCCAAAGTAATTTACAAGGGCCATATATAAATAAATTAAGTGCTAACGAAGACTTTACGACGTCCTTTCATTTACGACGCGCCATACGAATGGACTTATTTTAGGTTTTATTCGATCCACCATTAGCTTTATAAAATGTTTATGTTAATAATCGAGGTACGATTACCTGTTGATTAAATTGTAGTCGCGTAACAAACCTCGGCTGTTTTGTTCAGATCTAAATAAACGCGGCAGCGTGAAAAAATATTTAGGTAAATTAAATTGTTTTTAGTTAGAATGGAAACCTGGAGCTTGTTTGAGCAATTATTTTTCCAAATAAGGTCTCACCCGAGGCGCTCTTATTGTATTGGCTGTAGCTTTACTATTAATATGTTTTTAGAATCAATCTATTAAGAAGTATAGGTACAATATACGAACATACATGCTTATTACCTGTATGTACATTATATATACTGACCTCTTACGATTAATATAGTCATAAATAATGTAGGATTACTTATATAATTATAAAAATATGTCTATTTTCAGGTCCTAAAATACTGCGAGCACCTGCACGGCAAATGGTATTTCAGCGAAATCCGCGCGATCTTCTCGCGCCGCTACTTGCTGCAGAGCATCGCTATCGAAATGTTCCTGGCCAGTCGAAGTAAGTTCGTCATTTTATATTGGTTATATATACATACAAAGCTTAACTAACTTATTTTAAAATAAATAATCTAATACTAAGACATAACTGAGCGTTACACTGCGATCGCTGTATATATATCATATTTGTATTCGGCCCTTTTAAACTTCCCACAGCTGGGCACGGGCCTCTCTTCAGTACAAGGAATACCAGAATGAAAAAAATCTGTTATACTTATAAAGTGGAATTAACCTCTGTTAACTCCACTTTATAAGTTAAGAATTTTTCAACATCTTCCATAACCTATTTAAGACAAGTATCGACTAAAATTACTTGTTATGTTATTTAGAGGTGTTTACGAAGGTCGTGCATTGTTTCACAACTCTATAAGAGTTTACGTTAAACATATTACCTTTCTAAATTAAGTCAGTGTTAATATTGGCCCCGTGTAGAAATCGAACCTCCTTACTCTGACATTGCCAATTATTCTTATGCTGTTACTTTAAATAATATAATTATTGTAGAGAAAAGCGTAGTAATAAGTCAATATGTTCTTCCTGTCCCTAACTGCATGTTACGCTGAAAAAAAATGAAAAGGATTTAAAATTTTCTTTAAAACTTTCCCAAATGTAATTACGTACATGTATAATATATTTAGATAAAAGGGACATAACACCTATCATATATTTAGATAAATAGGAGAAAATCGTCTCTGACTAACTAACTATAAGAGTTTCGCTTCACATTTTTAAGAAATGCTTCATATTATTGCTCTTTTACATATTTTATTGAGTGAATTAACTATTTTTTCAGCGTCCATATTCTTCGCGTTCCCCGACCAGGCGACTGTCAAGAAGGTAATCAAGGCGTTACCTAGAGTGGGCGTGGGCATCAAATACGGCATCCCGCAGACCAGGTCAGTGCTAGTTTAGTTTATAAATTTTAGTATTATAAAATTAATATTTATATAACATATATACCGGCGTGTTCTAACAGAATAAGCTTTAGCTTCCTAATTTACATATACATACATTATATAAAGATTTCTATGAAATACAATTTAAAAAGAAATTTAATGAAATGTTAGTTAATTAAAAGTCATTTTCAATTAAAAGAGTTATATTTAAACATTTTGAACAGTTAAAGTAAAATTTTATAACGTTCACTAGTAAGAGGAAATAGTGCCATCTTTGAACATGAGTAAGCAATAAAAGGCTTAACCGCGGAGGTCGCGTTTGGGATCACGAATTCTTTTATCGATTCGTTTTAGTTCTTAATGTTGTCGTCAGATGGCGTTAGTATAAAAAGTTTTTTTTTTTAATTGAACAGATTTTAGTGAATGACCTATTTATTTGGTAAAGAAAATTCCTTATTTATTTGGCAACAAGTTTTTAGTTAAGATAGTTTAAAACAATCTTTTTTACGCAATTGTGTTCTAAAATTCGGTAGCTGTATTTAACTGGCGACTTATCCTCGCTTCGATCGAGTTTGTCCCAAGTGAAAAACAAAAACAAACCTTATCCCACGGAAATCCATTTTTCCGAGGTAAAAAGTAACTATGTGCTATTTCCAAACTATATTCTATCTCTGTGCCAAATTTCATCTAGATCCGTTCAGCCATTCTGGCGTGATTGAGTAACAAACATCCATCCGTCCAAACTTTCGCTTTTTTAATATTTATGGAATTCACATCGGACTTATTGCGTGAGAAGTAACATTATTTTATTTAAGAGATTATAACCATACATATACCATTAAATTATTATTGGATATATTTGAATAAAATTTTAAACAGTTTTATTAAATTGAAAAAGGAATTATAAATGAGAACAACAAAATTGAAAAATCAACACTATAATTTTACACAAAAACATACAAAATACATCACAGCATAAACATGTAATAATAATAAATAAATATATTAATTATTGTTATATAAGTAAACAATAAAATACATCTTTATTAAAGGTAAATACGTTGACGGATTCGACATTTTTTTTCAAACATACATAAATATTAGCTGACATGTTTTAAACTTATTTTTGAAAAATCTTGTCTCCTATGGTTCGAACCTAATGATATAAAAGTTAAATCAGAGTATTAGAATAAATACTGTACCAAGTATTTTAATACACTAAAACTGAGTAAATTAAATATTACAAAATCTGCTCGATAGCTTCTACGAATTATTATCATAGTAATATTATTAACGTGAAAGCTTAGACTAAAGTAAAAATTTGTCAACTTTTCACCTCTATGTATTAAAAGAACAGCTAGATACGTGTATGTATATTGAAGCTCTAGGAATCTTCCATTACATCAATCTTTTAAGGCCAATCTGATCTATGAAAATACATATTTTTACAATCTATGGAACTACAGATTCATCAAAATATATTTTAATATCATCAGATATACTATGTATTTCCATGTTTACTTACTATAACAAAAAAACTAACTTTCTTACGACACTTCATATTATACACTTTATAAACATATTTAAATGCGATAATAAATAATGCACAAACATTAATAATAGTATACTTATAAATATAAATAATAAACTATTTAAACATAATTAAATAATCTGTGAAATTAATATTAAAAATATATTGAACTCAAATACTTATAAAATACTATGCTAATATAAAACATCACCGTGTATAATCTACAACTATCACATTGGAATGTATCACTGAACTTACCATACTCACAGGACTTTCATCATCATCATCTATTTTCATACGAAAAGGATATTTATCCTGTATCCTATGTTATTCTTTAAGAAGCAAATAGAATTTGATATCTTTATCAAACACTTATCAAATTCCTATTTTTTAAGTCTTATACTGTATGCTTATTATTATTCATCGGCATTATTTAATAACACTTATAATAATCACTCGATACCTATAATACTGATCACGTTAAAAATTTCATTTAAGTTAAACGTAGTAACTCTTGAGGAAACGACCAATTAGAGCCATTCTAAGCCATCCACCACTTCTCCCAAAGTTTTGGGTAGAACTTGATCTGCTCACGTGTTTCATTTTACCAAATATGCCAATAATTTATTGATTCTTTTCGCAACTTACAACCCATTGTTTTGCAAATTCTTTACTTTTTTCCAACGAGACTGCAGCGCCAGCGCTATGTCGTCTTTGAACGGGTTTTTCCGTTATTTGTTTCGCGTAACCCGCTTCTGGGTCGTTATCTTTCTTATCCTCATCGAATTGCTTCATAATTTCCGTTAGCGTCTTTCCTTTTGTTTCCGGTAAGAAAAGCATACAATACACGGCCCCTAAAATCGCGCATATTGCGAAAAGATATAACGTTCCGTTACTCGTTAGTAATTTTTCTAATTGAGGATAGGTTTTGATGTTGAAAAATATGAGGACATACGCACAACATGATGTCGCCCCCGACATTACTCCGCGTATATCTTGAGGATACAGCTCCCCTGACATAATCCAGGGTAATTGCAAGAAGCCCACCATACTAAAAGACACGTGAAGTAAAATACACGCGAGTTTCATCAAAGGCGGCCCATTCAAACTGTCGCAAACCGCGGCGCCTAACATCGCGATACCTAGCAAAAGACCTGAAGTGGCGGCTAAAGTCTTTCGTCTGAAACTGTTAATCAAACCAGCCCCTATCGCTCCCATGAATACTCTCACGGCCCCCACTATGATGGATGCTGTGAACTCGTTCACACTTGTGCCAACGGATTTGAAAAAGTCCACCGCGTAGTACAAAATAATATAAATCCCCGACATTTCTTGGAACATGAAGAAGACTATCAGCAACGCGAAGGGTTTTAAGACGCTTTTACGTTTGAACAGTAAAAGTTTCTGTCTAAAAGTCATATTTTCATCCAGTTTTCTGTCTTTAGTAAACTCCATGAGTTCGGTTTGTGCTGTGTTGTTGTTTTGACGTAACCAAAACATCGCGTTGTAAGCTTCCTTCATCTGACCCTTCGATGCTAGCCATAAAGGAGATTCGGGAACGAAGTACATTAAAAATGGAGTCAACAATGAAACTCCAGCGCAAATTGCGGCAACTTTACGCCAATGTATAAAAGCGCCCAAGAAATAAACTATAAATATTCCCGTAGAAACCAATCCTGGTCCTATGGCACTGAGGACTCCCCGTTTTTCAGGCGTGGTTATTTCTGCCACGTATATGTAAGATGCTGTGGACATACCTGAAAGGAAAAATTGATACTTTTTAGATATTAACTCTTTGCTGTAAATACTTTCTTAGATTTACGCGAATATTTGACATTTTAAATAAAACTATCTTTTCGGATTTTGTCGCGGATTTATTTGCAATTTTGTTTCCTGACGTTTCGAATGCTTTACAGCATCCATGGTCACGGGAGAGACTGAGGTGTTACATGTCTTGAAGGTATAGTTGTTACAGACAGCCTACCCACAATTAACAAAATGAAAATTGCACCAATTACATTATATTAAGGGACGTTTGTTCTATGTAATGTGTAATTTCTTTGCTGTAAAGTTTATTTTCAATATAAGTAATAACTTATTACTAGTGTTCGCCCAGTGGTCGAAATTTGGTCGTATTCATTATTGAAAATTTGAGGAATACATATACATGAATAGAATTTACTCATCTAAATAAGAAAACTGATTCCATTTTTTTTAATAATGGCACTAAAGCTTATATCAAATAGAAGATAGCAGAAATAAAAAAAACGGTGGACAAATAGAGAAGAAACTAAACTGTTTTATCTTTACCTAAATATTGTTACTTTTAAATATATTGGAAATAATATTAAGGGATTAGTTAGAAATACGAATAAAGTTTATCTAAACAGTATTGACACAAGCCTTACCTATAGTAAAGCCAGTGATAAACCTGCCCACGCACAGAAAGACGTACGTCTCAGAGAAGGCGATCACGAGCCATCCTATCAGATTTGGCAGCACAATAGACTGCAGGAGCAGCCGCCTCCCAACCGCGTCCACCATCATGCCGCCGAGTAACGCCCCGATAGGATTAGATATTACACCTAAACTCGCTGTAACAAGGATAAATAAATATATTTAAAATCAAGCCAAATATTAGTAGGTATTATATTTGTAAAATCTATACATATAATAAAATTGTAACTAAGCCGAATCTGTACATTAAATATTTTTTTGAAAATCTTATTGAAATAGACATTATTATCGATACAGAGGCCGAATCTATAGCTTTTAGAATTTTTGTCTGTCTGTCTGTCTATCTGTCTGTTACCGCATCACAAAAAAACCACTGGAGAGATTTTGATGAAATTTGGTATGGTGTTAGCTGGTTATCCGGGTCGACATATAGGATACTTTTTACCACGGGAAAATATCTCATTTCTGAGAAAAAATGTAAAAACTACAATGTAAGAGTATACTAATCTGTAAAACCTAAGAATTTAGTTTTTGGGCATCTGAACACGGGCGGAGCCGCGTGCAATGCTAGTTTACAATAAATCAAGTTACGAATATACTTATTTAATTATATATGCAAATTAAATGTGCACTTAATTATTACAGCAAAAGAATATGTCCGAACGGAATAGTGGCAAGAAAGCTAGCCTCTTTTCCCCGCTGAATGGTAATGCTGATTCTTTGAGCGAAAAACGACATAGCTTTCCTGTGACCATTTTTATAAATTAAGTATGTGTTTGAACGTTACAAATAGTTACAAGTTAATGTCTGAGATTTTACTCAAAATTGTAATTCTATTTATTATTGAAATTATGAACCATGACCCTCGATTTACATGAGAGTAAATAGGTACTATTTGAGAGTATAGAACATTGCATCTCATCAATTTATTCAAATAAAACCTATCCATTCTTACTATGCATTGTATTGAAATCACAAGCAAATCCGCTTAGTTTTAATTTATATAATGGATTGAATTCAATTAATTATTATCAGGTCAGCTCGACTGCATGTCTCTATTGACATCATAAAATCTATGCGTGTTTTCGTTAACAATAATTTTTGGCGTTTAAACCCATAAAATCAAACAATGAATTTGGTACAAATGGACCTTAAAGTTTATTTTTATGATTTAGATGTACTAAATAATATTAATTTTCTTTCACACGCCAAACATTTTAATCATTTTCTAAACTAAACACCCCTAATAGCTAAACGTGCCGAGCAATAAACGCTTCAGCTTAGGGACGCTATCAACAACAAACGCGTATCTTGCGTTTAAACATTCAATATTGACTTTCTACAAATAGATATGAGTGTTTACTATGTACTGATTTATAAATGAGAGAAATTAGTGTATGTTTGTTTGTTTGTTGTCATATAGAATATAAAGTATGTGATAAATGTTGTGTTGAATTAAACTACACTGTATTTTTTTTAATAATAAACAATTGTGCTTTCCTACCTTGTGGAAGAAGGATAAGCAAAGAAACCGAGAAACGCACTTAGGCCTTTATAATTATTACTGTAGTACGAGTACATGTTTAGAAATATTGCATAGTAGAATTCATGCTGCCTTCCTTTGGATATTCTAAAATAATCAAACGTAGGTTAAGGTATTTTGCCTAAATAGCAAGTTATGTACATTGTACGTATACAGCTATACATACAGATAATAAAACTCTGAGTCGAATCTGTACGTTAAATACTTTTTGGAAAATCTTATTGAGTCATAATTATCGATACAGCGGCCGAATCTTTAGTTTTTAGAATTTTTGTGTGTCTGTCTGTCTGTGTGTCGGATCACGAGAAAATCACTGGGTAGAATTTTTGGTACAAAGTACAATTTTCTTTAAAAAAAACTAAGAACTTGAATAAATGCAAAAAAAAACATAAATTTAAAAAAAAAACTAAAAACTTGAATAAATACAAAACTATGGCCGCTTGACCATGATGCTTATGCCCGAGCGTGCGAAATTATCGAACATAATATTTTGCGTGGAATAAAGCGAAAGAAAACCGCATGAAAATTCGAAAACACGCGTTTCCCGGACATAAGACTAATCTAGATCGATTTTTCGCCCCCGAAACCCCATGCACACTAAATTTCATGAAAATCGTTGGAGCTGTTTACGAGATTCAGATTCAGATATATATATATATATATATATATATATATATATATATATATATATATATATATATATATATATATACATACAAGAATTGCTCGTTTAAATATATTAGATAAAAGTATAACATTAAAAAATGTATTTTTTGCTTAAAATTAAACATTCGTGAGTGACGTATTCTTTGTGTTATCCATTCAGATACAATATAGACAAACGTAGCACGTAAATACTTCACGTAGCTGATGGAAATCATATCTATGACTGCAATATACAGATTTAATCTAGATCCTTTATTATGGCTGTTATAAATGCAATATTTAATAAAGATTATTGTAAAACCTTTGAAAATAGTAATCTATAAGATTAATGTAATGTTATATTAAATAATTAACTACAATCGGCTTTTTGTTAATCCGCGAAATATTTTGTTATAATTCAGGGAAGGGAAATGCCATTAATAATTAAGTGAAAACAGTTTCACACTCGCCTTTTTTCGCAATTAATATCAATAGTAAAACTTTTCAAATAATAACTCATTTTTAAGTACTTTTATGTATATTACACTTGTCAGATTCGATTTTCCAGCTTCCAACATAAGGAGCGAATGCAGGTTTTATTTACATAGTATTGAAAATATAGTTAATTACAATTAACATTTTTAACCGACTCCAAATAGGAGGAGGTTCTGTGTTCGTCTATATGTATATTTTTAATGTAACTACTCACCGATCCAAGAGGTCTGTTCGTAAGATGCGCTAGGATATTCATGCGTGTACTGTGGGAGCAGTACCGCGGAGAAGCCCTGGCAGAAACCCACCGATATGTTGATGGACTGCGCAGCGAGGGCCGCCAACACCTGTAATGATGTTACGTATATATATTATACATACATATTATATTTACATATATGAGATGAGTATTTTATTATAATATTCTATTTTCATCTAAGCAAAGTCTACTGTTTGATTAAAAAATAACATAAAACACTAAGTACGCATAGTATTGTTATTATTTAGCTCAAAGGAATCTTTAACTTATCAGATTGAAGAATTAAATTTTCATTATAAGAATTTTCAATAAGCTGTAAGTTTATGTTGGGTTATGTTAAGTAAACCAATCGCATTTTATAATAACAAGCGTATCATTAATTCAACACACTGCTATAACAGTGGGATGTTATGCAGAGTCTGTAGCACTTAAAACTGCTACGGATGAAAGAAATACTTTAATATTAAGTAAACGCGTAAAAAAAAACATATCTAACCCACTGGAACCGTACATTTTTCCGGGGTAAAAAGTATCCTATGTGCTATTCCAGACTATAATCTATCTCTGTGCCGTAAATTTCATCCAAATCCGTTCAATAGTTCTGGCATGATTGAGTAACAAACATCCATCCAAACTTTCGTATTTATAATGTTAATGGGACAATTAAATGATAAAGGAATCAATTGTCATGTGATAAAAATTTGAAAATATATAAAAGATAAAGAAGTTTCTTATTGTCTTGTTTTCTAATCTAGACTCTAGAGGATGGCTTCTTCACTTTTTACTAAAGCGAACGAGTTCCATTCCCACTGCTCCTTTCTATGAGTTTGAGTTCGAAACTTTTTATACTATCGCCTATGCAATTACAGTAATTTAGTTAAATAATTATAACTGTTACAAAAAATTAACAGTTTTCATAGATTTTGAAGTGTCTCATAAAAAATACACTTTTTTATGACAATACAAGTATTTTTTTAAATGGTTATTATTAATATGCTCACTAAAATTAAAATAAACACGTAAAATTATCTTGTGCCCTAAAACACGGAGCATTGACACAAAACTATTTTGAAGCTTGTCTTCTTGCCAATTCTTTCTCCGTTTTTACGTGTTTGCGTGTTTTTTAATAACACATCGTGTGAAAAAACGTGACCGGTACACGTGGCAGTAATAAATGTGTTTAAATTAATCCTATAGCATTAGAAGCGCTTGAGCGTCTCCTAAGATTACTCTCATATATGTATAATTTCTATTGTACTTTTTGCTGTCGACGTAAAAAAATGCGGGTAATAAGAGGTCGACGGTTCAGTTCACACTTTTTATAACGTTGAGATTGCAATTGTTTTCAAAAGACAAACGCATATTAATTATTTTAAATGGATCCCGTTTACAGTTCGTTCTTCTGACCGATTTCTATACCGTTTATCAAACATATTATGTATATAATGGGAGTAAGCGGTACTTTTTAAATATGATCCCTATATGGTTATGCATATATAAAATTTAGTACCTTAAATTCGCTAGATAATTTCGTATAGTAGCTTATCAATAAGTTTTTAAGCTACACTTCGTATATAATATCCAATAAATAAGTACTATGGTAATATTTTAATGGGATTACTTTAGCGAATTCTTTTGCCTTTTTTGGCGGAAACAATGGCTTAATCTTTTTTTGCACAAGATATTGCGAACACGGCGTACTTTACCGCCAAGAGAATAATTTCAAGTAATTACCAATTATGTACTAGATTTTTAAATTAGATTTATATCCTCGACTTCTACAGTTATATCTTTACATCTCGTCCAAACTTCGTTCCCAATTGATATTGTATGACAGCGCTATCACTATTTATATTGGAAGTGTAATTATATGTATTTACACTTTTGTTTTATTAAGTAACTAAGCGTTATCACTTTCAAATATTTTTATTATTACAAAATATCAATATTACAAATAAAACTAATAAAAACTTGGACATTTAATTCTATTTATAGATATTATATCATACAAGAAATTTGAAAAGCATATTGTTTTAATGTGAACTTGATTGAAGCGGTTTATTAATGTACGAAAACTTCATTTAATTATATGGATAATATGTATAATAGAATATAACATGAAAATTTTCCATTTTACGTGAAATGTGTGTTCAGACAGTCGTGCAAAACGTTAGAGCGGTTATTTATATAATAATCGCACCTAACCACCGGAACGCACCACGCGATTGTGATGATAAACAGTGATTATACAAGATGACGAGGAAAATGCACCGCGACGCTATTTACTTTTATTTGACACGAACTCTACATGCTATCTATATTGTTAGCTTTACCGAAATGTGATTTTTCCAAAATACAGTAGATATTTAAAATTATATAACTAAGTACATATTTTACAGTAAATTTGATGCATGATGATGATATGATGTAATTATGCATGATTAAAATGCATTAATCTAATAATTTTTCAAAGCAATTATTTTTACTCGACGAATATAATACGATGTTCTCTTTACCGATTCCGGCCACGGCGGCCAATCTCATTGAGACTAGCCAACTGCGCAGGAGATATTATAGTGCACAAGTGTACGCACAAACACAGGTGCACTCTCTATTCCTGTCACTCTCATACTCCGGTGGGACGACTACTCGACACTACCAGTGAGAGTTAAGGCGCAGGACAGACGGCCTTACATGCTCTCCGAGGCACGGGGGTGAAACACCGCCAACTTCCCAACTCCGGGCTGTTACTGAGGCTTACTATACAGAAAGACTCAATAACTAAACTTGACCCGATCCGGGACTCGAACCCAGGACCTCCGGGTATGCAGCCGTACATGCTAGCCACTACACCGCCGAGGCAGTTGTATTGAATATAATATATAAACAAGAGGATTGAAGATGTTGTATTAACATCACATACTTATATTATAATTACAGGAAATGATAATTTTCATCTAAATACACTATATTAATAATAATAGCTTCATAATGCTATACACGGTGCCATAAAGTATTTTGACGTGAAACGTCTCTAAAATTACACCGAAACATACGGGTACCAGGTCAGAAAATTGGACCGTAACGAGATAGGTTGCTTTAAGTTAACATATAGTAACCGTTGTTATTGTCTGAAAAATGATATATATGATATTTCTCCGTTGCTGTCTTCAAATATTATACTAAATTGTTGTTTAATATTAACCGAAAGAACTTAATATACACTACCTATTTAGTGTCAGTATTGTATTAAATTATAAATTATAACGAAGTCAGTTTTGTTTTCATTCCAATCTTTAACACTAATAGTGACTCGCTGCAATAGACGTTTTACGTTGTGTCCCGACACAGCCCCATCCGATTTTTTCCTTGATTAATAAACAACAGTGGAAAAACGAAAAATATGACAAAACTTAGCATGTTTATTCTTTAAAAATCTGCACTACTCACAGTGAGATTGACTCCGATATATGTAGTTGAAATGTGTGTGTTTAAACTAGTTCTCGACGTATGCATCCCAGTGCGTTTGTATGGAGACTGCGTTTCGTTGGGGCAGGGCGACCTCGAATGCAGCTAAGGTTATGGTTTTAATATGAAGTTAAATGTACTAAAAGTGACTTTACTTTAAGACAATTATTTAGAAAAGTTTTAACTGATATTTACTGATTAATCTGATGGAAGATTCTTCATAAAAAAATTTGTTTCGGTGTAAATTATTATTGTTGCTAATATAACGATATGAACGATAATATAAAAATTAAATTCATAATATGAATATATTTATGACATTTAAAACTATATTTTCGGTTTTTTTCGCGGATTTATTTTGATTTTTGGTTCCCGACGCGATGTTTCGAATACTTTACAGCAATCATGATCATGAGACAGACTAAGAAGAAGTTTTAGACGTCTCAAAGGTCTCAAAATTATACAGTTGCTTAAGACAGACAGTACTAAATCATTTAAAAATAGAAGAAAATATAGAACATTTCTTTGCACTTATTTTCCTGATTTGTTTTTTTTTTGCATAGTACTTATTGATTGACAGTTGAAAGCGAAGAGCTTTCAAAACAATGAGCCACTTAGGTCTTTTATATTGTTCCTTAGTAATTGTACGTTAATATTTCATTTTATAACGTCAAGATGTTTTCTACTATTTCCACATCTAGTTTCTTTAAATCAGCTCTACAAAGGCAAGTGAATGTAAGGCCGTATGTTTTTTTTATCAAGTGGCATTTCTATATATTACCATTATATGACATTGTTTTAATTTAAACGAGCAACATTATGTGTTACCTTATGTTATCAAATTTATTTAAAAAAAATATTTTATTAAATAAAAAATAAAATTTTACATACATATATGTATACGAGTATAGGTATAGGTCAAGAGATAAATCTTTTATTTATTGACACAAACTTAATCGACTTTTATTTTCTTATTTTCTTTAACTAAATATACTATCGGTAGTGAAACTCTTCTCTTCTCAGCAGAACTGCCTTCCGAGCCGGTGGTAGATTACTCACTGACTTACTGACATTTAGTTTAAATTTTTCAAAAATACTTGTTAAAGTCTATTTTAATAAAATATATTTAAATAAAGTGCATTAGTTTGATTTGATTTGAATTATAATTATAGTTAAGCTTATATGTCTCGATATTAAATATCAAACCAAAGTTAACCGGAAGTAAACCATCTCAGGCAAAGAAATAATGAACTTTGCCCGTATTATAACGTACATAATAAAGCTTACTAGAATATAATTAGTACCTATCTACACATATTTGTAGGGTCTATTAATACTATTACTTGTACACATATTAGTATTGTATCTAAGCACCCTTAATAATAAACTCTGTTAAGAAATATTTATAAGCAATGTTTGATAATTTAAAATTTACATATATGTTGTTTAATAATTTACATATATGATGATATGAGAACAACTATGTCAAGTTATGATTCGTTAATAGAATTACACGTTATGTAGCGAATTATTTATATACAAGCGACTCATCTTCGTTTGGATCGGGTACGTTTTAACCGCGAGTATGTAGACTATATATATATATATATATATTATATGATATACAGCCTATAAGCCTTCCTCAATAAATGGGCTATCTAATGCAAAAATATTTTTTCAATTAGGATTAGTAGTTCCTAAAATTAGCACATTCAAACAAACAGTCTCTTTATAATATTAGTATAGATAACGAAATTTTTAAATAAAATTGTGTGAAACTAACATTTTCTAAATATGTATTTAAATTATAAATATGCACGTAACTTCTAGAATCATTACTTTAAATTTCCTATACAAGGTTATTCCTTGTACAGGTTTAAAGTAATGATTCTAGAATATAAATACCTATATTACTTTATATTAAAAGCCAATATCTAGGCATAGTATGTAATAAAATTCTGCATAAATTGCTCATAATGTTTCTCTCCACACGATTTAAAACAAAATGTCGTCAATGATCATTTAGATAGAAAGATCCAGAAAACGCTGACCAAAACTGCTAAACCGGTTTAGATGAAAACGTTCTAGATTTCGCCGCAATGGAACGAAGGGTGTCCGTATAAGTAGGTACATAGAATGAATAAGGTTAAAAAAACAAATACTTATGTTTATGCATATCCAGTTCAAAAAATGTAGGGGTTATTGACCTAACACCGGCTTTTAAGGTTCCAAGATATACGTTTTTTACGAAAATCACAAATGTACTTAGTTGTACTAAGTTAGAAATTTCTGTTATGCTTATTTTAAACTAATACCATTATTAGGGTTTTCTTGGCCATAAAATACACGATTTTGTTTATTTTCTTTACCAATATAAATGCGAAAAGATAAAATCGACGTATTCTTTGCATAGAAACTGTTTATAAAGGTGTTTTATTTTTGTATCGGTGCATTAAGTTAATATTCGAATAAAATATTAATTTGTGACAAATAGTTAGATAGACAGACAGACAAACAAATAGGTATTTAAAATAGCTCAGTTTTTGTTTAAAGAATAATTATTTATTATTTATTGTAAATATAATGTCGCTGGACTAACTAGTTTTATATTCTAAGAATATCGATTCCAACTTGTGTTTAGTTGAAGAAAAAAAAATTAATCACAAGAGATCTATTATTTTTAAACACTTAAGTGGTTTTTATCTTTTAATACGTATTAGTGTTAATTATTCAGTCGTCTAAGTCGTCATCTCACGAATGTATAGTGATAATATTCGATAGACGGTCAAGTACCATTTTGTCTTTGATATTTTGAATATATAAAGCTAAAACTATTGACATTATGAACTTAACAAAACATTACTTCTCAGCCTTTTATTATTAGGTTATAATACAATCATACATGTTTCTAGCAGTTTCTTACTTGTTATAGTTACCTGTAATTATGTGTGTGTGTGTGTGTGTCAACACGGTTTTACGACTCTATCCACGGGGTAATAATTATAGCTATTACCGTTACCGTCGCACCAGATCTTATTTCAAGTGTTTACATCCACTTATAAATATTTTTAATTGATTATGTTGCAATATTATGCAATCCCTTGCTGAGATGTTTACACCTCCACTACAGAGGGCACGCATCGGTCAAATCCAAACTTAAGTACCTATACGATATAAACCCGCGAAAAATTCCGAAAGATAGTTTTATTTAAAACTAGCAGAACCCGCGGCTTCGCTCGCGCTAAAACTACAAAAAAACTCTAATAAAGTAGGTTTCATACAAATTTTCATCCGCTATTTTACCCCCTTATAAGATGAATTTCGAAAAATGCTAAAACACGTATTTAATTAATTGTATTAATACCAAGTTTCAAGTAATTCTGATCCTAATATTGTATTATAACGTGTTTTCCCGTGGGAAATAAATAGTCTCCCGCGGTAAAAAGTAGCCTTACAACTATCTCCACACAAAAAATCACGCCTATCCGCCAAGCCGTTTAGATGTGAAAGAAAGACAAACAAACAAACAAACAAACAAACAAACAAACAAACAAACAAACAAACAAACAAACAAACAAACAAACAAACAAACAAACAAACAAACAAACAAACAAACAAACAAACAAACAAACAAACAAACAAACAAACAAACAAACAAACAAACAAACAAACAAACAAACAAACAAACAAACAAACAAACAAATACACTTTCACATTTATAATATTAAGTATCGAAGTCAAATATTCGCGTAAATCTAAGAAAGTATTACCTATACGAGTTGATCGTTATGCGCAAAGTAAAATATTATATGATTTTCTAAACGAGTAGGTAAGTAGTGTGAAATACAGCGATAAAATTTACTTTTTTATAATTAAATATATTTTCTACACGACTTCTTGTTATTAATTAAATTAAATTATTCATTATATACAAAGAAAATCAATTTTAAGATGAATATAGTATGATTCTTTACATAATTGATGTATAATTATTAATTACTTACGTTATGCATTCACTAATTATTATAATTTAATAATGTTGTAGAATTATTCGTGGGTTTTAGTCGATACAGTTTTGTCTTGGCGTTAAATGTCATGCTATAATTGTAATCAATTTACATATTTGATCTATTTGAGTGTTATTAATCATAATAAAATGTTAAATGTTACGACAAGAACTTGAAATGTACATTTAAAAATATCGACAATTAAAAATTAATTATGAATGTTTCTTTTTTAATTACTCGTATGAATAAAATTACAAAAATCTAATCGAAACACATGTTTATTTGCCACTGAAAGGTCAAAAGAAGTTTTCCCTATCCTGAAAATCACCAAACACCATCATCACCAAACACCATCATCACCACAAACCATCACCATCATCACCACAACGCCCTATATTCCAGGCAACATTGTAGATTTCACGTTTATGTAGAGCTATTATTTAATATAAATGCTACTACTATATTTACATAATAATTGGTTCTCAATTTCATATAAATATAAGGTAATGATCTTATTAGCACTAGTGTTTCGATGCAAACAACGCATTAATATTACATAACAGTTGTTATGTCGTGAGTTGAATCATCTGGTAACTTTTCTGTAATCATATTTGTACATGTCATTCATGTCTGTCGGTCATTTTTAATTTACTGAGAACCTTTTGGGGATATACTATTTACATCATAACAACAACATCTGTAAGAAAAAAAAATTTTTCTTAAATTTTTATTTCAATACAAAACTAAAAATATTTTTACTGCACCTTCTAAACGACATCTGGTCAAGTTTAAATGAGTAAGCGTCACCTATTACACCCCTCCACCCCTACCCCTCCACCCCTCCCCCTCCACCGGACACGCACTTTCTTTTGCTAATGCTGGACTATTACCGTTTAGAAGGTGCAATAAACATATTTTATTTTTGTAAAATTCAAGAAATATATATTTTTTTTCTTATAGATGTTGTTATGATATAAATAGTATATTCCCAAAAGGTTTTCAGTAAATTAAAAATGACCCTGTATAGTATATTATTGCTAACAGTTTCTGGATGCGCCTGTATTTATTATACCTTCTTCTTTTCTTTGTCTTTTTATGAATCCCAACATAATTCTATATTAGAGTATACGATTAATATTTTAGTAAACAATTATTTCAATGAGACGTTTAAATCTAATAACAAAATTTCGGTATATCATGTCAGTTCATAAAAAGATGTAAATTGCAATTAAGTAAACAATATATTATAATATATTTTTTCTTGTTAAAATATAAGTTTATGACT